>JARQOD010000005.1:111516792-111576819 GCA_033576555.1 Oophaga sylvatica
TGCATTAGATGTGGAAAATCCGCATGTAAAAAATTCATGAGTTTTTGTACGCTTCCGCTGCAGAAATGTATCAACATTGCATGTAATCCACACTTAATTGTATCAGTAAAGTTTTGTCAAAGCCAAGTACCAAAAATAAAGCAGCTTTATTTAATGCATTACATACCAAAAGAGACTAAAAACAGCAGAGTAAAAAATGTGATAAAAACGCATATAGAAAACAAACTCAAAAATGCAATGAAAAAAACGCAAGTAGTCTAATTTACTTAACCCCTTAGTGACAGAGGCAATTTGCTACTTAATGACCAAGCCAATTTTTACAATTCTGACCACTGTCACATTATGAAGCTCTGGAACGCTTCAACGCATTTCTGAGATTGCTTTTTTATGACATATTGTACTTATTGTTAGTGGTAAAAATTTCTTCTATTTAACTTATGTTTATTTATGAAAAAAACAGAAATTTGGCAAAAAATTTGAACATTTTGTAATTTTCAAACTTTTCATTTTTGTACCCTTAAATCAGAGCGTGGTGTCACACAAAATATTTAATAAATGATATTTCCCACATGTCAACTTTACATCAGCACAATTTTGGAAACAATTTTTTTGTTAGGACGTTATCAGGGTTAAAAGCTGACCGGCGATTTCTCATTTTTCCAACAAAATTTACAAAATCATTTTTTTGGGACCACCTCACATTTGAAGTGAGTTTGGGGGGTCAATATAACAGAAAATACCCAAAATTGATACCATTCTAAAAACTGCACTCCTCAAGGTGCGTAAAACCTCAAGAAGTTTATTAACTCTTCAGGTGCTAAATGAGAGCTAAAGCAATGTAGAAGGAAAAAATGAACATTTTACTTTTTTCACAAAAAAATTACTTTGGAGCCAAACTTTTTATATCCACAAGGGGATTAGGAGAAAATGGACCTCAAAATTTGTGGTGCAGTTTCTCCTGAGTATGCCAATACCTTGTATATGGGGGGAAGCCACTGTTTGGGGCGTATGGCAAGGCGCAGAAGGGAGGGAGCATAGTTTGACTTTTGAATGCAAAATTGGTTGGTATCAATGATGGGCGCCATGTCACGTTTGGAGACCCCCTGATGTACCTAAACAGTGGAACCCCCAACTCTAACTTCTATTCTAACACACCCCTAACCCCAACACACCCTTAATCCTAATCCCAACCCTAACCATAACCCTAACCACAACCCTAACACCAACTCACCCCTGACCCTAATCCCAATCCTAACCATCCTAACCATAACCCTAACCACAACCCTAATCCCAACCGTAACTGTAATCCCAACCATAAGCACAACCATAACCCTAACCACAACCCTAACCCCAACACCACGCTAACCCCAACACCACAACCCTAACCCCAACACAAACCTAATCCCATTCCTAGCCCCAACCCTAACCTTAGCCCTAACCATAACCTTAGCCCCAACCCTAACCCTAGCCCAACCATAGCCCAACCCTAACCTAATGCTAACCCTACCTCTAACTCCAACCCTAACCCCAGCCCCAACCCTAACCCTAATGGAAAAATGGAAATAAATAAATTTTTTATTCTATTATTTTTACCTAACTAATGGGGTGATAAAGGGGAGTTTTATTTACCATTTTTTTATTTTGATCGCTGTGATATGGTCTGTCACAGTGATCAAAATGAATCAACAGGAAAAATCTCCTATTGTTGCCGGGTGCTGACTGGCAGATCTCGGCAGGCGCACTGCGCATGCACCCACAATTTTCTTCCGGGAAGAAGATGCTGAATGACGGAGCGATAGTCACGGATGGACTGGGGGACATCGGAGGTACAGGGGGAACTTGGAGAACCCCATTTCTCTCTCCTCTTATGTGCTTGATGATATCACAGGAGGAGGAAATAAATGGGAAACCGGACTTTTTTTTTAGCAGCCGCCGTTATTTGGTGAATAACGGTGATAGCAACCCTAATCATGTTCTCTGGGGTCTCAGCTACCACAGCACCTCACTATTTCCATGTTTGATGAATTGAGTCTTCCATAGCTTTATTCTTCACAATGAAGGACATTCAATTAATTTCTTACAACTTAGGAGCTATAGATGAATATTCCAAAAAGGGTCACATTCTGTTAGGTAAATAAGGCCTTAATGGTCATTTGAATGGAGTACTTCTTATACATTCAATCTATGTTCTGACGGTCACAGCTATTAATTTATTGATTTGCCATAGTTAGATCTCTGAAATGCAGGAGCATACCCACCAAGGTAAAAGCAAATGTATCTTGGAAAAATATAAGCAGAGTTGAAAAACAGGTAACCACTGTTATCATATACAAAAAGACATCATTGTACCAGCTCAATAATAATAATATCATGCAGCCACAGCAGCATAACCAATTATATTGACATGATCGTAGATCACATTAATAATTCCCTCCAGTAGATGTGTCTGGTCTTCACTTTCTACAAACAATTGTTTACTTGGGTCTAATTAAGAAGTAATGAATTGTGTATGGATTCTTACTGATTTGTGTTATCTTGTTTGTTCAATTATAGAACTTTCACATGAGTACACAGAAGGAAAAAAAGATGTTTTCTTACAACCAGCAACCATCTTGCTTTGTATTTCAAAGTCCTGGGCTTTAGTTCTAAAAAGACGCAGAGCGCTGGTTTTCAAGAACATATGAAATATACTGAAAAAAGTTACATGCTGGGCTGGGAAATTGAATTTTTGTTACTCTTGAAAAAGACCTATACATTTCCTTCATATCTGCCACATTTTTAAGTAAAAAAACAATAGGAATCTGCAAAAATATTTTGGTAAAATCTGTAAAAATCTGCAGGGGTTCTAAGACCCGGTGATATTTCTTCTCCACATTATATGAATAACTCGCTTGCTCGGCCTGTCCTCATTTAGCACAAATGAAATAATAACAAGGGGACTATTGTAAAAGACATTTTCGTATTATTACAATGCTTTGTGGTTCTGCAGCTCCATTAATGAAAAGCCAAATCTTTTTTCAGTTTTATGTACTGAAGTTTGTGAAGTTATTTGTTCTAGTATAGTAAACATTTATGTTGGGAATACCGGGTATCAGTGATCTGAAAGTGAGAATTACACCATGGCTTTAGGAAAGAGAACATGAAACAAGGAAGGCAGTAAAAGAGGAAAAAAAGAATATCTAAGTGCCACTCCTGCCTTACAGGGATGTGGAATATTATTTTTGATGGTTGTACTGGGAATTTAGTTTCAATCTTCTTTTCATCCACAGAATAGCTTTAAAAACAATACAAAGCAAGGCTTCCTTAGACAAACATGTATTTCCCTGGATATTTGTTTCTCATGCTGCTTTCTATAATTAGCATAAACTGCATCATCTGGAAGCTGGAATAACTTTTAGCTTCAAAATCCTGCCTTAAAAGGGATCTGTTAGTGATTCTCGCTCTACCTTATTCCGTACCAGTCAGCCAAGGAAAAACATGTACAGCAGAGGTTTCAGTCTAGTGTGATTAGAGGGGAATGTAGAAATCACACTTCTTTCAAATAACCACGTTACTGGTAACACTGCTGGGGAAATAGTGCATACAATGAGTTTTTCAATTTTTTTTATCAATTCTTTAATAAAATGAAGTTCAAATTTAAAGAATAGTTTTGCCAATTGCATAAATGACAGATTTATATTATATAATTATGATCTGAAATATTACAGTGGCTTGAGAAAGTATTCACTACCTTCCCCCTTGGCATTTTACGTGTTTTGCTACCACGCAACCTGGAACTTCATTGTTCATCCAAAGAACATGCCTACAAATGTGAGCATTAGGTTTTCTTTTTATTGAGAAGATAACAACAAATAGGACAAAATAACTGAAAACTTCAGTGTGCATAACTATTCACCCTCCTAAAGTCAGTACTTTGTAGAGCCTCCTTTTGCAGCAATTACAGCTGCAAGTCGCTTTGGATAAGTCTCTATGAGCTTTCCACATGTTGTCACTGTGATTCTTGTCTATTCCTCAAGGCAAAACTGCTCCAGCTCTTCAAGTTGGATGCTTCCTTCTGGTTAACAGCAATCTTCAAGTCTGACCACAGATTTTCCATTGGATTAAGGTCTGGGCTTTGACTAGACCACTTCAAAACACTTATACATTTCTCCTTAAACCACTCGAGTGTTGATTTAGCAATATTATTTGGGTGATTGTGTTGTTCAAAGGTGAACCTCAATCCCAAACTCATATCACTGACAGACTGAAACAATTTTACTCAATAATATCCCTGTATTTCACATAATTCGTCTTCCCCTAAATGCAGACCATTTTCCCTGTCCCTGCTGCTGAAAAACATCCCCACAGCATGATGCTGACACCACCATGTTTCATTGTGGGTATAGTGTTCTTGGTTGATGAGCTGTGGTGATTTCATGCTAGATAAAGCCTTTACCTTGGTGGCAAAAAAGTTACATTTTAGTCTTATGAGACCACAGCACCTTCTCCATATATTTGAAGAGTCTCAAACTTGTCTTTTGGCAAACTCAAAATGAGCATTACAGTTTTTATGTGTAAATGAAGGCTATTCTCTGCTCAGTAAAGTACACCTCTATGAAGTGTACTGCTTATTGTGGTTGAATGGACAGATACTTCAGTCTCTGCTTGAAAATTCTGCTGCTCTTCTCTTTCATGGTTACATTTGGTCTCTATGCTGCCTCTCTGACTAATGCTCTCCTTGCCCGGGCTGAGAACTTTTATAGGTGGCCCTCTCTTGACAGGTTTGTTGCGGTACCATGTTCTTTCCATTTCATGATAATGGATTTGATGTTGCTCCAGGGGATCATCAGAAATTGGGACTTTTTTTTATAATCAAACCCTTACTTTTATTTCTCAACTTTATCTCTGACTTGTTTGGAAATCTCCTTGGTCTTCATGATGTTATTTGATTAGTGGGGCTTTACCCCTTCACCCCGGGCCATTTTCTGCTTTTTTATTTTTGTTTTTTTGCTACCATTCTCCCAGAACCATAACTTTTTTACTTTTCTGTCAATATGGCCATGTGAGGGCTTATTCTCTGTGAGATGAGTTGTAGTTTTGGATGACACCATTGATTTTATTATATAATGTACTGAAACATAGGAAAAAAATTACAAGTGCAGTAAAATTGAAAAAAGTGAAATTCCACAATTTTTTTTTTACCATGTTCACTAAATCCTAAAACTGACCTTCCATTATTATTGTCCAGGTCATTACGAGTTAGTAAATACCAAACATGTATAGGTTCTTTATTTACATGGTGAAAAAAAATGGCAACATTTTCTGAGACCTGAAGCAGCTCTGTTTTTCTGGAGTTGGGTGAGGACTTATTTTTTGGTCTCCAAAATGATGTTTTTATAGATACTATTTTGGGGAAGATACAATGTTTTGATAGTCTTTTATTGCATTTTATTGTAATTTTGGCGCTTTAATTTTTTTCTCGTTGCATGTTTACTGATCGGTTTAATTCTGCTTATATTTTGATAGATCGGGCATTACTGAATGCAACGATACTAAATATTTGTATTTTTGATTTTTTTATTGTTTTATTTTGAATGGGGCAAAAGATGGGTGTTTTGAACTTTTATTTTTTTATTTTGTTAATATTTTTAAACTTTTTTTTACACTTTTTACTTGCTTCAACAGTCTCCTTAGGAGACTTGAATCTACGATCTTCTAATCGCTTGTGCTGCACATAGCTAGTGCCCGGCTATTTGTAGCAGAAATGCTCATCTGCGATGAACGCCGGCCACAGAGCGGTGCTCATAACAGATCTGCAATGGGGGTCTTCTGCTGCCATGCCAACCTATCGGCGCCCCGAGATCGTGTGACGGGGAGCCGATGGGCAGGATTAGTGATGCGTTTCCAGCATAAGCATGTTAAATGCCACTATCAGTTGAAGATACATCTTCCACTGTACGCCAAAGGACACAATGTGTCAACTAGCCCCTATTCCACAACTTAGGCTCTGGATGTGAAAGTGGCTTTGCTGGGGATTCCAATAGGGATTCCCACTGCCCTGAACAACTGGTACATGCTGAATCTAGCAGCCCACTGCCCCTGAGCTTGACCTCGTCACTGCTCTTCTCTATTTTCCCCACTATCAAGAAGGGCCACCATTTATTAAAGAAGTTGTCCACTAGTTGGACAACTTCTTGCCATACCCCTCGCTTGGCCTGATAAAATAATAAAGCTTATACTTACCTCTTGTACCGATGGGGTACTCGTGTGGTGTTGTGACATGTGATGTCAGCGCCCAATAAGCGCTGTAGTCACAGTCCCTGCCTTCAGGCAAATCGAACATGAAAAGGAAGTCCGAGATCAGCTGCAGTCCTTTCAACACTAGTTCCCACCCAATGGACTAGTTATATTATTAACTATGTCCTATCCTATAGGCTAAACCTATTGTCCTTGTCTTATGTCCTACACTTACTCTGCACTATGAACTACTCAAATTATCATGAACACTTTACATTACTCACATGCTGTACATTATCATAACATATTATATAATAAACACATAACCATTCACATTATATGTAATATAGCATGACACTATACACATAGCGCGATTGTGTCTTTAAGGGTGGAAAAGCAGCAGAACAGTCCATCATTATAACATATCTAGTGAAAAAGAATGTTACTCACCAATGTCCATAAGTTTTTCTTTATTTCAAATTTTTCTTAAAACCATCTCTGTGACAGAGGGAACATGGAGAAGGACAGGGCGGCATGTGCAACAGAGCTGACAGCGGCAGTTTGACTCTTCAGTGCGCTTCAATAGGTTTGGACATTTGTGAGTGCTGCTAACTTTCCTTTTGACTGGATAAAATGGCGCTACTTGGCCAGCCCTCATCTTTTATACTGGCTATGATAGTCTCCCTTGATTGGCTGTGCTATGTCCTGTGATGTTACAACGGTAGGCTATTATTCAAAGCCCACCTGTTCACACTTGACATCATTAGCCTGCTTTGTGACTCTTCAGCAGTGTGTGAAATAGTGCTGGGTATTTTTACTTTCTTTGGGAGGGCTGGTCTGCATGAACCAAATCACAAACTGTTTTGCAAGGACCTAGAAATTTCAGGAAATTTGACTGGTAGTCTTTTCTCAATGGATCTAATCACTAATCTCAAGTACCTACAGTACTCAGCATAAATGAGTACAGCCCTTTGAAAAGATTTTAATCCCTTCAAGACCATACCCTATTTAGTTTTTGCGTATCTGTTTTTGTGCCCCTTCTTCCCAGAGCCATAACTTTTTTCTTTTTCCATCAATATGGCCATGTGAGGGCTTGTTTCTTGCGGGACAAGTTGTACTTTTGAACGACACCATTGGTTTTACCATATCGTGTACTCAAAAATGGGGAAAAAATTCTAAGTGCGGTGAAATTACAATAAAAGTGCAATTCCATAACTTTTTTGGATTTTTTTTTACCATGTTCACCAAATGCTAAAACTGACCTGCCATTATGATTCTCCAGGTCATTATGAGTTCATAGACACCTAGACACCAAACAAGTCTGTATTCTTTCGCCTGTCTGTAGTGTAATTACTCACTTGCTATGAGCGCTCACCACTGTGCGGCGATCATAGCAATCCGGCACTGACAACCATAGAGGTCTCCAAGAAACCTCTGGTTGTCATGCCAATGAACAGGTGACCCACGATGACGTGACGGGGGTCATCGGTGGGAGGATATCCTGCCTCATCGCGGGAAGCGTGCGTTAAATGCTGCTGTCAGAGTTTGACAGCGGCATTTAACTAGTTTATAGCCACAGGTGGATCTCGATTTCACCCGTGGCTATTGCGAGAACATATCAGCTGTTCAAAACAGCTGACATGTCCTGGGAAAGATGTGGGCTCAGTGCTAGAGCCCACATCAAAGTTAGGGAAGCGACCTCCACCGTACTAGTACGGTGGAGGTCGTAAAGGGGTTAATCAATATGTCTCTGAACACAAGCACAATATTGAAAATTTTGACTTGGATTCATAGAGCATTTTTTAACCCATAACATGAACATAACTTAAATAATATAACTTTCTTTACAAAATCCTCAGTTTTATTCAAATTAGTTGATGCAAAAATGTATACACCCCACATCAAAAACAATAACATCTAATATTTTCTATGACCACTATGATTTTTAAAGACAGAGCCAAAGTCTTCTTGGCATGGAATAAACAAGTTGGTGACATATTGCAACATCAATCTTTATCCATTCTTCAAGAATGACCTCTTTTAGAGCTTAGATGCTGGATGAAGAGTGATGCTCAACTTTTCTCTTCAGAATTCTCCATAGGTGTTCGATTTGGTTCAGAACAGAGACATACTTGGCCACTGAGTCACTTTCACCTTGTTCTTCTTCAGAAATTCAACTGCGTCCTCAGATATGTACTTGGATCATTGTCATGTTAGAAAAGTGCACATCTGCCAAGGGCACGTAGTGATGGTAGCATCTTATCTTTCACTATAAAGCAACACTTTTAATTCATGACATACAATGATGAAATGGTGTACAATAATAAATTATATTGTGGTACCGTGTTAGCCAGAAAAATCGATGGGAATACTTCTCCGTCCAATTATGACAAGAGCATTCTTAAAGTGATACCTTTATTGGCTAACCAGAAAATTATATGTTCGCAAGCTTTCAGAGCGCAGAGGCTCCTTCTATGTAATCTTGCCTGAAGAAGGAGCCTCTGCGCTCTGAAAGCTTGCGAACATATAATTTTATGGTTAGCCAATAAAGGTATCACTTTAAGAATGCTCTTGTCATAATTGGACCGAGAAGTATTCACAATGATGAAATGAAATACAGTTCCTGACATCAGTAGGACTCATGCAGCCCCACATAATGACTCTGCCACCACAATGTTTCACTGTAAGCACCAAGCATTTTTATTTCACTCCTCACATTTGTGACAACATATAGTCTTGAACCAATCCATTCCAAAAAATATTTACTGTGGTCGCAATACTCCAGAGTATAAAGTCCAAGCAGCATTTATATTTTTCAGCATGGGCCTGGCAAATTGTAAGCAGCTTTCTTATATAAGGTCTATAGGAGAGGCTTTCTCCATGGACGACACTAATGCATGTTATTAATCTGCAGTGTATGCCATATTGTGTCTCTGGAAATCTTAACCCCCCCAGTTTGGCTTTCTACTTCTTTAGATACCTGCAGTGAACCTGTATGTCAATTTTCTTCATCACTTTTCATCAGAAAATGCTCTTATTTAGGTGTCAACTTCCGTGGTCAGCCAGGATGTCTTTGTGAGATGTTTGCAGTTACATCTGTTATGATTTGGTAACTGAGGAGAGCAGGCAAAAAAGGAAATACACCAGAGCAGTTGGAAACTATGAGATTGCAGTACCCTGACTAACCACCACAACTAGAGGCAGCCGTGGAGCGTTCCTACGTTGGTCCTAGACGCCTCGTCACAGCCTGAGAAACTAACTACACCTAAAGATAGAAAGAGGAAAGCTATCTGCCCCGGAGCAGATCCCCAAAGAACATAGAAAGCCCCCAAACATGTAATGGCGGTTAGACAAGAAGAAATACTGACACAGACAGAAAATAGTATGAGCAAACGTTGGGGCCCAAACTTACTAAATAGAAAAGGATAGGAAGGGCACTTACTGCAATCCCAAAAAACCCTGAAAAGCACCAACTCTACTAATTTCAAAAACACCTGAGATCACACGACCTCTACCACCTAAATTAGTTCTCTGGTGTAACCAAAAACAAAACAGCAGCCACTGAAAAAAACTGGAAAAAGCAAATGTACAAACAACAGTGGCTGAACTGAACTGAGAGGCAAAAGCCCCCAGAGGGGACCCTGAAGGCCCCCACAGAAGTGCAGGACAAAATGCAAAAATCAAGCACAAAAACAAAAAGAAGAAAATGTCTTATCTGTTAGCAGGAGATTCAGACACGACACAGCAGGCTACCAAGGAAACAGGAATCAAGGATTGAGACCAGAACAATTGATCACCGGCAACTCTGATGGGAAGGTGACTCCCTTATATAAGACCAGTCAGTAACACCTGATTCCCAATCCTCACAATCTTCACTGGACAGTCCAGTACCGTTTGTAACCACCAGAGGGAGCTTCTGCTCAGAACTCATTTCCAGCCTATTCACAACAGTACCCCCCCCTTGAGGAGGGGTCACCGAACCCTCATTTGAGCAACCAGGGTCGTCAGGATGAGTTCTATGATACGCACGGATGAGTCTCCTAGCATGGATGTCCGAAGCAAACACCCAAGAATTGTCTTCCTGACCATAACCTCTCCATTTAACCAAATACTGGAGTTTCCGTCTAGAAAAACGAGAATTCAATATTTTCTCAACCACATACTCCAGATTGCCCTCAACCAAAACAGGGTCAGGAGGCACAGTAGTAGGAACCACTGGCTCAACAAACCTCTTCAACAAGGACTTGTGGAACACGTTATGGATCTTAAATGTCCCTGAAAGAAGCAAACGAAAAGAAACAGGGTTAAGAATCTCCATGATCTTATAAGGTCCAGTGAACCTAGGCTTAAATTTAGGAGATGCCACTCTCATAGGAATATTTCTTGAGGACAACCAGACCAAGTCCCCCACTTTAAACCGAGGACCATCAGTCCTATGCCAGTTAGCAAACCGCTGGGCCCTCTCCTGAGAGAGGGACAACCTCTCCACTACCTGGTCCCAAATCTGTTGCATACGCTCCACAACAGAGTCAACACCCGGGCAGACAGAAGCCTCCGTCTGTCCGGAAGAAAATCGAGGGTGAAACCCAGAATTACAGAAAAATGGAGACATCAAAGTGGCAGAGCTAGCCCTATTATTAAGAGCAAACTCAGCCAAAGGCAAAAAAGAGACCCAGTCATCCTGATCAGCAGACACAAAGCATCTTAGATAAGTCTCCAATGTCTGGTTTGTTCTCTCAGTTTGACCATTGGTCTGAGGATGAAACGCCGAGGAGAAAGACAATTGAACACCAATTTTAGAACAAAAGGTCCTCCAAAATCTGGAAACAAACTGGACTCCTCTGTCAGACACAATGTTCTCAGGAATGCCGTGTAAACGAACCACGTGCTGAAGGAACAAAGGCACCAATTCAGAGGAGGAAGGCAACTTAGGTAATGGCACACGATGTATCATCTTGGAAAACCTATCGCAAATCACCCAGATGACGGTCATTCTCTGAGAAACAGGGAGGTCGGAAATGAAATCCATAGAGATATGGGTCCATGGTCTCTTGGGCACAGGTAATGGCATCAACAAACCACTAGAACGAGAGCAAGGCTTGGAGCGAGAGCAAGTCCCGCAGGACTGCACAAACTCCCTGACATCACGAGACAAGGTAGGCCACCAAAAGGACCGACCAACCAAATCCCTGGTACCAAAAATTCCGGGATGACCGGCCAACGCGGAACAATGAATCTCAGACATTACACTCTTTTTCCACTGGTCCGGGACAAACAATTTCCCAACAGGGCAGCGCTCGGGCTTATCTTCCTGGCACCCCTCCAGAGCCAGTCTCAAATTGGGCGAGATGGCGGAAAGAACTACACCCTCTTTCAAAATAACAGAAGGATCAGATAACTCAGGAGAGTCCGCCAGGAAACTCCTCGAGAGGGCATCTGCCTTAACATTTTTAGTGCCAGGAAGAAATGAAACCACAAAATTAAAACGTGTGAAAAACAAGGCCCACCTGGCCTGTCTAGGATTAAGTCGCTTGGCAGATTCCAGATAAACTAGATTCTTATGGTCAGTAAGGACCACCACCTGATGTTTGGCTCCCTCCAGCCAATGTCTCCACTCTTCAAAAGCCCACTTCATGGCTAATAACTCCCGATTACCCACGTCATAATTACGTTCAGTGGGAGAAAATTTTCGAGAGAAAAAGGCACAAGGGTTACTTTTAGAGGTCTCTGAATCTCTTTGGGACAAAACGGCACCTGCCCCAATTTCAGAGGCATCAACCTCCACCTGAAATGGTAGAGAAACATCAGGCTGCCGTAGAACAGGAGCAGAAGTGAATCTCTGCTTAAGTTCCTGAAATGCAGAGACTGCCTCAGGAGGCCAATTCACCACATCAGAACCCTTTTTGGTCAAATCAGTTAATGGTTTAACAATAACCGAGAAATTACCAATAAATTTACGATAAAAATTGGCAAAACCCAAAAATCTTTGAAGAGCCTTTAAAGAAGTAGGTTGGACCCAATCACAGATAGCCTGAACTTTGACCGGGTCCATTTCAATAACAGATGGGGACAAAATGAAACCCAGAAATGAGATCCTCTGAACGCCAAAAAGACACTTTGATCCCTTCACATACAGAGCATTCTCTCTCAAAATCTGGAACACAGTCCGAACATGTTTTACATGAGAGTCCCAGTCATTGGAAAAAATCAAGAAATCATCCAAATAAACAATCAGAAAATTTATCCACAAAATCCCTGAAAATGTCATTCATGAAGGACTGGAAGACAGAAGGAGCATTAGTGAGCCCAAAGGGCATCACAAGGTACTCAAAATGCCCTTCAGGGGTATTAAATGCCATCTTCCATTCATCCCCGTGCTTAATGCGAATAAGGTTATATGCCCCCCCGAGGTCAAGCTTGGTAAACCAAGTAGCGTTTTTCACCCTGGAAAACAGATCAGAGATCAAGGGTAACGGATATTGATATTTCACAGTAATATTGTTCAAGAGACGATAATCAATACACGGCCTTAATGAACCATCCTTTTTGGCCACAAAGAAAAAACCGGCACCTAAGGGTGAAGAGGATGGTCTGATATGACCCTTCTCCAATGACTCCTTGATTTAAGACCGCATAGCGTCATGTTCAGGTACAGACAAGTTAAAAAAGGCGACCTTTAGGGAATTTACTACCAGGCACTAATTCAATAGCGCAGTCATAGCTCCTATGGGAGGTAAGGATGCAGATTTACTTTCGCTAAACACATCAGAAAAGTCAATCAAAAAGTCAGGAACATCCTGAGCCTGGGGGAGGCAGAAAAAACAGGAGTGTTGGTATTAACACATTGACAGCCCCAACTGGTAACAGACACAGATTTCCAATCCAAAACAGGATTATGAGACTGTAACCAAGGGAAACCCAGTACGATAATGTCATGCAGATTATACAGAACCAAAAATTTGCAACTCTCCTGATGATCAGGTTCTACCCTCATTATCACCTGAGTAGAGAACTGAGGTTTATTCTCAGCCAAAGGGGTAGAATCGATCCCCAGTAGGGGAATAGACTTCCGTAGGGGTATCAAGGGAAACCCACAACGTTTAGCAAAATCAAAATCCATCAGGTTAATAGCTGCTCCAGAATCAACAAAAGCCTGAGCAGAAAATGAGGACAGAGAGCATATCAGGGTAACAGTTAACAAAAACTTAGTCTGAACACTACCCAAGACAACTGAGCGAACAAAACGTCTTCCCCACTTAGGGCAGACAGAAATAGCATGAGAGGCATCACCACAGTAGAAACATAACCAATTGCGCTTTCGAAATTCATGACGCTGTGCCCCAGAAACCACTCTATCACACTGCATGGATTCAGAAGCAGGTTCACAAGGCAACATTATTTCACGCATACCTTTCCGCTCACGCAAACGTCTGTCTATTTGAATCGCTAATGACATAGAATCATTGAGACCAGAGGGAACAGGGAATCCCACCATAACATCCTTTACATTATCTGACAGTCCCTTCTGAAAAAGAGCTGCCAAAGCGTCGTCATTCCATTTGGTCAGGACTGCCCACCTACGGAATCTCTGACAGTATAACTCAGCGTCCTTAAGCCCCTGACTTAATGCCAACAAAGTTTTTTCAGCTTGATCAGTGACATTAGGCTCATCGTACAATAACCCCAAAGCCTGAAAAAACGCATCAACATCACTCAAAACAGGATCCCCAGGTGTCAGGGAAAAAGCCCAATCCTGAGGGTCGCCGCGCAGGAGAGAGATGACAATTTGAACCTGCTGCGCTGCGTTCCTGAGGACTTAGATTTTAAGGCAAAAAACAATTTACAGTTATTTTTGAAATTCAGAAACTTAGCTCGATCCCCTAAAAACAAATCTGGCATGGGAATCCTAGGTTCCACAACAGGCAACCTAGCAAGATAGGTAGCAATACTCCGAACTTCAGTGGCAAGCTGATCCACACGGCCAGACAACTGTGCAAACTCCATTGAGGAAAAAAAATATATATCCTCCTCAGCACCCAGAGATACAGAGGGAAAAAAAAAAATGCAACAAACAGAAAAAAAAAATCTCTGACAACTCTGACAACTTTTTTCTTTCACAATATTTTTCCCTTCTGTGAGTACCATATAATTTTCAGTTTAGGCCGGTGATACTGTTATGATTTGGTAACTGAGGAGAGCAGGCAAAAAAGGAAATACACCAGAGCAGTTGGAAACTATGAGATTGCAGTACCCTGACTAACCACCACAACTAGAGGCAGCCGTGGGGCGTTCCTACGTTGGTCCTAGACGCCTCGTCACAGCCTGAGAAACTAACTACACCTAAAGATAGAAAGAGGAAAGCTATCTGCCCCGGAGCAGATCCCCAAAGAACATAGAAAGCCCCCAAACATGTAATGGGTTAGACAAGAAGAAATACTGACACAGACAGAAAATAGTATGAGCAAACGTTGGGGCCCAAACTTACTAAATAGAAAAGGATAGGAAGGGCACTTACTGCAATCCCAAAAAACCCTGAAAAGCACCAACTCTACTAATTTCAAAAACACTTGAGATCACACGACCTCTACCACCTAAATTAGTTCTCTGGTGTAACCAAAAACAAAACAGCAGCCACTGAAAAAAAACTGGAAAAAGCAAATGTACAAACAACAGTGGCTGAACTGAACTGAGAGGCAAAAGCCCCCAGAGGGGACCCTGAAGGTCCCCACAGAAGTGCAGGACAAAATGCAAAAATCAAGCACAAAAACAAAAAGAAGAAAATGTCTTATCTGTTAGCAGGAGATTCAGACACGACACAGCAGGCTACCAAGGAAACAGGAATCAAGGATTGAGACCAGAACAATTGATCACCGGCAACCCTGATGGAAGGTGACTCCCTTATATAAGACCAGTCAGTAACACCTGATTCCCAATCCTCACAATCTTCACTGGACAGTCCAGTACCGTTTGTAACCACCAGAGGGAGCTTCTGCTCAGAACTCATTTCCAGCCTATTCACAACACCATCTTTGAAAATTTTTTGTATCACTACAGTATTCTGGTAGATAAGATAAGCTTTGCTGATCTTCTTGTAGTGTTCATCTTTATTATGTAAAGAAAGTATTTTCTTTCCCTTGTGACATTTCTCTTCCATGTGGTGCTACTGCTGACAGCAAGAAATGGCAAGGGATTTTCTTTGCTAAGTAGAGCCCTTTTACAGTCGACTGCTGGATAACCGTTTAATGAATTAGTTTACTTACCTGTGGTTGAGTTCTTGTTCATTGGAATTTTGAAGTCTAACCTTAGCTTTGACAAAAAACACTTTCATTGGGATGTTCTAATATTAGCAACATGGTATTGAATGAATTTGTTAGGAAAATTACATTTTTGGAATGTGCAAAACAACAAATCATGTTTGCAATCAATGGCCCACATTTGTGAGAATATTTTGTAATATAGTATTCCATAGAAAATGTTAATTCTAAAAGGTAACTAAAGGTTTTCTGACAAATCTGTTTGGGTGTACTCATTTATGCTGAGCACTGTACTTTATAGTCAATGCCCTGTAATTCAAGGGGTTATTTCATGACAAATTCTAACCATTTGCCCAATTAGGGCTCATGGATGTCATAAGAAGGGTCCCTTTTTCAGAACACCCCTCTTTGAACCAAAATAGAATGTTTTGGCGCTATATAATGCTATATAAACAAATAAAATAGTAACAACATAGGTTAAGAAATATAAAAAATCATACCTGCTAGTGAATTCACACATCAAAGAATGTACTTTTCATGGATCTCTCTTGACTTTGAACACAGAACATTAGTATGAAAACGAAATAACAGAAAAAAAGCTGTTCTTTTCTTAGTTAACTTTAACCAGTAACTTCTAGTTCTCTGATCAATCACTTCCACAGCATCACATACAGATCTGTAGAAAATGGTGTGAAATTACAACTTTTTTTTACAGTATTTGAGTTCTGGACACAGAAGTGACACTTTTATTCTGTTGAACAAAACCTGTTTCAATGGCACACACTTTAGATAAATATCTCCGCACTGTATATTTGCCAATGATTTTTTTTAAGTTCAGCTCAGTAAATGTCATGATCCTTAATGCTATTGTGGAATAAATGAAGAGGGTTTCTTGAGACCATTTGGCTGAGCTCGCTAGCGTACTTTGTTTCCTTCAGAGAAGAAAGAAGAGTACTAAACCATTTTTGCAGAATGTCTTTCTCACACAATAGTTTATGAAAGAAACATCTGTGAAGAATCTCTAATGCTCTTCTGAAAGCATGTGCGGATGTTATGCCTATAGTGTAGAGCAGCCTCTGCCTGGTGAGCATGACAGCTAATATGCTAGGTACTGCAGCAAATGCAAACTATAGAGCACAACATTTTTTGGCCCAAGGGCCACATAGCTATGATGAATTAATCCAAAGGGCCACAAAAAAAGGTAAAGAGATATTTACATGAATACAGCACCAGAATAAAGTTTTGAGTATTTGAGAAGGATTTGTAGAGTTTGGGCTCAAAAAAATCAATGTGAACAAACCCAAATTTGCACTGAGTTTTTGGAGCAGAAACTCCACCGAATCCTACTCATTATCACAAAACTTAGTTTTGAGGATTTTTCAGTTTTAGCATGAAGCATGTTATGGATTGCTAGATTATGGGAACCACCGTCAGTACATGAAAGCACTGTCAGACCCACAATCAGTACATGAAAGAAGCGCAAGAACCACAGTCAGTACAGGAATACATCAATAAGCTTAGTACAGTGATCAATTGCAGCTTCAGGTCTGCCCCATGTACACTTTTATCATGCAATCCTGCAACTCCCAGCATGTCCTTAACAATGGTAAGGAGATAATGGGAGTTGTTACCAACCATCATCAGACTGAGGAACATACAAGAACCACAGCACTGATGAGACACAGCAAGTGATACAAATAAACATTGCAACCAGGTACCTTATAGGTGACATCTTCTCTGATCATCCCCATCCCTTTAGTCTCTATGTAGTACAGATGCAATAATGAGATTTCATGCCCAGAACTTGTCTCTGCAGACTTCCCTCTACAAACTTCTGTTTCCAGCTGCACTTCCCAACATAGTGTCATTAAAAATAAAAGTATCATTTTACTGCCCCTTAAGTATAAATACCTCCCATGTTGTGCCCCTGAACAAATAATTTCCCCTTTGTGTACTTTCTGGTCAAAATATCCTCCTCACACTGCCCCTCTCCTAAAGTCCCCACCACACTGCCCCTCTAGATATTATTCCCCAAACTACCCATCTACGTAATGTCCCTACCATACAGCCCCTCTTGTTGATATTCCTCCACATTGCTGCTCTCTGTAATATCCCCACCATACTGCTCCTCTCCATAATATTCTCCCCACACTGCTCCTTTCCATCATATTCCCCCACACAACTCCTTTGTCACATTAGCCCCACACAGCATCTCTGTAATATCCCCACACACAGCATCTCCGTAATATTCCCCCACACAGCTCCTCTGTATATCATTATCCTGACAAATCATCTCTATAACTTTCCCCCAATCAGCGCCTCTCTGTAATATCCCCCCACATTCTCCTCTCCTTCATATTCCCCCCATGCAGCTCCCCCCACAATATTGCCCTACATGGCTGCTTTCCACATTACTTCCCACCACAAAGCTTCTCTGTCATATTCCCCGCACACAGCTCCTCTTCTTCATATTCCCACCACACAGCTCCTCTTTGACATATTGCCCCCACACAGCTTCTCTCAATCTTATTCCCCCCACATTGCTCCTCTCCATCATATTCCCCCCACAAAGATCCTCTCTGTCATACAGTATTCCCCCACACACAGCTCCTCTACATCATATTCCCCCCACATTGCTCCTCTCCATCATAATCCACCCACACAGCTCCTCTTTGTCATATTCCCCCCACACAGCTCCTCTCTGTCATATTCCCTAACACACACAGCTGCTCTCTATCATATTCCCCCCCACACACAGCTCCTCTTTTTAATAATTCCCCACACACTGTCCCTCCTTCACAAACCTTTCCCTTCTTGCCCCAAAATGTGGCCTCATAGTAACAGCAACTCCCATCCTTCCTCCTATTATAATATATTTAATCCTCTGCTCCTCCTGGAGAACTTACTTTTTTCAGCTTGTCCTTGCCTCCTCTGCACTGTGGAGACAGTTGTAACACCGGGGGCGAGGAGTACCAAGAGTGGACCCACTGGACCGGGATACAGAAACTCCCTCGAGTGAGCGCACCAGATATGACCAACCCCTATACAGGGATCGTTAGGGAGCAAGCTCGGGAACCTCTAGTACCACGGATGCCGGGACAAGGGGTCGGCTCTGGAATTTACACAAAAAATGAAGAACAGGCAGGGTAGAAGGCAGAGGGAAGGGACTGAGCAGGAAGGAGCAGGAGGGGTACGGAGGAGGAATGCCATGAGCAGGAGAAGGTAAAAGGGAAGCGAGGAGCGGAGGAGGAGATGGAAAAACGGACGAGGAGGAAGGTGGTCGCGATGAGGTGAAATACAACACTGCGGAGAGCGGAGGAGGTGAAGGAATGAAGGCACCAGGAGGACGCAGGGCGGGAAAGCAGTCAGCAAGAGACCAGAGAGACAAAAGGGTTAAAGGGTTGATACAAGCTTAGCGGGGAACACCGTACACAGGAACAATGCGGCCAAAGTATTGAAGGAAACACAATAATCAGGCGCCTCCTCTAAGAGAGGGCGGCCTGAAATACCTGGTGCCTGTCCTCCATTGGACAGGCAGTTCTACCGGGTCAGGTCACGCCAGGAGGTAAAGCCGGCGGGTGCACACGCGAACGGGCCCTAAGGCATGTCCTCGAATAGATGGAGCGCACGGCCAAAGGCCGCGGGGAGCGAGCCGGAGCACCCGTGCAGGTGCCCTGCGGGAGATAAAGCCGGTGGGTGCACGCGCGGATGGGCCCTAAGGCGTGTGAGCGAATAGATGGAGGTGCCCGGCGGGAAGCAAGAGCAGGATGCCGGGAGATCCTGGGAAGCGTGGGAGCAGCTAGGACCCTAGCACTTGATTCACACGCTCCACTTGCCCATTGGATTGAGGGTGGTATGCAGAAGAGAAATCCAACTTTACCTTCAAGAGACCACATAAGGCCCTCCAAAATCAAGACGTAAATTGAACTCCACGATCAGACACAATGTGTTGTGGAAATCCATGAAGTCGGAAGACATGCAGGATGAAAACTTTTGACAATTCCGGAGCGGAGGGTAATCCTGGAAGCGGAACAAAGTGCGCCATCTTGGAGAATCGGTCCACTACTATCATGATTGTAGTGCACCCGGATGAGCAGGGCAGGTCGGTGATGAAATCCAAGGCTATGTGCTGCCACAGAGTTGAAGGAACAGGTAACGGAAGCAGAAGCCCAGAGGGCAATCTTCTGGGGACCTTGACCTTGGCACAAGAGGGACACGAGGCAGTAAAGTCAGATACAACTTGGCGGATAGAGGGCCACCATAGAAGCGAGAAACGAGGTCTAGAGTCTTTTAACCCCGCCATGCCCAGAGATCTTGAAGGAGTGTCCCCAACGCAAAACCTCTCTCCTATCAGCCTCAGGAACAAAGGTTTTGCCCGGAGGTGGGTGATCAGCTTGACGGGAGCCACCGTAATGATCTTGACCAGGTCAATGATGTGAGAGGGCTCCTCTTTCAAGTCTGGCGGTTGCAGGGACAGAGATAATGCGTCAGCTTGACATTCTTCTGCCGAGGATGGAAATGCAACTCGAAGTCAAAGCGACCAAAGAACAGGGACCACCTGGCCTGCCGGGGATTGAGCCTCTGAGCTGACTGAATGTAGGCCAGGTTCTTATGGTCAGTGAAGATGGTAAAAGGATGGATAGCCCCCTCTAGTAGATAGCACAATTCCTTCAAAGCCATCTTTATGGCTAACAGTTCTCGATCCCGGATGGAATAGTTGCATTCTGCAGGAGAAAAGGTCTTAGAGAAAAATCCACAGGTAACTAGCCGGCCCGACGAAGTCCTCTAAGACAACACTGTGCCGGCCCCAGTGGAAGATGCGTCAAGTTCCAGGACAAACGGTCTATTAGCCTCTAGCCGATATAACACAGGCGCGACCGCAAAAGATTGTTTTAAGCTTAGAAATGCATTCTCAACCTCCGGGGACCAGGTTGCTGGGCTGACTCCTTTCCAAGTGAGGCATGAGATTGGCTTGGTCACAGATGAGAAGTGCGGAATAAACTGTCGGTAATAGTTGGCAAAACCGAGGAAGCGTTGGATAGCCTTAACCCCTACTGGACGTGGCCACTGGAGAATCGCAGACAATTTTTCGGGATCCATCTCCAACCCAGACTCGGAGACGATATACCCTAGAAAGGGCAAGGAAGACTGCTTGAAGAGACACTTCTCAATCTTGGCGTAAAGACGGTTCTCCCGCAAACGCTGCAGCACCAAACGAATACTCCTCCTGTGAGAAGACAAATCCAGAGAAAAGACGAGGATGTCGTCCAAGTAGACCACCACGCAGGAGTAGAGCAAATCCCAAAAGATGTCGTTGACAAACTTGAAATACCTCGGGAGCATTACATAGGCCGAAGGGCATGACGAGATATTCTTAATGCCCATTCCGGGTATTAAAAGCGGTCTTCCACTCGTCTCCGGTGCGAATACGGACGAGGTTGTAGGCTCCACGTAGGTCTAATTTAGGGAAGATCCGGGCCCCTCTCAGGAGATCGAAGAGCTCAGGGATGAGCTGCAGAGCATACTTATTTTTTTTCGTGATGTCATTCAGACCTCTGAAATCGATACACGGCCAAAGAAAGCCATCCTTCTTTTTTACAAAGAAAAAGCCGGCACCCGCAGGCGAGGAGAATTTTCGAATAAACCCTTGGCAAGATTCTCCCGGATGTATTTGGACATGGCTGTGGACTCGGCCGGAGAGAGTGGATAGATTTGGCCCATAGGATCGGGTGGTTCCCGGCCGAAGTTCAATTGGGCAGTCATAGGGCCGATGAGGTGGAAGGGTTTCAGCCTCCTTCTTATCAAAAACATCTGCTAAGGACCAGTAGGCGGAAGGCAGCCCCGCAGGTCCAGAAGAGGGTTGAGAGGGGGTGACTGGACGGACAAACAGTAAGCATCTCTCTTGACACGGACGCCCCCATCAAAAAATCTCACCGGTACGCCAATCCAGAACAGGCTCGTGTGTCCTAAGCCAAGGAAGACCGAGAAGCAGGACATGTGACAGGTTGGGCAGAACATAGAAGGCAATCTTCTCTTGATGCAGGGCCCCAATCTGCAGAACCACCTCTTCAGTATCCATGGAGACTGACCCTTGCAGGGGTTTTCCATCCATGGAAGCAATCATACGAGGGTACTTTAAGGAGATCACGGGAATCCGATATTTCTTCACCTCCTTGAGCCTAATAAAGTTGCCTGCCGCGCCCGAGTCCACATAAGCCACTTCAGAGCCACGGCTCTGTCCCTGGACAACCAAAACAGAAAGAGTAAAAGGAGGAGAGGAATCAGACACACCTAGGGAGGTCTCTCTTACCTTACCTAGGTGGAGGCGTCTCCCGGCCTCTCAGGACAGGAACACAGGAAATGAGAAGTTCCACCGCAGTAGAGGCACAAGCCCTGTGCTAACCTCTCCCTCCGACGTTGTTCCGCCATCTTGAACCGTTCTATCTGCATGGTCTCCAATGCAGGACTGCCTGAGGAACTCGAAGGCCGAGGACTAGGTGGTCTATGTACAGAAGAAGAAGGCCTAAAAGGTCTAATCTCTCTGGCAGCCTCCCTTGAACGCTCCTGAAAGCGCAAATCAATGAGCGTGGCTAGAAAAATGAGATCCTCCAAGGAGGTCGGAGTATCTTGACCAGCGAGCTCGTCATTAATCCTGCCAGAAAGCCCCTGCCGAATGGTCCTAACCAGAGCTTCGTTGCTCCAGCCCAGCTCCGAGGACAACGTGCGGAAGCGGATAGAATATTGTCCGACCGTGAGGGAGCTCTGGCGGAGGTTAAAGAGAGATTCCGTGGTGGAAGCGAGCCGCCCAGGCTCATCAAAGACCCTCCTGAAAGTGTCCATAAAAGTCACAATACTGGACAAAATGGGGTGGTTCCTTTCCCAAAGAGGATTTACCCAAGAAAGGGCCTCTCCTTCCAAGTGGGAAACGATAAATGCCACCTTAGCCCGGTCGGTGGGGTACTGCTGGGGTAACAATTCAAAGTCCAAGTGACATTGGTTGAGAAAGCACCTGCACAGCTTGGGGTCGCCGCCATAGCGAGGCGGTTTAACTAGACAGGGAGATGGTGCTGATGCAGGGTCGGAGGCACGGGATGATGTCTGCGAGGAGGCTGACTGCAAGGAGAGCAGGCGGTCGTCCACAGAAGCCATACAAGACAAAATGTGAGCCTGAGTATCACGCTGCTGGACCAGCTCCTGCTGGAGGCTGGCTAACTGGGAAGCATTCCCGGTATCCGGGGCGTGTAAATCGGACAAGCGTGAATCCATAGTCTTCAAAAAAGACATGATACGGGTCTGGTTTTCACGTAAAAAGACTGGCTCCTTCTGAGCAGAGGTCCCAGCGGAGTCCATGGCCTGATTATACTGTAACATCGGGGGCGAGGAGTACCAAGAGTAGACCCACTGGACCGTGATACAGAAACTCCCCGAGCAAGCGCACCAGATATGACCAACCCCTATACAAGGATCGTTAGGGAGCAAGCTCGGGAACCTCTAGTACCACAGATGCAGGGACCAGGGGTCGGCTCTGAAACTTACACAAAAAATTAAGAACAGGCAGGGTAGAAAGCAGAGGGAAGGGACTGAGCAGGAAGGAGCAGGAGGGGTACGGAGGAGGAATGCCACGAGCAGGAGAAGGTAAAAGGGAAGCGAGGAGTGGAGGAGGAGATGGAAAAACGGGCGAGGAGGAAGGTGGTCACGATGAAGTGAAATACAGACTGCGGAGAGCGGAGGAGGTAATGGAATAAAGGCACCAGGAGGACTCAGGGCAGGAAAGGAGTCAGCAAGACACCAGAGAGACAAAAGGGTTAAAGGGTTGATACAAGCTTAGCGGGGAACACCACACACAGGAACAATGCAGCCAAAGTATTGAAGGAAACACAATAATCAGGCGCCTCCTCTAAGAGAGAGCAGACTGAAATACCTGGTGCCTGTCCTCCATTGGACAGGCAGTTCTGCTGGGTCAGGTCACGCCAGGAGGTAAAGCTGGCGGGTGCATGCGTGAACAGGCCCTAAGGCGCATCCTCGAATAGATGGAGCGCGCAGCCGACGGCCCTGCAGGAGATAAAGCCAGCGGGTGCACGCGTGGACGGGCCCTAAGGCGTGTGAGCGAATAGATGGAGCGACAATCCGCGGGGGAGCACGCCGGAGCACCCGTGCAGGTGCCCGGTGGGAAGCAAGAGCAGGACGCCGGGAGATCCTGGGAAGCGTGGGAACAGCTAGGACGCTAGCACTTGATTCACACGCTCCACTTGCCCATTGGATTGAGGGTGGTATGCAGAAGAGAAATCCAACTTTACCTTCAAGAGACCACATAAGGCCCTCCAAAATCGAGACGTAAATTGAACTCCACGATCAGACACAATGTGTTGTGGAAATCCATGAAGTCGGAAGACATGCAGGGTGAAAACTTTTGACAATTCCGGAGCGGAGGGTAATCTTGGTATCGGAACAAAGTGCGCCATCTTGGAGAATCGGTCCACTACTATCAGGATTGAAATGCACCTGGATGAGCAGGGCAGGTCGGTGATGAAATCCATGGCTATGTGCTGCCACGGAGTTGAAGGAACAGGTAACAGAAGCAGAAGCCCAGAGGGCAATTTTCTGGGGACCTTGACCTTGGCGCAAGAGGGACATGAGGCAGTAAAGTGAGACACATCTTGGTGGATAGAGGGCCACCAGTAGAAGCGAGAAACGAGGTCTAGAGTCTTTTTAACCCCGACATGCCCAGAGATCTTGGAGGAGTGTCCCCAACGCAAAACCTCTCTCCTATCAGCCTCAGGAACTAAGGTTTTACCCGGAGGTGGGGTGATCAGCTTGACAGGAGCCACCGTAATGATCTTGACCAGGTCAATGATGTGAGAGGGCTTCTCTTCCAAGTCTGGGGGTTGCAGGGACCGAGATAATGCATCAGCTTTGACATTCTTCTGCCGAGGATGGAAATGCAATTCGAAGTCAAAGCGACCAAAGAACAGGGACCACCTGGCCTGCCGGGGATTGAGCCTCTGAGCTGACTGAATGTAGGACAGGTTCTTATGGTCAGTGAAGATGGTTAAAGGATGGATAGCCGCCTCCAGTAGACAGCACCATTTCTCCAAAGCCATCTTTATGGCTAACAGTTCTCGATCCCCGATGGAATAGTTGCATTCAGCAGGAGAAAAGGTCTAAGAGATAAATCCACAGGTAACTAGCCGGCCCGAGGAAAACCTCTAAGACAACACTGCGCCGGCCCCAGTGGAAGATGCCTCCAGTTCCAGGACAAACGATCTATTAGCCTCAGGCCGATATAACACAGGCACGGCCGCAAAAGATTGTTTTAAGCTTAGAAAGGCATTCTCAACCTCCGGGGATCAGGTTGCTGGGCTGACTCCTTTCCGAGTGAGGCATGAGATTGGCTTGGTCACAGACGAGAGATGCGGAATAAACTGTTGGTAATAGTTGGCAAAACCGAGGAAGCGTTGGATAGCCTTAACCCCTACTGGACGTGGCCACTGGAGAATCGCAGACAATTTTTCGGGATCCATCTCCAACACAGACTCGGAGACGATATACCCTAGAAAGGGCAAGGAAGACTGCTTGAAGAGACACTTCTCAATCTTTGCGTAAAGACGGTTCTCCCACAAATGCTGCAGCACCAGACAAACACTCCTCCTGTGAGAAGACAAATCCAGAGAAAAGACGAGGATGTCGTCCAAGTAGACCACCACGCAGGAGTAGAGCAAATCCCGGAAGATGTTGTTGACAAACTTGAAATACCGAGGGATCATTACATAGGCCGAAGGGCATGACGAGATATTCGTATTGCCCATTCCGGGTATTAAAAGCGGTCTTCCACTCGTCTCCGGAGCGAATACGGATGAGGTTGTAGGCTCCACATAGGTCTAATTTAGAGATGATCCGGGCCCCTCTCAGGAGATCGAAGAGCTCAGGGATGAGCGGCAGAGGATACTTATTTTTTATCGTGATGTCATTCAGACCTCTGAAATCGATGCACGACCGAAGAGAGCCATCCTTCTTTTTTACAAAGAAAAAGCCGGCACCCGCAGGCGAGGAGGATTTTCATATAAACCCCTTGGCAAGGTTCTCCCGGATGTATTCGGACATGGCTGAGGACTCGGCCGCAGAGAGTGGATAGATTTGGCCCATAGGTGGAGTGGTTCCCGGCCGAAGTTCAATTGGGCAGTCATAGGGCCGATGAGGTGGAAGGGTTTCAGCCTCCTTCTTATCAAAAACATCCGCGAAGAACCAGTAGGCAGAAGGCAGCCACGCAGGTCCAGAAGAGGGTTGAGAGGGGGTGACTGGACGGACAAACAGTAAGCATCTCTCTTGACACGGATGCCCCCACCAAAGAACTCACCGGTACTCCAATCCAGAACAGGCTCGTGTGTCCTGAGGGCATGTGACAGGTTGGGCAGAACATAGAAGGCAATCTTCTCTTGATGCAGGGCCCCAATCTGCAGAACCACCTCCTCAGTATCCATGGAGACTGACCCTTGCAGGGGTTTTCCATCCACGGAAGCAATCATATGAGGGTACTTTAAGGAGATAATAATAATAATCTTTATTTATATAGCGCCAACATATTCTGCAGCGCTATACAGTTTAACAGTTTCAAAACACAAGTCATAAGTAACAACGTTAACAATACAATAATTAAAGCAAGATAAGACGGCCCTGCTCATGATAGCTTACAATCTACAATGAGGTGGGGGAGATACAAAGTACAGGTGTGTATATACAATGGTGCATTTACAATGATGGTCCAGCCATCTTGAGGGAGTGAGGGTTGGATGGAGAAAGCGAATGGGCTACACATACACACTTACACATAGAATGACTTTGATTAGTGAATGTGATAGGCTGCACTGAACAAATGTGTTTTGAGGGAGCGCCTGAAACCATGCAAATTGTGGATAGTCCTAATTTCTTGGGGTAGAGCATTCCAGAGGATTGGCGCAGCGCGGGAGAAGTCTTGGAGTTGGGAGTGGGAGGTACGGATTAGTGCAGAGGTTAGTCGAAAGTCGTTTGCAGAGCACAGCAGTCGGTTAGGCCGATAGATAGAAATGAGGGAGGAGATGTAGGGGGGTGCTGCACTGTGGAGAGCTTTGTGGGTGAGAACAAGTACTTTGAATTGGATCCTATGATGAATGGGCAGCCAGTGTAAGGACTGGTGAAGAGCGGATGCATCCGAGTACCGATTAGCCAGATGGATGACCCTGGCTGCTGCATTAAGGATGGACTGGAGAGGGGATAGCGAGTAATGGGGAGGCCAAGTAATAAAGCGTTGCAGTAGTCCAGGCGGTTTTTGTTGTTTCCATGGTGAGAAAAGGGCGGATTCTAGAGATGTTCTTTAGGTGTAGGCGGCAAGAGCGGGCAAGAGATTGTATATGGGAGGCAAAGGAGAGATTGGTGTCAAACATAACACCCAGACAGCGAGCCTGCTGCCGGGGTGTTATTATGGTGCCGCCCACAGAGAGGGAAATGTCAAATTTAGGGAGGTTAGTAGACGGCAGAAGCAGAAGAAGTTCAGTTTTGGAGAGGTTGAGTTTTAGATAGAGAGTGGACATGATGTTGGAGACTGCGGACAGACAGTCGGTGGCGTTCTGTAGTAAAGTGGGGGTAAGGTCGGGGGATGACGTGTATAGTTGTGTGTCATCAGCATAAAGATTGTACTGAAAGCAAAATCTGCTGATGGTTGGTCCAATTGGGGCCGTGTAGAGAGAGAAGGAAGAGGAGATGACGTGGAGTCAGAGAACAAAACACTGAAGGAGCGATCAGAAAGATAGGAAGAGAACCAGGAGAGAACAGTGTCCTTAATACCTAGTGACTGGAGCCTAGACAGTAGGAGAGGGTGGTCAACTGTGTCGAAAGCTGCAGAAAGGTCGAGAAGAATGAGCAGAGATTGGTCACCGTTACATTTTGCTGTCAGAAGGTCATTGGTCACTTTGATGAATGCAGTTTCAGTCGAATGTAGGGGGCGGAAGCCGGACTGTGAAGGGTCTAGAAGGGAGTGAGTGGAGAGGTAATGGGTAAGACGGGAGTAAAATGCAACATGTTGTGTTCGGCGCAGGTCGTCGCACCGTCAAAACGACGCATGCGGCGGCATCCGCATACATCTGCATGGCCTGCATACCTAATGTTAAATATAGGTACGCAGGCCTTGCAGATATCAAGGTATCAATTTATTCTATTTCTTATGATCTGCAATTCCATGTAGATGTCTTAAGAGGGTTGATCCTACTGACAGATTCACTTTAGTCTTATTCCTTCTCCAAAAAAACCACCCTATACAACATTCTGCCATACTTTCCGGCTCAATTCTTTGCAGTTTTTGGCATTACTGCTTGCTGCTGTTGAACAAGACCTTCTATTTCTTATTACCAATGCATAAAAATCTTTCCCGGTCCTGTGATTAGAGTTTGATTAGAGTGTGAGCATAATGTGGTCCATATTCTTGAAAGAGGAGAAAAAAGTTTCTACAACCTCTCCATTCTGTTATCTGAGTGCAGTCCAATTTCCACGCACTCTTTGACTTGCATGGCGGAGTGTGATCTGAATATCAGAAGAAACTCAGGCATGCTGAGATTTTTTTTCCTGGGACCGAATCAGTCTGAGGTAAAAATTGGACATGTGCACAGCCTTATTGAATAACATGAGGATGAGTGCTGTTAGTCAAAACGACGGCCAGCATTCGTCCGATAATTATGGTCGTGAGCATGAGCCCATACTACGTGTAGTGAGATAGTGTGACTAAGCTGACAATTAGGGGCTGGAGGGCGAGTTTAGGCCACAATTGGAATTGGTGTGAATTGATTGGCAAACTTTAGTAGTTGCAGGGCCTGAGTCTTCTCAATGTATTTTATAAGAGATCTCAGTATTCAAGAGTTGACAAATCAGTCAGAAGGTGGAGGAGGAATGGATTAGCCCCCATCTCCTGAATACTATGAATTACATTGAGAGAACTCAAGCTCCACAACTACTAAAGTTTACATTTCTCTGAAACTACAACTCACGCATAGGAAACAGAAGGCTGAAATCAGCATGTCTGTCAACCCCTACCTCAGAGGGAACAGCAAATAGGTGGTGACAGATTCTCTTTAATCTTACTCCCACAGAATTTATTCTAACTTTTAAGGCTCTACACGGAAAATCCTCTGATGTATATGTCTGACAGAAGGCTCTGAAATATGCCATTTTATAGGCGTATACTAACATGTAAAAGGATATCATGTAGTATTTGTTTAGTTCTTCTTTATTTTTTGTGGGATGCCTTTGTATAGAAAACAATGTAGTTTGCTATACTTTTCTGTTCAGTGAAAAAAAATGGTATAGTGCTAAACCACTCTGCATAGCTTAGATCTACAGACTAAGGGCTCATGCAGATGTCCGTGAGACTCGGGTCACACACTCACCTCTAGACATGGACTGTCAAGTGTTCTATCGACCTCAACTTGCCAGCCTGATATGCTTATGAGACTATTGAGCCCAGATTAGGAGACCCTCGAACAGTCCGTGCATAGTAACTGACATCATTGATCTTCACAGTTGCCGTGTCTTAAGGAGCTCAACTTGAGCAGGGAGTGGCTGCTGATTAAAGCCTATGGAGCCTCAAAATCAGGATCTATTGGTTTTGATCAACAGAATTGCTGAGCTACGATGGACTCGGGTCACACACTCACCTCTAGGCATGGACTGTCCAGTGGTCTATCGACCTCAACTTGCCAGCCTGATATGCTTATGAGACTATTGAGCCCAGATTATGAGACCCTCGGACAGTCCGTGCATAGTAATTGACATCATTGATCTTCACAGTTTCCGTGTCTTACGGAGCTCAACGTGAGCAGGGAGTGGCTGCTGATTAAAGCCTATGGAGCCTCAAAATCAGGATCTATTGATTTTGATCAACAGAATTGCTGAGCTAAGATGGACTTGGGTGGAAACGTTGCTTTTTAATAAATTGAGAAAGGCCGGCGTCACACTCAACGTAGAAAAAAACGGACCGTATTGTACTGCCGTATTAAGCAGAAATGTTGCCGGCACATTTATCCGTATTTCATCCGTTGTCAAGGTGTGGCTGTGTATTTTGATCATGTAAGCATCCGTATGTCATCCATATGGCATCCGTACGGTGAGAATTTCTCGCCGGCTTGAAAAAACCGACATATAATGGATCCCAATGACAGTTTTTAAATCACAAAAGAAAGAATAGATATATACACATAGAATACATATATATATATATATATATATATATATACATATATATACATGTCATTGTGACATATATATACAGTACAGACCAAAAGTTTGGACACACCTTCTCATTCAAAGATTTTTCTGTATTTTCATGACTATGAAAATTGTAGAATCACACTGAAGGCATCAAAACTATAAATGAACATATGTGGAATTATACATTACACTTTACAAAAAAGTGTGAAACTACTGAAAATATGTCTTATATTCTATGATCTTCAAAGTAGCCACCTTTTGCTTTGATTACTGCTTTGCACGCAGAAAAGGTGAACGGATGGATTCTACATGCCTGGTTCCCACCTTGAAGCATGGAGGAGGAGGTGTGATGGTGTGGGGGTGCTTTGCTGGTGACACTGTTGAGGATTTATTCAAAATTGAAGGCATACTGAACCAGCATGGCTACCACAGCAACATGCAGCAGCATGCTATTCCATCCGGTTTGCGTTTAGTTGGACCATCATTTATTTTTCAACGGACAATGACCCCAAACACACCTCCAGGCTGCGTAAGGGCTATTTGACCAAGAAGGAGAGTGATGGGGTGCTACGCCAGATGACCTGGCCTCCACAGTCACCAGACCTGAACCCAATCGAGATGGTTTGGGGTGAGCTGGACTGCTCACCACTTCAATTTTGAATAAATCCCCAACAGTGTCACCAGCAAAGCACCCCCACACTATCACACCACCTCCTCCATGCTTCACGGTGGTAACTAGGCATGTAGAGTCCAGCCGTTCACCTTTTCTGTGTGCAAAGCAGTAATCAAAGCAAAAGGTGGCTACTTTGAAGAACCTAGAATATAAGACATATTTTCAGTTGTTTCACACTTTTTTGTAAAGTGTAATGTATAATTCCACATGTGTTAATTCATAGTTTTGATGCCTTCAGTGTGATTCTACAATTTTCATAGTCATGAAAATACAGAAAAATCTTTGAATGAGAAGGTGTGTCCAAACTTTTGGTCTGTACTGTATATTTATAGTTCATGCACTTCTACATAGTGTAATAGCCGCTAATTCAATTGCCGGCTTTTGTGAAATTACAGAACCCAACATGAAATGACACATGGTTTACATACAGTTAACCATGTCATTTCATGTAGTTTGATATATGGTTTTCACTAACAATTACATGAGTGTATGTGTGCAAAATTGCATACATGTAGGGGTTAATTAAATGTGTAAAATCGTTGTAAAAAAATGCGTGGGCTCCCGCGGTATTTTCTCCGCCAGACAGGGAAAGCCAGTGACTGAAGACAGATATTAGTAGCCCAGAGAGGGACCATTATTTTTGTGCCCCCCCTGGCTACTAAAATCTGCCCCCAGCCCCCCAGAAAAGGCACATCTATGATTAGATGCGCATTTTCTGGCACTTAGTCCGTCTATTCCCATAGCCCTGTAGCGGTGGCTAATGGGTTAATAATGGGTTAAGGCCACCTTGCTATTGAAAGGTGACTTTAAGCCAGGTTAATAATTGAGAGTTGTCAATTAGACAACTCTCAATTATTAATCCTATTGTATGAAATTGAAAAAAAAAAAACACACTTTAATAAAAAATCATTTTAATGAAATACACAGTTTTGACCATCTTTTATTGTATTGGTACTCCATACGATTTCCTTGTTCTCCTGTAATAAAATGAACATAATAAAGCAAGCCTATTCTTACCTCTCCAGCACTCAGTCAGGTCCCACGCTGTAATCCTTCACAAAGGGTTAACAGGGCTAATGTTGGCAGCCTCGCTGTAAGCCCCTGAATGAATGAGCTCATCTCCCCGGCTGACAGGAGATGAACTGATTAGCTGGGAAGCTTAATTGAATGTTTCCCACGCTAATCAATTCACTTCAGGTTAGCCAGGGACTCCCTCTGATGTCACTGATGCTGTGCTGAGTCCCCGGCTGACCTGAAGTGAACTGTTTACTGTGGGAAACAATCAATTAAGCTTCTCAGCTAATCACTTCCTCTCCTGTCAGCCAGGGAGATGAGATCATTCATTCGGGGGTTTACATTGAGACTGCAGCATTAGCTCCGGTCCTCGCTGTAAAAATGTTAACCCTTTCAGATGGATTGCAGCGTGGGACCTGACTGAGCGCTGGAGAGGTAAGAATAATGTTGTTTTATTATTTTTTTTTATTACAGGAGAACAAGGGCTTTGCAAGGATTACCAGTTCAATAAAATATGGTGAAAACTGTGTAATTATTTCATTAAAATGATTTTTTATTAATTTGTGTGTGGTTTTCTTTTCATTTCCTACAATAGGAATAATAATTGATAGTTGTCTAATTGACAACTCTCAATTATTAACCTGGCTTAAGCCCCCGTCACACACAGTGATCTCGCTAGCGAGATCGCTGCTAAGTCACTAGTTTTGTGATGTAACAGCGATCTCCCCAGCAATATCGCTGTGTGTGACATTCAGCGACGATCAGCCCCCCCTGCCGGGTATCGCTGATCGTCGCTGAATGTCCTGGACATTTTTTTGATCGTTGGTCTCCCGCTGGCCAGCACGCATCGCTGCGTGTGGCAGGCAGGAGAACAGCGATCAGCGGGTAACCAAGGTACACATTGGGCTTCCAGGAGCCGGGCGGCGCCTGGAAACCCGATGTGTACATTGGATACCAGCGCGCTGCTGCAGGGGAGCTGGTAACCAAGGTATACATCGGGTTTCCAGACATCGCCCAGTGTCGACGTTACCCGAAGTGTCGCTGTCCTGATCGCTGCCTGAGCTGCCTGTTTGGCAGCTCACCAGCGATCATGTAGCGACACACCAGAGACCCTGATAAGTGCATATCGTTGTCAGGATTGCTGGTGTGTCGCTATGTGTGAAAAGGGCCTTTAAAGTCACCTTTCAATAGCAAGGTGACCTTAACCCATTATTAACCCATTAGCCACCGCTACAGGGCAATGGGAATAGACGGGCAAAATGCCAGAAAAGGCGCATCTAATCATAGATGTGCCTTTTCTGGGGTGGCTGGGGGCAGATGTTAGTAGCCAGGGGGGAACAAAAATAATGGTCCCTCTCTGGGCTACTAATATCTGTCTTCAGTCGCTGGCTTCCCCTGTGGTGGCGGCAGCAGCCTCCCTGTGGTGCAGTGGTGGTGTCGGGGCAGCAGCGGGGCTCTGTGCTGCGTGGGGGGCTCCGCCGGCATTTTGTCCCAGCCGGAAAGCCCCCTTCAGCTGCAACGCGGTGGCCTCCTGAAAGATCATGGCAGCCAGGGGCCTCCGGTGGCGGTCCCGATCAGCCTGCCTGCGGTGGTGGTGTCGGGGCAGCAGCGGGGCTCTGTGCGGTGTGGGGGACTCCGCCGGCATTTCGCTGTTAGCCGGAAAGCCCCCCGCAGCTCCGCTGCTGCGACGCCGTGCCGTCCTGAAAGCTGGTCTCCGGAAACATGGCCTCCGCCTGCTGAAATTCAAATCTCGGCAACGGCAATCGGAGCCCCCCTCGCAGCACAGAGCACCGCTGCTGCCCCGACACCACCACCTCAGGCTGATCGGGACCGCCACCGGAGGCCCCTGGTGGCCATGATCTTTCAGGAGGCCACCGTGTCGCAGCTGCGGGGGGCTTTCCGGCTAGGACGAAATGCCGGCGGAGCCCCCCACGCATCACAGAGCCCCGCTGCTGCCCCGACACCACCACCGCACCACAGAGAGGCTGCATTGGGACCGCCGCCGGATTTGTGAGTACGGTATATTGCCACCCCACAGAACACAGCCACCCCACAGTGCACAACCACCCACAGTACACAGCCACCCCACAGTGCACAACCACCCCACAGTGCACAACCACCCCATAGAACACAGCCACCCCACAGAACACAGCCACCGCACCAGTCATAGTACACAGCCACCCCACAGTGCACAACCACCCCACAGTGCACAACCACCCATAGAACACAGCCACCCCACAGAACACAGTCACCCCACAGAACACAGCCACCGCACCAGCCTTGACCACCGAACGACCCCAGTGACCACTCCTCTACTTGTGCTGATCCCTTCGCTGGTAAGCTGAATTCGGACTGTACGACGGACCCCCATTTGACACATTATTTTTTTCCCTATTTTCCTTCTGAAAATTTTGGTGCGTCTTATAGTCCGAAAAATACGGTACATTTTTTTAATTTTATTATTTTTCCCTAACTAAGGGGGTGTTAAAGGGGGGTTTGATTTACTATTTATAGCGGGATTTTATGATTGGCAGCTGTCACGCTAAAATACGCTTTTTATTGCAAAAAATAGTTTTTGCATCACCACATTTTGAGAGCTGTAATTTTTGCATATTTTGGCCCACAGAGTCATGTGAGGTCTTATTTTTTGCAGTACTAGTTGACTTTTTTATTGGTACCATTTTTGAGCATGTGACTTTTTTGATCGCTTTTTATTTCGATTTTTGGGAGGTTAGAATGAACAAAAATCAGCAATTCATGAATTTCTTTTGGGGGAGGCGTTTATACCGTTCCACGTGTGGTACAATCGATAAAGCAATTTTATTCTTCGGGTTAGTACGATTACGGCGATACCTCATTTATATAATTTTTTTATGTTTTGGTGCTTCTATACAATAAAAACAATTTTATATAAAAAATAATTATTTTTGTATCGCTTTATTCTGCGAGCTACAACTTTTTTTATTTTTTCGCTGATGATGCTTGCATGGTGGCTTGTTTTTTGCGGGACAAGATGACGTTTCAGCGGTACCATGTTTATTTATATCAGTCTTTTTGATCGCGTGCTATTCCACTTATTGTTCGGCAATATGATGATAAAGCATTGATTTTTTGCTTTTTTTTTTTAAGGGGTTCACTAAAGGGGTTAACTAGTGGGACAGTTTTATAGGGCGGGCCTTTACGTATGCGGCGATACCAAATATGTGTACTTTTATTGTTTTGTTTTTTTTATTTACAGGAAGAAATGAATTTTTTGGGGAATATTTTTCTTTCCTTTATTTTGGAATTTTTTTTTTACACTTGTGATTTCCATTTTTTTTACTTTTTTACTTTGTCCCAGGGTGGGACATCACTGTATAATGTCAGATCACAGCACTCTGTCAGACCATCGATGTGACAGGCAGTGCTGCAGGCTTCCTCAGCGCCTGCTCTCAGCAGGACCCCGCAGCCATCTTGGATTCGGGGTCTTGCCAGGAGGAAGGCCTCAGAACAGCTGTTCTGAGGGACTCAGGGGAGCATGCAGGGAGCCCCTCCCTGCACGATGCTTCCCTGTGCCCCCGGTACACCGCGATCATGTTTGATCGCGGTGTGCCAGCGGTTAATGTGTCGGGAGCAGTCCATGACCAATCCTGGCTCATAGTGCCGGGTGTCAGCTGTGACAATCAGCTGACACCCGGCCGCGATTGGCCGCTCTCCCCCCGGGAGCGCGTCCGATTGCTGCGACGTACTATTCCGTCCCTGGTCATACGGGCCCAGGTACCATGGACGGGATAGTACGTCGGATGGCAGAAAGGGCTTAAAAACTGTGTTTTCCAGGAAGTTTGTGTTACCCTTGACATGTTACTGCATGACAGTGCAAGAAACACTGGCGGTTCTAACGGTGCTCGCTGTGATATCATTGAGGTCACTGCATTTCATAATGAAGTACAGGGTGAGAAATCAGTCTTAGTGACCTGCAGTAATCTTGATGACGTCACTGCTAGTCACTGAGGGTGACTTCTCAGCATTTCATTCTCCTGTGGTTTTCAGCCTGGACGGTCGCATCATTTCACCGTCCAGGTTGCAAACCATGTATTGCAGACAGTGATTACGGAGTGGGACATCTTCACTTCGGACAGGTGAGGCATATGGTTGTTTATTATTTTCTGGACTTTTTTTACAGGGGACAATGGAATGGGCATAAGGTGAGTACAACGTTTGTTATTTTTAAATAAATTTGTAAATCAGGGTGTGGATTTTTATTTCAAATAAAGGACTTTATTCTGGTTGCTTTTTACTTCCAATATGACTATGGGCTTAGTAATGGATAGGCTTCTTATAGATGCCTCTCCATTATTAACCCCTGGGCTTGATGTCACCTGACAATACAAAGATGACATCAACCCCACAAATACCACCCTCTTGCCACCATCACAGGGCAAGTGGGAAGAGCCAGGCAAAGAGTCAGAATTGGTGCATCTAATAGATGCACCTTATCTGGGTGGCTGTGGGCTGCTATTTCTAGGCAGGGGTGGCCAATATCCATGGCCCTTTACAAGCCTGAGAATACCAGTCCCAAGCTGTCTACTTTAGCATGGCTGGTTGTTAAAAAACATGCATTTATACATACATTTGCTTCTCACTAAATTAGAATATCATCAAAAAGTTAATTTATTTCAGTTCTTCATTATAAAAGTGAAACTCAAATATTATATAGAGTCATTACAAACAGAGTGATCTGATTCAAGTGTTTATTTTTGTTAATGTTGATAATTATGGCTTACAGCCAATGAAAACCCAAAAGTCATTATCTCAGTAAATTAGAATACTTTATAACTTTATAATACTTTATAACTCCAGCTTGAAAAATTATTTTAGAACTTGAAATGTTGGCCTACTGATATGTATGCTCAGTAAATACACTCAATACTTGGTCGGAGCTCCTTTTGCATCAATTACTGCATGAATGCGGTGTGGCATGGAGGCGATCAGCCTGTGGCTCTGCTGAGATGTTATGGAAGCCCAGGTTGCTTTAATAGCAGCCTTCAGCTCATCTGCATTGTTGTTGAAATTTCAGCCAGAGAATGATCTCAAACACACAGCCAATGAAACTCTCAATTGGTTTAACAGAAAGAAGATAAGGTTGCTAGAAAGGCCCAGCCGTTCAACTGATCTGAAACCAATAGAAAATTTATGAAAAGAACTAAAGCTCAGAGCTCATTGAAGGAGCCCACAAAGCTTTCAGGATCTGAAGATTTTTTTGTGCGGAAGAATGGTCCAAAATCACACCTGAGCAATGCATGCGACTAGTTTCTCCATGCAGGAGGCATCTTGAAGCTGCCATCATTAATAAAGGCTTTTGTGCAAAGTATTAAATACATTTCAATACTTTTTCCTGTCATTTCTACACATAACTTAATTTGTTGACATCTATGGAGTGATTTCTTTACCTGTGTGAATTGAGTGGGTTGTTACCAACATTGGTGAGAATTTCATGTGTTATGGAAGCCCAGGTTGCTTTGATAGCAGCCTTCAGCTCATCGGCATTCTTGTGTCTGGTGTCTCTCATCTTCCTCTTGACAATACCGCATAGATTCTCTATGGGGTTAAGGTCAGGCGAGTTTGCTGGCCAATCAAGCACAGTGATACTGTTGTTTTTAAACCAGGTATTGGTACTTTTAGCGGTGTGGACAGGTGCCAAGTCCTGCTGGAAAATGAAATTTCTATCTCCAAAAAGCTTGTCTGGAGAAGGAAGCATGAAGTGTTTTCGAATTTCCTGGTAGACGGCTGCACTTGATAAAACATAATAGACCTACACCAGCAGATGACTCCCCAATCCATCACTGATTGTGTGGAAAGTTCATACTAGACCTCAAGCAGCTTGGATTGTGTGCCTTTCCACTCTTCCTCCAGACTCTGGACCTTGATTTCCAAATTAAATGCAAAATTTACTTTAATCTGAAAACAACTTCTTGGACGACTGAGCAAAACAGTCCAGTTCTTTTTCTCCTTGGTCGAGGTAAGACGCTTCTGGCGTTGTCTATTTTTCATGAGTGGCTTGACACAAGAAATGCGACACTTGTAGCCCATGTCCTGGATATGTCTGTGTGTGGTGGCTCTTGAAGCAATGACTCCAGCTGCAGTCCACTCCTTGTGAATCTTCCCCTTCTACTCAACTTTCCATTAATATGCTTGGATTCAGCACTCTGAACAGCCAGCTTCTTTATAAATGACCTTTTCTGGCTTACCCTCCTTGTGGAGTGTGTCATTGACTGTCTTCTGGACATCAGTCAAGTCAGCAGTCTTCCCCATGATTGTGGAGCCTACTGAAACAGACTAATGGTCCTTCTTACACGTTTAGGAAGTCTTTGCAGGTATTTTTTGCTAATTATTTTAATTTACTGAAATAATGACTTTTGGGTTTTCATTGGCTGTAAGCCATAATCATCAACATTAACAAAAATAAACACTTGAAATAGTTCACTCTGTTTGTAATGACTCTATATAATATATATACATATATATATATATATGTATATAATGGTCAGTATGCAGTGTGCATCACATACAGTTAGATCCATATATATTTGGACAGAGACAACATTTATCTAATTTACAAAACCATTTTTTTTAGGGACCACCTCACATTTGAAATCAGTTTGAGGGGTCTATATGGCAGAAAATACCCAAAATTTACACCATTATAAAAACTGCACCCCTCAAGCTACTCAAAACTACATTCAAGAAGATTATTAACCCTTCAGGTGCTTCACAGGAGCTAAAGTAACATGGAAGGAAAAAATGGACATTTTAATTTTTCCAACAAAATTTTTCTTTTAGCATCAATTTATTCATTTTTGCATGGGCAACAGGATAACATGGACCCTAAAATTTGTTGGGCAATTTCTCCTGAGTACACATATACCTCATATGTGGTCATAAACTGCTGATTGGGCGCACGGAAGGGCTCAGAAGGGAAGGAGCGCCATTTGACTTTTTGAATGGAAAATATGCTGGGATATTTAGAGGTTGCCATGTCGCATTTGGAGAGTCCCTGTGTGCCTAAACATTGGAGCTCCCCCACAAGTGACCCCATTTTGGAAACTAGACCCCCCCAAGGAACTTATCTAGATGCAGAGTGAGCACTTTGAACCCCCAGGTGCTTCACAAGTTGATCCGTAAAAAAAAGAAAGAACCTTTTTTTTCACAAAAAATTTTTTTTAGCCTCAGTTTTTTCATTTTCACATGGGCAACAGGATAAAATAGATCCTAAAATTTGTTGGGCAATTTATCCTGAGTACACCGATACCTCATATGTGGTCATAAACCACTGTTTGGGCGCACGGCAGGGCTCAGAAGGGAAGGAGCGCCATTTGACTTTTTGAATGGAAAATATGCTGGAATATTTAGCGGTTGCCATGTCGCATTTGGAGAGTCCCTGTGTGCCTAAACATTGGAGCTCCCCCACAAGTGACCCCATTTTGGAAACTAGACCCCCCAAGGAACTTATCTAGATGCAGAGTGAGCACTTTGAACCCCCAGGTGCTTCACAAATTGATCCGTAAAAAAAGAAAGTACTTTTTTTTCACAAAAATTTTCTTTTAGCCTCAGATTTTTCATTTTTGCATGGGCAACAGTATAAATTGGATCCTAAAATTTGTTGGGCAATTTATCCTGAGTACACCGATACCTCATATGTGGTCATAAACCACTGTTTGGGCGCACGGCAGGGCTCAGAATGGAAGGAGCGCCATTTGACTTTTTGAATGGAAAATATGCTGGAATATTTAGCGGTTGCCATGTTGCATTTGGAGAGTCCCTGTGTGCCTAAACATTGGAGCTCCCCCACAAGTGACCCAATTTTGGAAACTAGACCCCCCAAGGAACTTATCTAGATGCAGAGTGAGCACTTTGAACCCCCAGGTCCTTCACAAATTGATCCGTAAAAAAAAGAAAGTACTTTTTTTTTCACAAAAATTTTCTTTTAGCCTCAGTTTTTTTATTTTCACATGGGCAACAGTATAAATTGGATCCTAAAATTTGTTGGGCAATTTCTCCTGAGTACACAGATACCTCATATGTGGTCATAAATCACTGTTTGGGCGCATGGCTGGGCCCAGAAGGGAAGGAGCGCCATTTGACTTTTTGAATGGAAAATTGGCTCCAATCCTTAGCAGACACCATGACGCCTTTGGAGAGCCCCTGTGTGCCTAAACAGTGAAAAAAAAACACATGTGACACCATTTTGGAAACTAGACCCCCCAAGGAGCTTATCTAGATGAGTAGTGAGCACTTTGAACCCCCAAGTGCTTCACAGAAGTTTACATAAACGCAGAGCAGTGAAAATAAAAAAATCTTTTTTTATTTCTCAAAAATCATTTTTTAGCCCACTATTTTTTATTTTCCCAAGGGTAACAGGATAAATTGGACCCCAAAAGTTGTTGTCCAGTTGTTCCTGAGTACGCTGGTGCCCCATATGTGGGGGGGAACCACTGTTTGGGCGCACGGCAGGGCTCAGAAGGGAAGAAGCGCCATTTGACTTTTTGAATGGAAAATTAGCTCCAATCGTTAGCGGACACCATGTCATGTTTGGAGAGCCCCTGTATGCCTAAACTTTGGAGATCCCCCACAAATGACCCCATTTTAGAAACTAGACCCCCTAAGGAACTTATCTAGATGCACAGTGAGCACTTTGAACCCCCAGGTGCTTCACAGAAGTTTATAACGCAGAGCCGTGAAAATAAAAAATCATTTTTTTTCTCAAAAATGATTATTTAGCCCACTATTTTTTTATTTTCACAATGGTTACAGGAGAAATTGGACCCCAAAAGTTGTTGTCTAATTTGTCCTAAGTACGCTAGTACCTCACATGTGGGGGGAACCACTGTTTGGGCACACGTCAGGGCTCGGAAGGGATATAGTGACGCTTTGAAATGCCGACTTGATGGAATGGTCTGCGGGCGGGCAGAGCCCCTGATGTGCCTAAACAGTAGAAACCCCCCACAAGTGACCACATTTTGTAAACTAGACCCCTCAAGGAACTTATCTAGATGTGCGGTGAGCACCTTGAACCCCCACGTGCTTCAAAGAAGTTTATAATGCAGAGCCGTGAAAATAAAAAATCATTTTTTTTCCTCAAAAACTGATTTTTTTAACCCGCAATTTTTTAATTTCACAAGGTTAACAGGAGAAATTGGACCACAAAAGTTGTTGTACAGTTTGTCCTGAGTACACTGGTACCCCATTTGTGGGGGGAAACCACTGTTTTGGCGCATGGGAGAGCTCAGAAGGGAAGGAGCGCCATTTTGGAATGCAGACTTGATGGAATGTTCTGCGGGCATCATGTTGCGTTTGCAGAGCCCATGATGTGCCTAAACAGTAGAAACCCCGCACAAGTGACCCTATTTTGGAAACTAGACCCCCCAAGGAGCTTATCTAGATGTGTAGTGAGCACTTTGAACCCCCAAGGGCTACACAGAAGTTTATAACGCCGGGGCATGAAAATAAAAAAATCATATTTTTTCCACAAACATGATCTTTTAGTACCCAATTTTTTTTATTTTCCCAAGGGTAACAGGAGAAATTAGACCCCAAAAGTTGTTGTCCAATTTGTCCTGAGTACGCTGATATCCCATATGTGGGAGAAAACTACTGTATGGGCACACGTCGAGGCTCAGAAGGGAAGTAGTGACGTTTTGAAATGCCGACTTGATGGAATGGTCTGCGGGTGTCATGTTACGTTTGCAGAGCCCATGATGTGCCTAAACAGTAGAAACCCCCCAAATGATCCCATTTTGGAAACTAGATCCCCCAAGGAACTCCTCCAGATGTGTGGTAAGCACTTTGAATCTCCAAGTTCTTCACAGAAGTTTCTAACGCAGAGCCGTGAAAATAAAAAAATCATTTTTTTTCAACAAAAATAACTTTTTTAGTCCCCAATTTTTTTTTCCCAACAGTAACAGGAGAAATTAGACCCCCAAAGTTGTTGTGCAATTTTTCCCGAGTACGCTGATACCCCATATGTGGGGGTAAACCACTGTTTGGGCACACGTCGGGGCTTGGAATAAGGGAGCACTGTTTGACTTTTTGAACGCAAAATTTGCAGGAATCAATGGTGGCGCAATGTCGCGTATGGAGACCCCCTGATGTGCGTAAATAGTGGAAACCCCTCAATTCTAACTCCAACCCTAACCCCTACACACCCCTAACCATAATACAAACCCTAACCATAACCCTAATCCCAACACACCCCTAACCATAATCCCAACCCTAACCCCAAAACACCTTTAACACTTATCCTAACTCTAACCCTAACCACAAACCTAACCCTAATCCCAACCCTAACCCTAATTCCAACCCTAACCCTAATTCTAACCCTTACCCTAATTATAACCCTAACCCTAATTATAACCCTAACCCTAGTTCTAACCCTAAGACTGGGTTCATATTGCGTTTTACCAGCCCGTTCAACACGTAGCTTTGACGGGCTGGTAACGGTATAGCATAACGCGATCACGTTATGCTATACCCGCTAGTGCAGAGTAATCAGCGATGATTCATCTGTGCTAGCGGTGACGGAGCCCAGACGCTGCAGGCCGCGTCCAAGGCTTCGTCACTGAATGACGGCACGTCGCGAATGCATGCCGCTTCACGGCATGCGTTGCGATGCGCACACAAATGGGGTGAATTGCAGCGTTAACGGACTGTGTTACACAGCGTTATACCGCGGTGAAACGCAGTCCATCTAACGGACTGCCATAATGCAATATGAACCCAGCCTAACCCTAACCCTGAGGCCCCGTGCACACGTTGCAGATTCACTTGCGGATTTTTCTAAAATCCGCAGGTAAAATGACCTGCCTTTTACCTGCGTATTTAGCGCGGATTTACTGCGGTTTTGCTGCGGTTTTTCCCTGCGGTTTTACACTTATAATGGAATAGGTGTAAAATCGCTGCGGAATCCGCACAAAGAATTGACATGCTGCGGATTTAAAACCGCAGCAAATCCGCGCTGAAAAATCTGCAGCATATGCACAGCGTTTTTTTTACCATTTATTTGCATTGTACTGTACATGGTTTCTGGATCTGCTGTGGATCCGCAGCAAAATCCGCTACTGATCCGCAGCAAAATCCGCTGCTGATCCGCAGCAAAATCCGCTGCTCTATCCACAGCAAAATCCGCTGCGGATCCGCAGCAAAATCCGCAACATGTGCACAGGGCCTAATAGGAAAAAAAAAAAATTCTTTATTTTATTATCATTTTTTATCATTTTCCAAGATGGCGGCGTCCATGAAGAATCCCGGGCAGCCGCCGGTACAGATCCAGGGACATCGGTGGACCGGGAGAGGTGAGTATGGGGGTCGGAAGGTGAGGGGGGATCGGAAGGTGGGGGCAGCGGAGGCCAGGACGAGGGGAGCTGTTAGTGACGGCGGTGACCGATCACCGCCATCTTTCGGTGGCGGCGGCCGATCGCCGCCGTGACTCGATGTGGGGGGTCAGATCACTGTCTCCAGCCATGGCAGATGCTATTGCAGCATCGGCCATGGCTGGATTGTAATATTTCACCAATTTCATTGGTGAAATATTACAGATTGCTCTGATTGGCTGTTTCACTTTTAACAGCCAATCAGAGCGATCGTGGCCACGGGGGGGGTTAAGCCAACCCCCCTGTGGTGAAGCACAAAGGGTCCTGTGCCTGCGGGTCTGGTGACCTTTCAGTGACCCTGGTCACCCGGCCCGCAGGAACGCGATCCTTTCATGACGCCACATAGGCGTCACAGGTAGGATTGGCACTGACTTTCATGACGCCTACGTGGCGTCACAGGTCGGGAAGGGGATAATAATAAATAATAATATGAGTTTCACTTTTTGTATTGAAGAACTGAAATAAATTAACTTTTTGATGATATTCTAATGTTGTGAGATGCACCTGTATGTATAAATGCACATTGCCTGGAAAGGAAGGAAGGGCGCAGGGATGAAAGACAGGAGCAAGGAGGCAGGGCCCACAGTGAGAGATGGGAGAGAACACTTCCAATGTGGTAGACAGACCCCTGCAGATCTACTATGAGTGTTGGCACGTGGCAGGCATTCATAGGAAATGATCATTTCTGCTAAACATAGCAGGGGTGAAGCCCTGTTATGTGTATCACAAGCAATCAGAGGATTGCAGCTTCAAATCTCCTAAGGAAACTATTGATGCAAGTAAAAAGTGTAAAAAAAAGTTTTTAAAAATATGAAAAAATATAAATGTTCAAATCTCCAGCCTTTTACCCCATTCAAAATAAAACAATAGTAAAAAAAACACATATTTGGTATCACTGCGTTCTGAAATGCCTGATCTGTCAAAATATAAAAATAATTAATCCAATCGCTAAACACTTTAATGAGAGAAAAAATCGAAAAGTCAGAATAACAGTTTTATGTTTGCCGCAATATTGCAATAAAATGCAATAACTGGTGATAAAAAACTTTGCATCTACACCAAAATGATACTAATAAAAATGTCAGCTTGGCGTGCACAAAGTAAGCCCTCACCCAGCCCCAGATCGTGAAAAATGGAGACTCTGCGGGTCTCAGAAAATGTCTCCTTCTTTTTGCAAATTTTTGATCTTTTCTTCACCACTTAAATAAAAAATAACCTATACATATTTTATATCTGCAAACTCATAATGACATTTGAAAATTATAATGGCAGGTCATTTTTAGCATTTGCTGAACACGGTAAAAAAAAAAACAATTGTGGAATTGCACTTTTTTCGCAATTCCACCACACATGAAATTTTTTTCCCATTTTTCGGTACACTGTATGATAAAACCAATGGTGTTATTCAAAATTACAACTCGTCCCGCAAAAAAAAAGCCCATATGTGGCCATATTGATGGGAAAAAAGTTATGGCTCTGGGAAGAAGGGCAGCAAAAAATGAAAAAAACAAAAATGGAAAATCCCAAGGTGGTGAAGGGGTGAAGACTTCTAAGCTTTATTTCTATATTTAATTTAAAACTTTCTCACACCCCATGCCCCAGCAGCAAGCATGGTGGAGGAGTTAGTTTTCTGTCAGATAACATCTCCTTCATCCCAATCCCACTGCTACCATCTATTATCCTCCCTTCCTTTGAGGTGCACTCTGTGCACATCTGCTCCCCCTCTAACCTCCAACTGGCTGTCATTTACCACTCCCCAAGGGCCAGTCACCACCTTCTTCAACCACTTCACCACCTGAATACTTAATTTCCTTTTCGCTGACATCCCCACTATCATCATGGGTGACCTCAACATCCCTATTGACACTTCCCTCTCAGCTGCCACTAAAATTCTATCTCTCACTTTCTCCTTCTGCAGCTCACACAAAGATGCTCATACATTGGACCTCATCTTCACACGTCTCTGCTCCCTATCTAACCTCTCTAACTCACCTCTCCCTCTTTCTGACAACATCCTACTCACATTCTCTTCCCTCTCTACTCCTTGTCCACAAATCCCACTCCACAAACTCGCACACCCTCGCAAAAATCTTAAACACCTCGATCTACACTCACTCTCTGAATCCCTCCTCCCTCTTACAGACATAAGTTCCCTACACAATGCAGATACGCGCTGCTGCTCTACATAACACCACAATAGCTGTAGCTCTGGAATCGGTTGCCTCTCTCACACATACCAAAGCTCGCAAGATCAACAGACAGCCCTGGCACACCAGCCTGATCAAAGAACTGAGACGGGCTACCAGGGGTGCTAAGCGGAGATCGAAAGGTCCCACTCCAGCGAGCACTTCACCGCATTCAAACAGTCACTCACTACTTTCAAGGCCACACTCGCTGCAGCAAAACAAACCTACTTTTCATCTCTCATATCCTCCCTTTCTCACAACCCTAAACAGTTATTCAGCACTTTCAATTCTCTCCTCCATTCCCCAGCACCTCCTCCCTCTCCACTCATCTCTGCCGAAGACTTTTCCTCATTTTTCAATAAGAAAATTGATAACTAGGGTTGAGCGATACTTTCCGATATCCAAAAGTATCGGAATCGGAATGGTATCGCCGATACCATGAAAATATCGGCGATACCGATACCGGAAGTCCCATGTAAGTCTATGGGAACAAAATATCGGAATTAAAAAAAACCCATTCTTACCTTGTTGGTTAATTGTACATGAAGGAAAACAACAAAGAGTAATGTACAATGTATTGTGGATGGTTGAGGAGACATTAAAGGCATAGATGTTTAACCCAATCAAATAAAATAGCATAAATATTTTTTTTTTTTAAAGATGTTCGGATTGACGAAGAAATTGACAATGATGTTAACGTTTTTTCTATTTTGGCAAATATGTATATTTCACTACTTCCATGCTCTTCACCTTCTTAACTTTTCACACACTTTCTCCTTCATAATCTTCAGCAGCATCATCTTTTTCATCAAATTATTCTTCATCTTCACCTTCTTTATCTTCTTCTTAAACTTCTTGCTATTCATCTTTTTGTTAACATTACTCATATTCTTCTTATTAAACTATTATTCTTATTCATATTGTACTTCATCTTCTTCATCATATTCTTATTTGTGACAGAGATTTCTGTACTTGTAATCTGTCAAAGTATGAATTTTTCATCCTTCCGTTCTTGCTGTCACAAAAGATTTAAATTACAACAGTATTTGTCCGTGTTCAGTTTAGCCTGCAGCAGCAGGCATTTTCCAGGGGCACCACGAGGAGGAACGGACTCACCCCCATACACTGCTTAGTCTTCTGCTTAGAATTTAGAGCATATATTTTGCTCTTCATTTTGGTCTTATACTTCATGTTCTTCTGCTTTTTGATCTTCTGCTTATTGTTCTTAAGTCTCTTGTTCTGTATCTTGTAGTTTGTCTTAACCTTCTTAGTCCTGTTTGGTAATCTTTTATTTCTTCTTTGTGATGGTGTTTAGGCTGGTTGGCTTCATGCTCGTCGTCCTTGTTGTCGTCATCTTCTTCTGGGTGGTCTTTAAGGTTGTCTAATTTCCGAGAACCAGCTGACGTTACTGGAACCCTGACGGGTATCAGATGGAGCAAGAGACAATGGAAGTAACGAGGACCAGCTGACTGTGCTGGAACCCGGAGGGGCAGCAGAAGGAAAAGAGCCAATGGCACAACCGAGGACCAGCTGACGTTACTGGGACACGGTTACTAAGCAGGAGGTACCTGTGCTCCAAAGCACTACCAAGGACCAGCAGACGTTGCTGGAACTCGGATACCGAGATGGAGGCACCTAGGCCAAAGGCACTGCGGAGAACCAGTTGACGGTACTGGAACCCGGACGGTTAGCAGAAGGTACAAGAGCCAATGCAAGTAACGAGGACCAGCTGACTGTGCTGGAACCCGGAGGGGCAGCAGAAGGAAAAGAGCCAATGGCACAACCGAGGACCAGCTGAAGTTACTGGGACACGGTTACTAAGCAGGAGGTACCTGTGCTCCAAAGCACTACCAAGGACCAGCAGACGTTGCTGGAACTCGGATACCGAGATGGAGGCACCTAGGCCGAAGGCACTGCGGAGAACCAGTTGACGGTACTGGAACCCGGACGGGTAGCAGAAGGTACAAGAGCCAATGCAAGTAACGAGGACCAGCTGACTGTGCTGGAACCCGGAGGGGCAGCAGAAGGAAAAGAGCCAATGGCACAACCGAGGACCAGCTGACGTTACTGGGACACGGTTACTAAGCAGGAGGTACCTGTGCTCCAAAGCACTACCAAGGACCAGCAGACATTGCTGGAACTCGGATACCGAGATGGAGGCACCTAGGCCAAAGGCACTGCGGAGAACCAGCTGACGGTACTGGAACCCGGACGGGTAGCAGAAGGTACAAGAGCCAATGCAAGTAACGAGGACCAGCTGACTGTGCTGGAACCCGGAGGGGCAGCAGAAGGAAAAGAGCCAATGGCACAACCGAGGACCAGCTGACGTTACTGGGACACGGTTACTAAGCAGGAGGTACCTGTGCTCCAAAGCACTACCAAGGACCAGCAGACATTGCTGGAACTCGGATACCGAGATGGAGGCACCTAGGCCAAAGGCACTGCGGAGAACCAGCTGACGATACTGGAACCCGGACGGGTAGCAGAAGGTACAAGAGCCAATGCAAGTAACGAGGACCAGCTGACTGTGCTGGAACCCGGAGGGGCAGCAGAAGGAAAAGAGCCAATGGCACAACCGAGGACCAGCTGACGTTACTGGGACACGGTTACTAAGCAGGAGGTACCTGTGCTCCAAAGCACTACCAAGGACCAGCAGACATTGCTGGAACTCGGATACCGAGATGGAGGCACCTAGGCCAAAGGCACTGCGGAGAACCAGCTGACGGTACTGGAACCCGGACGGGTAGCAGAAGGTACAAGAGCCAATGCAAGTAACGAGGACCAGCTGACTGTGCTGGAACCCGGAGGGGCAGCAGAAGGAAAAGAGCCAATGGCACAACCGAGGACCAGCTGAAGTTACTGGGACACGGTTACTAAGCAGGAGGTACCTGTGCTCCAAAGCACTACCAAGGACCAGCAGACGTTGCTGGAACTCGGATACCGAGATGGAGGCACCTAGGCCAAAGGCACTGCGGAGAACCAGTTGACGGTACTGGAACCCGGACGGGTAGCAGAAGGTACAAGAGCCAATGCAAGTAACGAGGACCAGCTGACTGTGCTGGAACCCGGAGGGGCAGCAGAAGGAAAAGAGCCAATGGCACAACCGAGGACCAGCTGACGTTACTGGGACACGGTTACTAAGCAGGAAGTACCTGTGCTCCAAAGCACTACCAAGGACCAGCAGACATTGCTGGAACTCGGATACCGAGATGGAGGCACCTAGGCCAAAGGCACTGCGGAGAACCAGCTGACGGTAATGGAACCCGGACGGGTAGCAGAAGGTACCCATGGAAAATTAAGATGACAGGCCGCGAGCCAGCCGCAGTTACCGAATCCCACAGTACTACAGTGGATGATTGTCCTATTGTCACAACGAAACAGCCTTTATTTGCACATCCCGCAGCACACATAGGAAGCACCTAAACTCCAAGCACCATAGAGTCGGCTAACCCGACCGCAACACGACAGGACAACTTATTGGAGGCTAAGTGACGTTTACACTGACAGGAAACAGATGGCGTGCTGTAACCAGTCTGGGCAGGAGTGAGTACCCGTGCCAATGACACTTCCGAGCAACAACTGGCGGTGTTGAAGCCCAGGGATGAGAAGAGAACATGGTGGAGGCAGCAGGACTTTTTGCCATTATCACAGCAGGGGAACAGCTGACATTACTGAACCCCAGTAACACAGGAGCAAGTGTTCACTGTGCTAACAGCACTTCCGAGCTACAACTGGCGGTGTTGTAGCCCAGGGATGAGAAGAGAACATGGTGGAGGCAGCAGGACTTTTTGCCGTTCACACAGCAGGGGAACAGCTGACATTACTGAACCCCAGTAACACAGGAGCAAGTGTTCACTGTGCTAACAGCACTTCCGAGCTACAACTGGCGGTGTTGTAGCCCAGGGATGAGAAGAGAACATGGTGGAGGTAGCAGGACTTTTTGCCGTTCACACAGCAGGGGAACAGCTGACATTACTGAACCCCAGTAACACAGGAGCAAGTGTTCACTGTGCTAACAGCACTTCCGAGCTACAACTGGCAGTGTTGTAGCCCAGGGATGAGAAGAGAACAGGGTGGAGGCAGCAGGACTTTTTGCCGTTCACACAGCAGGGGAACAGCTGACATTACTGAACCCCAGTAACACAGGAGCAAGTGTTCACTGTGCTAACAGCACTTCCGAGCTACAACTGGCAGTGTTGTAGCCCAGGGATGAGAAGAGAACAGGGTGGAGGCAGCAGGACTTTTTGCCGTTCACACAGCAGGGGAACAGCTGACATTACTGAACCCCAGTAACACAGGAGCAAGTGTTCACTGTGCTAACAGCACTTCCGAGCTACAACTGGCGGTGTTGTAGCCCAGGGATGAGAAGAGAACATGGTGGAGGCAGCAGGACTTTTTGCCGTTCACACAGCAGGGAACAGCTGACATTACTGAACCCCAGTAACACAGGAGCAAGTGTAGACTGTGCTAACAGCACTTCCGAGCTACAACTGGCGGTGTTGTAGCCCAGGGTCAAGGAGGATGTTTAAATACTATATCAAGTATTTTCCTTGTTACGTGTCAATTAAAAATGTCTTACTCCAAACAAGAGAAATATAAACTTTAGTACCATAAGATGATGATTTAACTTAAAAAATATATGTAAATTAAAAATTTACAAACATAAACGCATACATTAACATGTTGAAAAGCAATGCAAACCACAATTAAAATAGGTTAAATAATCTGCTATACGGTTTAAAATAAAAGCATACAAGTACACATCAGAATCCATTAATGATGGGTAAGTAACAGTATGTACACCATTTTTATTGTGTAGACAATGAATGGCTGACTTAAAAACATAATCAGCATTACAAGTTTTCTTTGACATTCATAAAACTTTACATTTGGTGAATAATATAACTACAATTTTTTAAAAAATATCTAAAATTTCCATCATGTAATACTGATAATATGTGCCAATCATTTATATTAACAAAACGAAAATTTAAAAAGTGCATAGTGCAGAGTGAAAACAGATATTTATGCCTGACTGTGGACTTGCAAGCATGACAACGGATAGATAAGGTATATATAGATGAGACTGCATAGCCACAGATGGTGAATGGCGATGTAATACTGTACCTCAATAAAGTGTGCGTTACTACATCCTTTTTTTTATCTAGCTTTATAAAAGGTTACGTGCATGTATGGTTGCGCCTCTGTTTGGACGCACAGACTGGCTTCCTGCTGTGACGCGTTGGGTATTGGAGCGTCTGAACGTCTTATGACGCAGACTAACATTCACGGTGCGCATCGTTCATCATCGCAAGCGTACCGACAACACAAAGGCGTTGTCATGACTGCTTTACTCAGTAAACATGCACCTATGATGAAACATACACGCATGTGCCCTATTACATAACAAGCTACAAGAAAAACGAGTGTGAGGTGTGATACAGCTGTTTTGTTAAGGTACAGTATTATATCGACATTGTACAGATGTCGCTATTCAGTCTGATAAATATATATCATTCACGTATTCTATCAGTTGTCGTTCTTTCAGCACCACTTACAGGTATATATTTTGCTATTGTGACTATGCACTATTGACTTTACCAAGGTAATGCATGATTTTGTAAGCGATTATCATGTTTACATGAAGGACCTTTATGATATGGGCTGTTAACTTTCTAATCAAATATGTATTTTTTAAAATGACACAAATATAAGTAATGTTGAAGAGGACTATTCCTACATGCATTGTTTGCACAATATTACACGTGTACATCACGTCCCTTAATCAACATTGGATTATTATATTAACTTGTATGCTTTTATTTCAAAGGCAAGAACACTTTTGTATAACCTTCGCACTGCAGCAGTTGTCAAAGTTCAACCCACATTATGCGCTTCCAACATTGCAGCATTGGAGTCATCATGATGTGAGTTGGATTTGTCTAAGCTATGGAGTGACAAGGTTGACCATCAGTATCCTATAGCATAAGTAGGATTTTGTGTTTGCATTTGTTTTCGACATGTGCATATCTGTAATAATATGTCACATTATTTTGTTACAGATTTGTGACAAAGACTAATCATTTATGGTTTGAAAGTTGACGTTTCAAATGTTTACAGCTTAGAAATCAGGGTGTAGCCTCATATCTATGTGTAGCACTAGACACTTTGAGATGTCAGGTTTTTTTCACCATGATTAGGTAGCTAGCAGTAATTTTTGCCGGACACACAGCAGGGAACAGCAGGCGTTACTGAACCCCACAAACACATCAGCGATTGTTTTCATCTGTGCATCTAACACTTCTGAGCAGCAACTGGCGCTGTTGAAGCCCAGGGTCAAGGAGGGTGTAGGCAGAGGCCTAGTATGAGACGTTTGAAGTTGAAGTTGTAGTTAGCAGCAGTAATTTTTGCCAGACACACAGCAGGGAACAGCAGGCGTTACTGAACCCCACAAACACATCAGCGATTGTTTTCATCTGTGCATCTAACACTTCTGAGCAGCAACTGGCGCTGTTGAAGCCCAGGGTCAAGGAAGGTGTAGGCAGAGGCCTAGTATGAGACGTTTGAAGTTGAAGTTGTAGTTAGCAGCAGTAATTTTTGCCAGACACACAGCAGGGGAACAGCAGGCGTTACTGAACCCCACAAACACATCAGCGATTGTTTTCATCTGTGCATCTAACACTTCTGAGCAGCAACTGGCGCTGTTGAAGCCCAGGGTCAAGGAGGGTGTAGGCAGAGGCCTAGTATGAGACGTTTGAAGTTGAAGTTGTAGTTAGCAGCAGTAATTTTTGCCAGACACACAGCAGGGGAACAGCAGGCGTTACTGAACCCCACAAACACATCAGCGATTGTTTTCATCTGTGCATCTAACACTTCTGAGCAGCAACTGGCGCTGTTGAAGCCCAGGGTCAAGGAGGGTGTAGGCACAAAATATTGACTTATTGCCTTGTTACGTGGCCATTGCAAATGTATGTACTTCAAACAAGAATAAATGAAGTTTTACTAGGACAATAAAATGATGAATTTCAATTCCAAGAATAGAAAAATATTTATACTTGAGAGTCCTCTGTGGTTGATACCGTTTAATGGCTAACTGAAAATATGGTAACAAATTCAAAGCTTTTGAGACTACTCAGGTCTCTTCATCAGGCTAAGACTAAAAAAAAAATGGAAGAATCACATATTTGTACACACAACAGGACACAGGAATAGTAAGACAAGTGAGGGAGGGACAAGTGAGGGTAGACCGGCCAAAAAATGAGAACAAGGATGAATTATCAGCGCCACACGATAAGACAAAAAATAATGGATTTACCTGTGGCAAAACACTTTTGTATGCCCGTCATAGCATGATGGATATGGAATTACTGGTATTAAAATATAACTACAAATATGACAAAGAACAAAGGTTTCAGAATATAAGCTCATCATGACCTTTGACACTGTTAGTGATGGAATGAATAGATCACACGGATTTATTCATTCTATATCAATTAAGGAATCTGCGTCTCTGCCCTTCCAGGGGCATTAAAACACAAAACCAGACGCCAATCAGAGGGCAATAAAACTTTCTATCCTTATCTAGGAACTGTTCCAATATTTATGTTCATCCCTCTGTGATAATGACAGTTCTGCTACACGTCACTTACTTGTCTTACCTATTGCACTATTCCTGTGTCCTGTTGTGTATAGAAATATGTGATGCTTCATTTTTTGTTTTAGTCTTTGCCTGTTGAAGAGACGTGAGTAGCCTCGAAAGCTTGCAATTTGTTACCATCTTTTCAGTTATCCATTCAAAGGTATCAACCACTGTGGACTCTCAAGTGTAAATATTTTTCTATCTAATGGCTAACACGGTACGAAGATACACATGTTTCCTAACTCAATAATAAAAATAAATACACTGCAAATATAAACGCATATATGCACATGCCAACAAGAAATGGAACAACACACCACCCAAAAAATTGGTTACAAAATATAGTGTTGTAAATTAAGAATAAAAGTCCATTTTTGTATTTATGAATAATGCTTAAGGAACGCTATGTTAAACCATAACATAGTGAAGACAATGGATTTTGTAATCGTCACTCATCATCATCATCATTGCAATTTAGATGTGACAGTCAGACATTTCAATTATTTCAGTTAATAAAATCGTTACTTTGTACAGCATGTATGACATGTCCAGCATGGACTCATCAATGTGATGACACAATAATGTACGATAAAAAATAACCATTTAAAAAAACATAATGCATTGTCACAATTTAAGGTGGTGCCTGCAAGTGTAGGTGAAAGAAAGGCTTCGGATAGCAAAGGTATATTCTATGTCTGTATCAGACAGTGGACAGCCTCTGATTGGGTAATGGCGATGTTTACTGTACGTCAGTAAAGTCTGCGGCTGCCCAATCATGCATTTTTGCTTGGACAGTGTTGAAGAGGGTAAAAGATGTCTGGTTGCGCAAGGCTTTATCCGTCAACACTACCTTCCTACTGGTCAGCGTAGGGTAGGGTAGGTGTGTCATTAGATGACTCTATAAAATGTGACGTTACCAGCGTTATTGCGCCCTAGGGACGCCAAAAATACAACAGCAGTAATCATTTACTGTCTAATACTCCACCTATGACCAACAAAAAAAGGGACCGTTCCCTCTTTAACAATCTACAAGACTAACAAGCTAATGGTTCACGCTGACTTTATTCAGGTACAGTATTACATCGACATTGTCCATGAGTAACTATGCACTGTGATACCTATATCCCATTATTAATTTATATCTGTTGTGGTTGTTTCAACAGCACTTGCGGGTTTAAAAACCTAGTACTACCTATTGTCAGTATGCATGATGCACTTTAATAGTGTAAAAATTTTATATTGCACTTATTACCAGGTTTAGATGCTGGCCATTTCATATATGGTGTGTGAAGTTACAGTTGGATCAGTAGTGTATTTTATAATGTCTGTCATAAATAAAAATCGTGATGATGATTATGAGGATTTTATAAATTTGTACATCCATTGACTGCATTATCTTACAGGTACAGATAAAGTTCCTTAAAAAGCATTAATTGATTAGTATGAAATGTACTTTTATGCATTAATTTCAAAAAGTGAAGACTGTTTTAGTTTTTGTTACCATTTATAATAGACATGTGCAGATATGCGCTGTGATGACAAATTATTATTTGCCCAAATATTTGTCATAAAAATTTATCATTAAGGCCTGGAAAAACTTCACAATTTCCTGTTTTAAGCATAACAATCAGGTGACGGCTCTTCCCTATTTGGAGCATGTTCGACATGGGTTTTTTGTGCTGTGTAGGGGAACAGGAGACATGGATAACGTTGCGAACCAGTTTTTAATCTGAAAACGGACCGACAAATTCTGGCGAGATCCATGCCTTGTTCATTTTCAGAAAAGTAAGCCGGTCTACATTATCGGAGGATAGTCGCATGCGACGGTCTGTTAGTACACCACCTGCGGCACTAAAGACGCGCTCCGATATACACTGGCAGCAGGGCAAGCCAGCACCTCCAATGCATACTGGCTAAGCTCTGGCCCATGTATCCGCTTAGAGACCCAAAACTTGAATGGGGAAGAGCCATCTGGGAGTACACTGAGAGGGAAAGACATGTAGTCTGTCACCATCTTACGGAAACGTTGCCTCCTGCTGACTGGAGCGTCTCGGATGGTGTAGACATGGTGGCGCTGCCACAAAACTTCGCCACATTTGGAACATATGTCTTGCTGTGCAGAGGCGCTGCTTGTGCTCTCCTCTTGTTGCAGAGCTGTCTCCACTGCCTCGACGCACAGAGCTGCTTTGTAAAAGCAGTAGCGCAGCGATGCTCTTCGGCTGGAATGGAGAACATTATGGATTGCACCAGTATGTCTTGGTACTCCCGCATTTACGCTCCCGGTTCAACGGTGTGATGAGGCTTTGTAAGTTTGTCCCGGTAGCGAGGGTCTAGGAGGGTGTACACCCAATAATCAGACGTGGTGAGAATGTGGCGATGCGGCGGTCGTTTCTCAGGCACTGCAGCATGAATCACCATGTGCTGCAGACTCCCAACTGGCCAAGAAACGCTGTCCCCTGCAAGAGGCGTCATCTCTGACTGCTCTGCATCACCCCCGTCGCTCTACATACTGACTAGAGCGTTGTGTACCCCTCTGAGCGATGTCTTCCTCCTCCATTGACTCCATCTCATCCTCCTCACAAAGTGAACACTGCCCAGCCCTTTGTGAGGAACCACGTTGCGCTGACGTCCAGAAGGTGATGGAATTTGTGACTCCTCATCTCCACCTCTTCAAAACCTCATCCCTTATGCTTGCAGTGTTTTTTGAAGCAGGCAGATAGGGGACGTCAGGCTGACTAGTGCATCATCTGCACTCGCCATCCGCGTGACTCATCAAACGCACGCAAAACGTGGGCAGCTGTCCTTCATAGAGGCCCACTCAGTAGTGGTGAAGTGTGAACGACGCAAATTGCGAGTTGATTGCGCCTGATGCAGCTGATACTCCATTACTGCTGGCTGCTGCTCACACAACCGGGGACCAACATATGTAACGTGGAATTCCACCTGGTGGGTACGTCACATATGATGCGATGTTCTGGAAGGCGAAATCTGCGTTGCAGAGCTGCACTGCGCGATCTGGCCATGCTGGAACGTCGCAAGTGAGCGCACTCTAGGCGGCCTTTGCAGCAGTGCATTCAAGATCCGGTTTTGTCCTCCAAAAAACTCTGCACGACCAAGTTGAGCCATGTGCCAGAATGGTAGTGGTGGAGGTTGCCAAAGCCCAGAGCTGCCACCAGATTTCGGCCATTGTCCACACACTACCAAGCCCGGCTGGAGATTCGCTGGCAAAAACCACACCGTCGCTCTCCGCTTGATGGCATTCCAGAGCACCCGCGTGTGTGGCTTCGATTCCAAGTAAATTAAAATTTTAGGACGGCCTGTTGAGTTTGGCCCGGCTGGCTCCCTAACGGTCGCCATCAGGTAAACGTTCACGGGTCCGTGGAGGTAGACTGTGCGGCTCCTGCCGCGATGATTCTGAGGAACTGGGTGGAGGGGATTCCCAATGTCCCCCGACTTGATCCTGCAATCCTTGGAGTTGCCAGAACACGTACAGCGCCACTGCAAGATCTGTACCGGCTCCCCCACATTGACCCAAGGGGCCCGTGGGAAAGGTTAAACCCCTGGCCATGGGTATGGTCCACCCCTCGGTGGTCGGTGGCCCTTGTTACTGCCGGCGTTTAGTAGCGAAATTTTAAAATTTTTCCCTCAACATGCTTTTGCAGACCAGGGACGGCTTGCCTGCTGAAATTAAAATTTCGGCTGGGACATTGTATTGTGGGACTGCCAATGACATTAAGTCACGGAAAACTGTCAGTTCCCCCCGCCTGAATGACGCATTTCAAAGGACAGGTTTTGCAATCCCCAGATTCAGGCCTGTGCTGTGGAGGGGTTGCGAGTAGGGCCCGTTTTTTATCCCATGCTGTGCTACCGATGGCTGTTTTGTGGCCTGGGAGTGTGGGGATGACAGGGAACTTGCAGCGGGTTGGGTGGAAAAAACACTGGGTCTCTGGCAACAGTTCAGAGGTTCTTCCTGGGATCCGTGAGGAAGCCGAACCAGCTGTGTGTGATTTGGGGGAAGGAAGGGGGCTCCAAACGAGCTGAAGATGTGGGTGCTGCTGTAGTTGGCCTACATCCCAGTGTGTCTTTGTAACTCAGCTACGTGCTTTGTCCTACATGTTTCCACTATTTGTGGTATTGAGGTTACTGATTTTTTTACCCTCTTTTAACTTTTGATTACAGCTGCATTTGACATGCAAATATCATCTGAAAAGTGTGTCAAAAAGGCCCACGCAGGGGCAGTCCTGGGAGGGGCCCGGTTTGGCTGTTGGAAGGGAACTGCCCAGAACGGGTCCCCAACTGGAGGGAACAGGCAACCGAGTCTGCAGCATACCTCTCCTTATTGTTTGCCCGTTGGGGCAATCTCTTCCTAAAGAGCTGTACCACCACCTTCCTGTTCCTCACGCCATGTTGGGTCTTGGACCTCATCATCTCACTACCCTCTGTCCCAACACCCGCTGCTGTTGGGTGGGCCCGGCCAGCACCTTGGGTCAAACAGAAAAAAAGGCACCTGAGTCTCATTTTCAACAGATCGTTCTGCGGTGTGCTGACCCTCGGGACTGGCTCACCCGCCTCTTCACATTCAGAGAGACCCCAGCTGGGCATCACTGCTATGCCTCTTCTTCACATTCCAGAATGTGCTTGGCTGGGCCCTGTTTCAAGCCAAAAGATTCTGAGAACAGAAGCAAAAGAACCAGCTGGGTCCAGTTCATAACTCTTGACTGCCTGGGCATTTGGCAGGCGGAAGAGACAGATGGTTGTTTAACAGTGTGTGGTCTGAGAGGAGGTGGACCAATTGGGCGAGTGCATTGGCTGCATCCCCAACCAACACCGGCTTCAATTTGTTCTTCCCGCCGAGGGGTACGCCTGAGCTCCTAAAAAGTGCGCATAAAGGAAAAACCCGGGAAACTGGTGGGTGCTGTGGGCATGGGTGCGGGAGCAGCACAATCCCACGTCCTCTCCCTGCGAAACTCCCCGGCCACGACCCACGTGCCTTCTCCCTGCCTTTTTTCATCTGGTAGATTGATTTAAAAAAGCCGAAAAGTTATAGGCAATGTGGTTTTTCTCAAGACTGCGTGAACCCTGCAGACAACTGTTTATTTGCTTGAAGGCCCCTTTGTGTACTTCTATAGTGTTGCAACAATGTATTGTAACGGAGGAGCGGTCACACTAAAGATTATTTTTTCAAATAAGGAGCAGCACCAATAGTGAAGGTGAGGGAGTGGGCAAGCTCAGCAGACTACAACCAGCAGTAGTTGAGAACCCAACGGAGGGATTGCACCAAAATGAAAAGCTCACAGACTACAGTGAACACGGAAAAAACAAAATTCATAGCTGTGAAACGCCCCTTTGCTACTTCATAGTGTTTGGCACCAAAATTTTTTGTAAGGTGGAAGGCGTCACACTAATAAAATTTGATTTGGCAATTAATTTAGCACACCCCAAATTTGTGAGGATGAGGCCCTGACACCGCTCAGCAGACTACAAACCAGCAGTGTTGAATTGAACTTACTGGAGGTGATCTGCACTCCAAAATGAAAAAACTCACAGATACCGTGAACACTGAAAACACAACTGTTCAGTAGCTGGGGAACCCCCCCTTTTTCTATTCTATAGTGTTTGCAACCAATGTAGTTACGATGGAAGCGCGTCACACAATAATGATTTTTGGCAAAAAATGGAGCCAAAAAACCAATTAGTGAAGGGTGAGGGGTGACCCCACGCCCCACAACACACCCCGCAGTAAGTTGAGAACTAACGGAGCGTGATCTGCACTCAAAAAAAAAAAAAAAGCCACAGACTACGTTCACTGAAACACAACTGTTCAGTAGTGTGAAACGCCCCTTTGTCTTTCTATAGTGTTTGCAACCAATGTATTGATACGGGTGGAAAACGCGTCACATAAATTTGATAGATTTTTGGGGAATTAATGGAGCAGCCCCCATTATGAAGGAGAGGCCCGTGACACCCGCTCAGCGACACCCAACCGCCCTATTGAAAACTAATGAGCGGGGATCTGCAATAAAAAAGAAAAAACTCACAGACTACAGTGACACGGAAACCAACTGGTCCGTAGTGTGAAACGCCCTTTTGTCTACTTCTATAGTGTTTGCAACCATTATTTTTATAGGGATGGAAGCGCGCACACTATAGATTAGTTTTTTGGAAAAATATATGGAGCAGCCATTATGAGGATGGGGCGTGACACCGCTCAGCAACTACAACCCAGTAGTGAAGACTAACGGAGGTTTTGCACTCAAAAAATAAAAAGCCACAGACACGTGAAAACAAAACCAACTGTTCAGTAGCGGTGAAACGCCCCTTTGTTACTTCTTAGTGTTTCAACAATGAAATGTTGGGATGGAAGCACGTCACCTAAAGATTGATTTTTGGCAATATAATGGAGCAGCCCCCCAATTAGGAAGGAAGAGGCAGGGACACACGCCCGCAGCCCCACCCCCGCAGTAGTTGAAAAAACAACTGGAGGTGATCTGCATCAAAAATTGAAAGCTCACAGACTACAGTGAACACTGAACACAACTGTTCAGTAGCTGTGAAAAACGCCCCTTTCACTTCTTAGTGTTTGAAAACCATGTTTGTATAGGAGGAAAGCGGCACACTAATGATTGATTTTGGCAAATTTTGGGAGCAGCACCATTAGGAAGGTGAGGCAGTGACACACGTTTCAGCAACTAAAACCGCAGTTGAGAACAAACTGGAGCGTGATCTGCACTCAAAAAGAAAAGCTCACAGAAAGTGAACACTGAAACCCCAACTGTCAGTAGCTGTAAAATGTCCTTTGTCTATTTTCAAAAAAAAATGTTTGCACCAAATGTTTTGTTTACGGATGGAAGGCGCACACAAAAGATTGGGTTTTGGCAATTAATGGAGTCCCCCAAATTTCCACAAAATAAAATAAAAAAAAGAGTCAGTGAGGACACGTGCAAAATGCCTACAAACAGCGGTGGATCCCGAGCAACTGCAGCGTCCCTGCACTTCACACACACCTTGCCCAGCTGTAAAAAAAACACTGGCAAAGGAAGCTTTACACAGCGGTTGGTAAAATAGCTGCCTTTAAGCACAGAAAAGTCACAAAATCGCAATGTTAACGTTTCCCCCAAGTCAGCACAGCAGCGTTCTGCCCTACCCGGTTCCCCCAGACAGTGACGCTAAATGGAGGGGGGCGCCTTTTTTGCCCCGACATCATTTAGCACCAATCACAGGCTTTCCCTTAGTAAGTGACCGCAGCATTACAGGGAGGCCCAACTTCTAAAATTTCATTGGCCCGACAAATACATTGCCTCTCAAAATTATGGGAACTTCGATTCGGTATACGATATATGAAAATATGGAACAAAATATCGGGAAATTTCCCATTTCAGCGAATCGGCGATACCGATACTTGCGGTTTCGA
>JARQOD010000005.1:111576919-111603127 GCA_033576555.1 Oophaga sylvatica
GTAGTTGACCTGGAAAGAGAGGGAAGGGGGCAGGGATGGAAGGTGGGAGCAAGGAGACAGGGCCCGCAGTGCGAGATGTATTTGATTCACTTTATACAAGTAGCATCTCATCATTCATTCATTCAACAAACTACCTAGCTTATTATAACATACAGTCATGGCCAAAAGTTTTGAGAATTACACAAATATTATATTTTCACATGATCTGCTGCCCTCTGGTTTTTATGTGTGTTTGACAGATGTTTTTATCACAGACAGAAATATAATTGCAAACATATGAGTAACAAAAGCTTATATTGACAGTTAGAATGAGTTAATGCAGCAAGTCAATATTTGCAGTGTTGACCTTTCTTCTTCAGGACCTCTGCAATTCTCCCTGGCATGCTCTCAATCAACTTCTGGACCAAATCCTGACTGATAGCAGTCCATTCTTGCACAATCAATGCTTTCATTTTGTCAGAATTTTTAGGTTTTTGTTTGTCCACCCGTCTCTTGATGATTGACCACAAGTTCTCAATGGGATTAAGATCTGGGGAGTTTCCAGGCCATGGACCCAAAATCTCTATGCTTTGTTCCCTGAGCCATTTAGTTTTCACCTTTGCTTTATGGCAAGGTGCTCCATCATGCTGGAAAAGAGATTGTTGATCGCCAAACTGCTCTTGGAGGGTTGGGAGAAGTTGCTCTTGGAGGACATTCTGGTACCATTCTTTATTCATGGCTGTGTTTTTAGGCAAGCTGTGAGAGAGTTGATTCCCTTGGCTCAGAAGCAACCCCACACATGAATGGTTTCAGGATGCTTAACAGTTGGCATGAGATAAGACTGGTGGTAGCGCTCACCTTGTCTTCTCCAAATGAGGCGTTTTCCTGATGTCCCAAACAATCGAAAAGGGGATTTATCAGAGAAAATAACTTTACCCCAGTCCTCAGCAGTCCACTGCCTGTACCTTTTGCAGAATATCAGTCTGTCCATGATGTTTTTTTCTGGAGAGAAGTGGCTTCTTTGCTGCCCTCCTTGAGACCAGGCCTTGCTCCAAGAGTCTCCGCCTCACAGTGCGTGCAGATGCACTCACACCTGCCTGCTGCCATTCCTGAGCAAGCTCTGCACTGCTGGTAGCCCGATCCCACAGCTGAAACACTTTTAAGAGATGGTCCTGGCGCTTGCTGGTCTTTCTTGGGCGCCCTGGAGCCTTTTTGGCAACAATGGAACCTCTCTCCTTGAAGTTCTTGATGATGCGATAGATTGTTGACTGAGGTGCAATCATTCTAGCTGCGATACTCTTCCCTGTTAGGCCATTTTTGTGCATTGCAATGATGACTGCACGTGTTTCTTTAGAGATAACCATGGTTAACAGAAGAGTAACAATGATGCCAAGCACCAGCCTCCTTTTAAAGTGTCCAGTGGTGTCATTCTTACTTAATCATGACAGATTGATCTCCAGCCATGTCCTCATCAACACCCACACCTGTGTTAATGGAGCAATCACTGAAAAGAGGTTAGCTGGTCCTTTTAAAGCAGGGCTGCAATGATGTTGAAATGTGTTTTGGGGGATAAAGTTCATTTTCTAGCCAAATATTGACTTTGCAAGTAATTGCTGTTAAACTGATCACTCTTTATAACATTCTGGAGTATATGCAAATTGCCATTAGAAAAAGTGAAGCAGTAGACTTTGTAAAAATTAATATTTGTGTCATTCTCAAAACTTTTGTCCATGACTGTAGAAGTATAGGACAATTTGTGACTGAGGGTAATGTACTGTATATTTACATGTAGCTGAATAATGGACCCTAGAGCCAATGTTATTGGTGGGCATTTGTCACGCCCCAGTCCAACACTGACTGCATGTGCAGCTAAGCTATGATGTCACCACATGCTAAGGCAAGAATTTACTCTTTGGACTCAAATAGCAGTTTTAAATACCATAATGTATCTGCTTTTCATCTATTAGTTAAAAACTCTGTCAACCCAACATAGGTTTGAACGGGAAGTTATGTTCCATGACTACATCTGGCTTTATGGGTGAGCATGCTGGAATAGAAGCATTGGTAGCATGCATTAAAAAAGCTGTTAGGTCTTAAGCTAAAAATATGCAGTCATTATATTTGACTGCAGACTTGTGAATCCTCAAATTGCGCGCAGTGAGGATTCTCCAGCACCGGGAATAGGCAGTAATGTAATGATAAGTGAAGCAATATGCATTCTCTTTGCTACATTCCGCCTAAATGAATGCTACCTCACTCAATGCAAGTGTATTGAGAGAGCCCAGAATGAGTCTATCTAGTCGAAATGTGGCCGGGAGTAAGCATATCTCATACTTGACGTCAAATGACCATATACTTCAGGCTCAAGACAATCCTTACAGCACACATTGCAATCGATGTGAGGATTCATAACTCTTCAGTTACATAGATTGTAGCCAAAGATCAGAAAATCCCATAAACTATTTGTTAGGCATCGATATCTCACCGCTGCACAGGGAGAATCTCAAGCCATGTCCTCTGGGGTTTCCCATTCTTCTTCAGCTGCAGAGGATCCTGCTTAGCAGAGACGTCGATCCCAGCGTCTTGCTCAGGCTAATACTATGTGTTTGGCTACTGCTGCTACCGCCCCAGGTTCAGCTATAGCTACCAGCATTAGTCAGCGGCGATCAGACGTTTCTGGGACTAAATCCTGCTTTTCTTCATCTGAGCATCCCGGGAGACGACCGCTCATTAGCGGTCGGAGGTTACATGCTTAGGTCCTCAAGCAGTTCGGATTGGTTCATCAGCAAGGTCTGGGAAGGCTGCAGTTATTAAAGGATCGCACAGACATGTGCTAGTATAAACCATGTGGTGTGTGAGCAAGTGGATACGCTACCATTCTGTGTATGCAAGTGTGTTTGGGCTGAGAACCTGCTGCACTGTCGGCGTGTATGACCGTCTAGTATTCCTTAGTCAGGCAGGTTTTTACTCGGCTTGACTCGGCCACATGTGCTGCTTAGCACGGGCTGTTTACAGGGCACAGTCAATCCACATGCTCTGGCACACAACTTTTGGTACCGCTCTTCGGTCAGTTGAGCTTTTTGCTCTTGTTTTTTAGTTAGCTGTGTTTGCTACCACTGAGCGCCAAGTAGTGGCATCGCTAGTGCGATGCCATGCGCATTGTGGGTCTGGGCAGACTCAAGTCCCCGCGCCCGAGGGGTTGAGCCTACAGACTTCACTCGCACCATATCAGCTGTGTCCTGTGATGTGTAACAGGGAACAGAGCTTTATTACTTTGTTGCGGCGGCTCTGTGAAGTAACAGAGTTCACCGCTGTTCATACCGGGTGACATTTAACCCGCATGTTGTTGGTGTTCAACTGCCGCCTTGTTCCGCCATTGCTTAGCAGCTGGTTCAATCTCTGCACGGTGGACCCCAGGTTGCAAACGCACCTTATTATTATTATTATATACATTTCATTTGGTGCGTTACGCCAACCCTAATATTATACTAACACCAGGGTCTGGCTAGTAATAGCAGATGAACAGCGACTGCAGTGGTACATCCAGCAGCTGGAGGGCAGGTTATCGGCTCTCGAGCGTACAACTTCAGCTGTGGATGTGACTGCAGTAGCTGTTCAGGCAGCTAGTGAGGCTGCAGCCGGTATGTCCACTGCTACCCCTGTTCCGACCTTATCCCGCTCCCCGCTGCCTGAGAGGTTCTCAGGTGATAGCAAGTCATGTAGGGGATTCGTGAACCAGTGTGCGATACACCTGGAGCTACTGGCTGCCCGTTTCCCCTCAGAGCAGGCTAAAGTAGGGTTTATCATTTCCCTGCTGTCGGACATGGCGTTGGAGTGTGCTACGCCGCTGTGGAAGCGCGACGATCATGTGGTGCAGAGTGCTTCATGGTTTTTGAGCACTCTAAAGCAGGTCTTCTTGGGACCGCGAGTCATCAATGATACGATGCTCCAACTGCTGGAATTAACTCAGGGCTCGTCCATGGTCAGTCAATTTGCCATCCACTTCCGGACTTTAGCTTCTGAGCTGGAGTGGCCGGTTAAAGTCCTCATCCCGGTCTTTTGGAGGGGGCTGGCAGACCATGTGAAAAACGCTGTGGCCACTAGGGAGATTCCCGCCACACTGGAGGAGCTAATATCTGTCTCTAAGCGCATCGACCTTCATTTCTCCGAGCGAAGGTTGGAGCAAGCGCAGTGTCGGCAGAGGTATCAGCTGGCTCCTAACTTCGCCAGACCTCTGGAAGCTCCGGATCAGGCATCCCAGTCCCAAGAGGCCATGGAGGTTTCTCGAGAGGGATCCAGGTCCCGGATCGCTCGTACACCCATGGTCTGTCATGTCTGTTGGCAGTCAGAACATTTTGCCACCAAATGTCCCCAGTGGTCGGGAAAACAACCGTGTCTAGTAGCCATAGGAGGAGGCTTGCTAGACACAGCGATGTTTTATTCCAAATTGTCCTTCAAGGGGACACTCACGATAGACCCATCCACTCATGCGGCAGAGGTTTGTGTGGATTCCGGGGAGGAGGTAAATTTCATGTCTTCAGCCATTGCCCAATGGCACACTATACCTCTGGTGATGATCACCAAGCCAGTGACTGTCCGAGTGATGCCCTCACAGATCACACACCAGACCATCCCACTTACTCTCACCATGTCTCCAGCCCACAGGAGATAATCTCCCTATTAGTCATACCCAAGCGTGTTGATAAAGTCTTATTAGGGGTACCTTGGGTAAGCTACCATTCTCCTCATATTGAGTGGTCCTCTGGGAGAATATTGGGATGGAGTGAGTCTTGTGAGGGTATATGTCAGAGGGAGTGCGTTCAGGTGAATTCTACAGCTGTGCCCGCAGATCTATCCTCTCTCCCCAAAAACTGTTGATCATATGCGGATGTATTCTCCAAGAGAGCTGCAGAGACCCTTCCGTCTCACCGCCACTATGACTGTCCTATTGATTTCTTGCCTGGTGCTGAGCCTCCCCGGGGTCGAGTCTATCCGTTATCGCTCCAGGAGACAGAGGCAATGTCTCAGTATATCAAGGAGAATATGGCAAGAGGATTCATTAGGAAGTCAGTGTCACCTGCAGGGGCTGGGATCTTCTTTGTGCAGAAGAAGAACAGGGAGTTACGTCCATGCATAGACTACAGGGGTCTCAATGCTTTAACCGTCAAAAATAAATACCCTCTGCCTCTTATCTCCGAACTCTTTGATAGGTTGTGGGGAGCAAGGGTATTTACAAAATTAGATCTGCCTATAACTTGATACGCATCCGTGAGGGGGACTAGTGGAAGACAGCATTTAACACCAGAGACTGCCACTATGAATACCTGGTGATGCCCTTCGGGCTCTGTAATGCCCCTGCCATTTTCCAAGACTTTGTGAATGATATCTTCCGGGATACGCTAACCACCTTGGTTGTAGTCTATCTGGATGAGATTCTCATCTACAATCCAGATATAGACTCCCACCGGAGAGATGTTTACAAAGTCTTCGACCTCCTACCGGCAAACTCCCTCCATGCCAAGATGGAGAAGTGTGCTTTTGAGCAGGAGTCCTTGCCTTTCCTGGACTATATCATCTCGGCCAAGGGATTGGCCATGGATCCTGTCAAGCTACATGCTGTGATGGACTGGCAAGAACCCCATTCTCTTAAAGCGGTGCAGCACTTTATGGGGTTCATCAATTACTATCGCCAGTTCATTCCCCACTTCTCAACTTTGGTAGCTCCCCTGGTTGATTTCACCAAGAAGGGAGCTAACCCCAAATTATGGACGGAGGAGGTCTCCAAGGCCTTTCTGTCTATAAAGTCACATTTTGCTAGCGCTCCCATTTTACATCGCCCTGATGTCGATAAACCCTTTATCATGGAGGTGGATGCTTCTTCCGTCGGAGCTGGAGCCGTGCTCTTTCAGAAGGATGCTCAAAGTCAGAAGCATCCTTGCTTCTTTTTCTCCAAGACCTTATCATCAGCAGAGAAAATTATTTTATCGGGGACAGGGAATTGCTAACAATGAAATTGGCCTTTTCTGAGTGGAGACATCTCCTGGATGGGGCCCATTACCTCTTCCAAGTATTCACCGACCAAAAAAACCTTATCTATTTGCAGACAGCCCAACGGCTAAATTCTCACCAGGTCAGATGGTCCCTGTTCTTCTCCCATTTCAACTTCACCCTCCATTTTCACTCTGGGGAGAAGAACATTCATGCCGATGCTCTCTCCCGTTCCGTAGTATCATCTGAGGAGGGATAGGAACCTCGGTTTATTGTCCCTTCAGAGAGCCTGAGAACTGTGGCTCCGGTTTTGTTAGCGTTTGTGCCTCCGGGCATAACTTTTGTTCCACCTAATTTGCGACCAGAGGTTCTCTCTTGGGCTCATTCGTCCAAGGTGGGAGAACATTTTGAGACCAAAAGGACATCTGAGCTCTTGGCAAGGATGTACTGGTGGCCGCATATTGTCCGTGACATCAGAGATTATATTCGGGCATGTGTTTCCTGCGCCCAGAATCGATCTTCTCGGCAATGGCCAGCTGGATTACTGTACCCCCTGCCGGTGGCGGATAGGCCCTTGAAGATGGTCAGAATGGATTTTGTGGTGGGTTTTCCCAAGTCTCGTAACTGCACCATAATCTGGGTAGTCACCGACCACATCTCTAAAATGGTGCACTTGGTGCCTCTCCTGCAGGTACCATCTGCACAGGCTTTGGCGGCGTTGTTTATCAAATATGACTTTCGAATACACGGCATGACTGACAAAATAGTCAGTGACCGGGGTCCCCAGTTCTTGTCTCGGTTCTGGAGAGATCTTTGTCGTCTGCTCAGCATACAGCTAAATCTCTCTTCAGTTTACTGTCCTGAGATGAACGGTTTGGTAAAGAGGGCCAACCAGACCCTGGTCACATATCTGTGACATTTTGTTTCTGCCAGGCAGGATGACTGGGCATCCTTGCTACCGTGGGCGGAATTTGCCCTGAATAATGCCATAGCCGACTCAACTGGGCAAGACCCCATTCCTCCTTAATTACGGCCACCATCCTCGAGTCCCTGTGCCCATTCCCGTGTTATCCTCCGACTCTAGGGTGGCAGACTGGGCGGTGGAGGCATGTGACATATGGGACAGCACACAGGATGCCATCCAGGCCTCCAAGGAGAGAATGAGGGTCTCTTCCGATGCGCATCGGCGTCACGCTCTGACTTTTGCCCCTGGCGCTTTAGCGTGGCTCTCCACCCGTAACATCAGACTGAAAGTTGAGTCCACTAAGTTTGCTCCTCGCTACATAGGTCCCTTCAAGGTCCTGGAACAGGTCAACCCTGTTATCTATCGTCTGGCTCTTCCTCCACGCCTAGGTATCACCGACACCTTTCATGTGTCCCTCCTAAAACCAGTTCACGGTTTTCTGAGTCATCTGCCGGAAATCAGGTTCATCCGCGGACAAGTGTGAGGTGAACGCCATTGTTGGGTTCAAGGTGGTACATGGCAAAAAGTTCTATCTGGTGGACTGGAAGGGTCATGGCCCAGAAGACAGGACCTGGGAACCTATTGAGCACATTCGGGCTCCTCAGCTCATTGTGGCATTTGAGCGTAGCGAGGCCCAAAGGGGGCTCTAAGAGGGGGGTAATGTTAGGCATCTAGATCCCGCCGCAGTACAGGGAGATTCTCGAGCCATGTCCTCTGCGGTCTCCCATTCTTCTTCAGCTGCAGAGGATCCTGCTCAGCGGAGACGCTGGTCCCAGCGCCTTGCTCAGGCTAATGCTATGTGTTTGGTTGCTGCTGCCGCCCCAGGTTAAGCTATAGCAACCAGCATTAGTCAGCGGGATCAGACGTTCCTGGGAGTAAGTCCTGCTTTCCTCCATCTGAGCATGCCCGTGAGACAACGCTAATTGGTGGTCAGAGGTCACATGTTCAGGTCCTCAAGCAGTTCGGATTGGGCCATCAGAAAGGTACTGGAAGGCTGCGGTTATAAAAGGATCGCATGGCCACATGGCCGTACACTAGTATAAACCATGTGGTGTGTGAGCGAGTGGATACGCTACCACTTTGTGTATGCACGGATGTTTGGGCTGAGAACCTGCCGCACTGTCAACGTGTATGACCATCTAGTTTCCTTAGTCAGGCAGGTTTTTACTCGGCTTGACCTAGAGCCTGTCTCGGCCACATGTGCTGCTTAGCATGGGCTGTTTACAGGGCACAGTCAATCCGTGCGCATTGTGGGTCTGGGCAGACTCAAGTCCCCGCGTTCTAGGGGTTGAGCCTAGAGACTTCACTCGCACCATATCAGCTGTGTCCTGTGACGTGTAACAGGGAACATCCCTATATTACGCCGCCTTGTTCCGCCACTGCAACAGGTTCCCTCTCTGCACGGTGGACCCCGGGTTGCGAATGCACCTTATTATTATTATATATATTTCATTTGGTGCTTTCTGCCAACCCTAACACTATTAAAGTAAGTATTAGACTTTGTGTGCCTATTACTAATGAATCTGTGACCGCTGTCAGTAGAAATCATCCACCTGAATCGTGTTTGTGCATCAAATTAAAAAATCAATTTCTAAAAGTGATGTCTACAAGATTTCTGGGAAGACACATTGTTAAATATGCTTGAAGTTTTAGATAATAAATAAAAGAAAGGAAAGTTGCAGCTGCCTATGTCACGGCCTACTGCTGTAGAAAGATCTCAAAGGTTATGTGAAGGAGGATGCTACTTGCTAACAGAAGGCCGTTTTATGTATAATGTTTTTCAGATCTAACACGTTTGGAGTGCATTTATAATATTTTTGAAGGCTTGCTTAAGATTGCAGTATTACTTCATAGAAGTCAGACTTCCTTGTACTTCAAATATGTAAGTATGAATACATTAGTAGAACAAAACAAAAAAATGAATAGAGATGTCTTTTTTTTGCTTCTTTAGCCTTTTTTCATTTTGTCGGTTATGCATGAAATCATTTTGCAAAGTGAGAAAACGTTAGAAACTCTTCACAGATTGCTATCCAGTATGAGAGTTGCTTTGAAAAATTGTAAGAGTTCCATCTCTCAGAATGGAGCCTTGTGTGGAAAAAATAAATTGCTGCAAAAATATAGTCAAATGACTTGCAAGAACCAGCAAAATCATGTTAAACAAGCCAAAATGATTTTTTTTCACTTGCTTCTTGCATTAGGCACTTGGAAGGTATTTCATTTATAGCTACCCTATTTCTATTAATTCACACCTGCACATATAGTATAGTACATTGTGATATAGTTCATCTTCACCCTCATACAAAGTTTCAGTATTTACACCTGAATTAATCAGTGGACATAGCATTGGATACATAGTTGTACAATCCCTGTGTTTGTGAAACAGTGGTCTTACTTACAAAAACATTTCTTTTCCATCTGTTTTCTTTCTCTCTCTTCTTCACATCAAGTAAACTAACTAACCGTCAAATAGTCACAGGTAACAAAAGTTACCCTAACTTTTCCCCTTTCTTATTGGACACAAGGGTACCTACCCAACCTAACCTCTCCTATTAAGCACTCTGCACCACATCTACAGTAGGAAGTAAAAGTTTCCACCCCCCCAACCCAAGCCAAGAGTCTTTCAATTCTTGTTTATGAGATTTTCATCCCTTCTTCCGTGGAAAATTCTTCCAGTTCTGTAAGATTCCTGAGTCGTTTTGCATGCACTGCTATTTTGAGGTCTAGACTCAGATTTTCAGTGATGTTTAGATCAAGGGACTGTGAGGTCCATTGTGAAACCTTCAGCTTGAGCCTTTTGAGGTAGTCTATTGTGGACTTTCACTTGTGTTTTTGAACTTTATTAATTTGTAGAAGCCATCCTCTTTTAAACTTCAGCTTTTTTACAGATGGAGCTGAAGCAACGTGGAAGGAAAAAATGAATATTTAACGTTTTAATCACAAAAATGAACTTTTACAAACATTTTTTTATTTCCACAAGGGTAAAAGGAGAAAATGGACAGATAAAGTTGTTGTACAATTTCTCCTGAGTATGCTGATACCCCATATGTGGGGGGGAACCACTGTTTGAGCGCACGGCAGAGCTCAGAATGGAAGGAGCGCCGTTTGACTTTTTCAAACCAAAATTGGCTGGAATTGAGATTGGACGCCATGTCGCGTTTGGAGAGCCTCTGATGCGCCTAAACAGTGGAAACCCCCACAAGTGACACCATTTTGTAAACTAGACCTGCTTTTAGCAGGCACTGAGGAAGCCGCCTCCCTGCAGGACCCGGAAGGACCCCGCGGCCATCTTGGATCTGGGAGTCTGCAAGGAGGAGGGTTCCTCGGAACAGCACGATACATCGCGCTTTTCTGAGGGTCTCACGGAAGCACGCAGGGAGCCCCCTCCCTGCGCGATGCTTCCCTGTGCCCCCTGTACACCGCGATCATGTTTGATCATGGTGTGCCAGAGGTTAATGTGCCGGGAGCGGTCCGTGACGGCTCTTGACACATAGTACCGGGTGTCAGCTGTGATAATCAGCTGACACCCAGCCGCGATCTGCCGCACTCCTCCCGGTAGCGCGTCCAGTCGCTGAGACATATATCCCATCCATGGTCAGATTGTTCCGGGTCACATGGACGGGATAGTACGTCCGATGGCAGAAAGGGGTTAAAACACCAGCTTGAAAAAATGATTTTAAAATCCAAAATGTTGGCTTACTGAAATATATATTCAGTAAATGCACTCAATACTTGGTCGGGGCTTCTTTGGCATCAATTGCTGCATCAATGCGGTGTGGCATGGAGGCGATCAGCATGTGACAGTGCTGAGATTTTATGGAAGCCCAGGTTGCTTTGATAGCAGCCTTCAGCTCGTCTGCACTGCTGGGTCTGGTGTCTCTCATCTTCCTCTTGACAATACACCACTGATTCTCTATGGGGTTAAGGTCAGGCAAGTTTGCTGGGCAATCAAGCACAGTGATACTGTTTATTTTTAAATGAGGTTTTGGTACTTTTGGCAGTGTGGACAAGTGCCAAGTCCTGCTGGAGAATGAAGTTTCCATCTCCAAAAAGCTTGTTGGCTGAGGGAAGCATGAAGTGCTCTAAAATTTCCTGGTAGATGGTTGTACTGACTTTGGTCTTGATAAAACACAGTGTGCCTATACCAGCAAATGACATGGCTCCACAAGCCATTGCTGCCGCATTGTTGCAATAATTGATGCAACATTTTGTGAGGTGCACCTGTATCTGTATTATGTGAAGACATATGTTCACCTTAACGAGATGGAAGATTACAGTTGGTACCTTTAAAATTCTATGGATGGAGGAGCAAAATGCAGATACAGACACTCTGCTACAAGTTTTACAGACTACTGTTCTTCAGCTGCAGGGCTAAAATAAAATAGACACCAGAGTGGTGCTTTAACAACCTTTTGGAATGGTATTGAATTTGAAAGATGAGCCATTATGTTATCACCTTGTTTAAAAACATGCAAATATTAAAGTTATGGAAAACCAATTTAATCTTTTTTTTCAATATGGACCTTAAAATCAGGATTGTGGTAAGCTTCTTAATGAGATTTCCTTCCGTTTTTAGTTGTTACACTGTATACCTATAGACCTATAAATAGTGGTGAAAATAAGTATTTGATACGCTACCGATTTTGCAAGTATTCCCACTTCCCACTTTATGGGTACATTTCTACTGTAAGAGACAGAATTGAAAAACAAAAAACAGAAAGTCACATTGAATAGTTTTATTTTTTACATAACTAATTTGCATTATATTTCATGAATTAAGTATTTGATAAAATAGAAAAACAAAACTTAATATTTGGTGCATAAACCTTTGTTTGCAATTACGGAGGTCAAACGTTTCCTGTAGTTCTTGAGCAAGCTTGCAGACACTGCAGCAGGAATTTTTGCCCACTCCTCCATACAGATCTTCTTCAGATCTTTCAGGTTTCGAGGCTGTCGCTGGGCAACATTGAATTTCAGCTCCCTCAAAAGACTTTCTTTTGGGTTCAGGTCTGGAGACTGACTAAGCCACTCCAGGACCTTGAAATGCCCTTGTTATGTGTTTCGGATCATTATCATGCTGGAAGTCCCAGCCACGACCCATCTTCAGTGCTCTTATTGAGGTAAGGAGGTTGTAGGCCAAAATCTTGTGATACATGACCCCATCCATCCTCTCTTCAATATGGTGAAGTCATACTGTCCCCATTGCAGAAAATGACCCCAAAGTATGATGTTTCCCCACCATGCTTCATGGTTGTAATGGTGTTCTTTGGGCTGTACTCATTGACAAACTTCAAATGGCCTGGACATGTGCTGGCATGAGCAGGGGGACCTTTCATGCCCTTCAGGATTTTAATCCATGATGGCATAGTGTGTTATTATTGGTAATGTGTTCCCGCTTTCTTCAGGTCATTGAACAGATACTCCCATGTAGTTCTGGGCTGATTCTTGCCCTTTCTCAGAATCATCCTTACCGCACGAGGCGAGATCTAGCATGGAGCACCAGACCAAGGAAGCTTGACTTGATTTGTCCCTGTGTCCTTTTAGATGAAAGACCCTGATTATCCGCTAGGCCTTCATATCTCGAGTTGATTAGGTATTGGAGGGAACTACAGACCCTATGAGAATCCACAACTCTCTGAACCTCATACTCCTGGCCACTGTCAATCGAAACCGGATGAGGGAGATGTGAAGACACGGGGGAGTCAGTGGGCCCCCAGGTCCGCTAGCTGGAACCGCATGGACCAGGGATCATCCCACCAAACACTCGCTCTCCTTATAACATGGGAATAACACTACTCAGACAACACGCAGTGTGGGTAAAACAGTGTAGTAATGCTTTATTGAACCACAAAACCGGCAGATAACACATAGAGCAGACCAAGCACAGCACCCAAGATGGTGCACATTACAGAGTCTCACCCTTTGGCCTGGGTCACACTTACATGTGCAATGTGAGAAACTCGCACACTCTGGTCCCGAGTGCCGGCAGCAGTGTCGGGTATTGATGCGAGAGACTTGCGCGAGTTCTCGCATTGGACACGCAAGTGTGACCCTGGCCTTCCGCTGACTCACCAGGATAATAGAAGATGTTACATCAGAGCTCCCAGGGTGGGCTACCCCACCTGTGGTACACACACACAGAGGAGGTAATGACAAGCATTGGAAGATGACAGTCCATAGAAGGTACAAGGCCAGTTGACAAGAGAATCACAACCAGGCTTATCCGAACATCTCTATGAAGCCAGGCTACCAGCTGGTCCCAATCCTGGCTTTCTCCAAACGTATCCATGGTACAGCGATTGTCAATGGAGCGGATCTGTATTCTTCCAATCGAAGCCGAAAGCCCCTAGATTGTTTCTTTTAGAATGATAGATCCGTGTCCCTCAAGATGGTGTCGTGATATTGGCTGCTGTCCTGTCTCTGCTCCTTTGGATGTATATATCCTGGCAGAATCTCTGGCTGTCTCTCTCTCACAGTTTCTCTGTTTCTGAGTCTCTTTAAACTATTTTTAGATTTAACAAGTGTCCTTCAGTCCACCATCAAGACAAGGGAAACAATGGTGATGAGATCAAGTAGCATTACTTGATTATTTACTCTATTTGCATAGTTTTTTTCCTCTCTGCTTTCGAAGTCAACAAGCTGGCTCCATAATGCAATGCATAATTAGCATATCAGCAAACATCACTAGTCATCAAAGAGCACACTGTTAAGGTACTGCCACACTAAACAATCCCGCTAGCGATAACGATAACGACGCATACTAATGCGATCGCTAGCGGGATTGTTTATATATCGCTGAGTGCGGCTTAACTTAGCGATATCGTTAAGGACGCTATCGCGGTTAGCGATCTCTTTAACGACTTTAGCGGTACAAAAGTACCGCTAAATCGCTAAGAAAAGGTGCCACACAGCGATAATACTTACCCAGCGGGAGCGCCGACGATAAAATAGGGTCCGGAACGATTCCAGCGACGAGCGAGATCACAGCAGGATCTCAGCAGGGAGCTCGTCGCTGACAGATGCCGCACACAACAACATCGCTAACGGATCGCTAAATAGTGACGTTTTTTAGCGATCCCGTTAGCGATGTTGTTTAGTGTGGCATACCCTTTAGGGCCCACCCCATCACACATAGCGACACACCAGTGATCCCGACAATGATATGCACTCGTCAGGATCGCTGGTGTGTCGCTACATGATCGCTGCTGTGCTGCCAAACAGGCAGCTCAGGCAGCGATCAGGACAGCGACACTGCGGGTAACGTCGCTTAGTTACCCGCAGTGTACGTTGGATACCAGCCCGCTGGTGCAGGGAGCTGGCAACCAAGGTACACATCGTGTTTCCAGGCGCTGCGCGACGCCTGGAAACCCGATGTGTACCTTGGTTACCAGCTGATCGCTGGTCTCCTGCCTGCCACACGCAGCGATGTGTGCTGGCCAGCGGGAGACCAACGTTCAAAAAAATGTCCAGGATATTCAGCGACGATCAGCGATACCCGGCAGGGGGCTGATCGTCGCTGAATGTCACACACAGCGATATCGCTGGGGAGATCGCTGTTGCGTCACAAAACTAGTGACTCAGCAGCGATCTCGCTAGCGAGATCGCTGTGTGTGACGGGGGCTTTATATGAAATATAAGTCAATACAAGTCAATATTACAGGCTTACACAAGCAAAATTATAGATAACAGACTATTCTTCTTGGTTTGCTAAACATAGTCATCTGGCTAATTAAGATATAATCCGGTTTCGACACATTGCTCCCCCATCTTAATTAGCCAGGCGTAATAGGAGTCTGATCATCCTTCTTCACTTATGGGGAGCAGTTCACAGCATATTTCTAAGCACAGTCATGAGTGTAAGAGTTCTCACCTTTATGACACAAAACATTCTATCATCCAGTTTCGTCAGAGCATATTCAATGTCTTCCTTTCGAAAATAAACTCCACATGTAATTGAAGCAGAAACTACTCATATCCATTGGTCCACACATGGCTTTCTCCACATTCAGTAGTTCCTAGATTAATTTCCATTCAATTTGTTGAAGCTGGCACATCTCCTGTAGTTTCCATTTCTTGTTAAGGTCATATATCCAGTCTGGTCTTCTTCCCAAGGCTGAGTTGGTGGGGTTGGACATAGTAATATCTGAAACTTGCTGTGCATGCCTAATCAATGGTTTGCTGTGTCTGTCTGTATGCCTCCCTGTGTAATGTATGTAGTACAGTTCATATAGCGTCTTGTGCTTGGGTGCGATGAAAACACAGGAGTCACAGGTTTGATATAAAAAAGTCCTGTATTACTTCATACAAGTTGGCAGAAATAGTCACACAGTTTTCAGACACAGAAACAGGAGACACAGCAGGCCAGAGTAATCCAAGCTCAGCAATCACTCTCCAATACAGATTCAGGATCTTCTTCTCTGTTACCGTAAGTCCATGCAAACGTGGGTCTTTCAAAGAGCAGGGTTCAGAGTCCACAAGTGCTTCAGAGTTCCTCAGTAGGAATAGCTGGAGTACAAGGTCCAAGGCTTACAGGAGTCAAGTCACAGGTTCACTGCAGGCTAGATTCTGAAGCACTGATTGCTCAGCTGTGGCTGCTTAAGAAGCAAAGGAGAGAATCAGGGCGGGAACATGCAAGCTGGAAACTCCATTTTGACTGAGGGCAAGATAGCTGCAGCAAGACAGAAAGTAAAATGGCTGACGAACAAACTGAGTTTCAGGAATATATACATAGAACCTTACATTACTCCCCCCTTAAGGACAACCTCCGGATGACCTCAGACCAGGCTTGTGTGGGTACCTCTGATGAAACTGACGGAGCAAGCGAGGAGCATTAACGTTATTGACCGGTTCCCATGAGTTGTCCTGCACTGGGTAGCCCTGCCATTTAATCAGATATTGTAACTGATTTCTATACAACCTGGAATCTAAAATCCTTTCCACCACAAATTCTTCCTGACCATCGACTAGCACTGGGTCAGGGCAAGGAGAGGAACGTCCAGGAAACGTATTGGGTGTCGCAGCCTTTAGTAGGGATACATGAAAGACAGGGTGGATTCTCATAGTTCTGGGCAGTTGAAGACGACAAGCAACGGCACTTATAATTTTACTGATTTTATAGGGTCCAATGTACTTATGTCCCAACTTAGACGATGGAATCCTTAACTTAAGATTTCTGGTTGACAGCCAGACCAAGTCTCCTACCTTGAAAGCTGGTGCAGGTTTACAAAATTTATCTGCTGCTTTCTTGTACCTTTCTTGAGCCGATTCCAGATTTTCCTTTAGAAGATCCATATTCTTCTGTAAAGACGTGATTCTTTCAGCCACTGCTGGTAAAGGCGTTTCTATGGAAATCGTGGTAGAATGTTAGGATGATAACCTAGATTAGAGTAAAAAGGAGACTGTTTAGTGGAGGCACTCTGAGAGTTGTTATACGAGAACTCAGCTAATGGAAGTAGATCCACCCAATCATCCTGTAGGTGGCAGATAAAGCAGCGGAGATACTGCTCCAGGGTTTGATTGGTTCGTTCGGTCTGTCCATTAGTCTGGGGATGAAAAGCAGAAGAAAGGTTTACTTTAATGTCCAATGCTGCACAGAAATTTTGCCAAAACCTAGAAGTGAATTGCACCCCTCGATCCGAAATAACCTCATCCGGTACTCCATGTAAGCGAAACACATCTTTAATCATCAAATCTGATGTCTGTTTTGCAGTGGGTAAGCCGACACAAGGGATAAAATGAGCTGCCTTTGTTAGACGGTCAACCACCACTAGAATGGTGTTCTTCCCCTGAGAGGTTGGTAACTCCACAATGAAGTCCATAGAAATGGATCCCCACGGGCGGGACGGGGTGGGAAGAGGCTGTAACAGACCAGTTGGTGAGGAGCGAGGTGTTTTGCATCTTGCACAGACCTCACATGAAGTGACATAATTCAAAACATCCTTCCTGCAAGTGGGCCACCAAAAGAAACGAGAAAGAAATTCCTGTGTCTTTAGAATTCCTCTATGCCCAGCTATCTTGGAATCGTGAATGAGTTGCAATACTCTTAATCTGACTATTTCAGGAATATACAGACGTTGTCCCTGAATCCACACACCATTCTTAAAGACAAGACTTACGTCCCTTGGGGTTGTGCCAAAAAGGAATCCGCATGGTATGCTTCCTTGATGTCCTTAAGTAGGTCTTGATTATGAATTACTCCTAGGAATCTAGAGTCAGGAAGAATAGTCTTAGGAGGAGTAATTGGACGTGTCTCTGCTGAGTAAATCCTAGAGAGTGCATCAGCCTTTCCATTGCGTGATCCTGGTCTATAAGAGATGATAAAATTAAATTGGTTTAAGAAAAGATTCCAGCGAGCCTGGCGAGGAGTCAGGCACTTAGCCGACCTGATAAACTCAAGGTTACGATGGTCTGTCAGGACGACTATTTGCTGTGCAGCTCCCTGAAGAAGGTGTCTCCATTCTTTGAAGGCGGCAATAATGGCCAACAACTCTCTATTGCCCACATCGTAGTTCCTCTCAGCCGAAGACAACTGCTGGGAAAAGAAGGCACAGGGATGCAAGACATTCTTCTCACCTGTTCTCTGAGAGAGTATAGCTCCAACGGCACAGTCTGAAGCATCCACCTCTATTATGAAGGCAAGCTCGGGGTTGGGATGTACTAGGATAGGTGCAGTGGTAAATTTATCTTTTAGACGGGAAAATGCTTCCTGGGCTTGGGGAGTCCAGGAAAACCTAGACTCTTTCCGGGTAAGTTGAGTGATAGGTGACACTACCTCAGAGAAATTTCTAATGAAACGTCTATAGAAGTTGGCAAACCCGATGAAGCGCTGTACCTCCTTCACATTTCTAGGACTTGGCCAATCCTTGATGGCTTGGGTTTTGCTTCCATCCATACTAATTCCTTGTGTAGACAGTACATACCCCAGAAATTGAATTTCGGTCCTATGGAATTCACACTTTTCAAGTTTGATGTAAAGATGATTTTGTCTTAGACGTTCCAAGACCATTCTCACATGTCCATGATGTTCCTCTGTGGAGTTAGAAAAAATTAGAATATCATCCAAATAAATTACCACGAATGTATCTAGGAGATCCCTGAAGATGTCATTCACCAAGTGTTGGAAAGTGGCTGGGGCGGTACTCAGACCAAAAGGCATAACTAGATATTCAAAGTGTCCATAGCGTGACCTGAATGCAGTCTTCCATTCATCCCCAGGTCTAATACGGACTAAGTTATAGGCCCCACGAAGATCTAGTTTAGAAAAAATTTTGGCATGTCGCACTCTCTCCAATAACTCAGGATTAAAGGCAATGGATAACGGTTTCTAATAGTAACCTTATTGAGTTCCCTATAGTCTACGCATGGTCTCAGAGATCCATCTTTCTTCTTTACAAAGAAGATGGGTGCACCTGCAGGAGATGAAGAGGGGCGTATGAAGCCCTTGGCTAGATTTTCATCTATGTAATCCTTTAAAGCCTTTAGCTCGGGCCCCGCCAGGGGTAGATCTTACCAAAAGGTATCTCTGCTCCAGGCAATAATTCAATTGGACAATCATATGGACGGTGAGGAGGAAGCTGGTCAGCGTTCTTCTTGTCACATAAATCCACATAGTCCTGGTATACAGCTGGTAGTTCAGGGACTGACATGATTCCTTTAGGAACAGAGCAAGCTGAAACTTTTGGACTCATCTGTTTCTCTGGAAAGTGTAATTCCTTGGTCTCCCAGTTAATGGTAGGATTCTGAGCCTGCAGCCATGGTAGCCCTAGAATAATGGGAAAGTGGGGAGAAGAGATAAGCATAAAGGACAGTTTCTCTTGATGATCTTTACCCATAAGAACCCTCAAAGGCTCTGTTTCCTGATCCACTGGTCCAGAGGTCAGCAGGGAGCCATCCACAGTTTCCATCTGTACTGGAGTAGCCTTCTTCACTGAACGTATTCCCTGTTTCAGAGCAAAGGAGACATCCATAAAATTTCCACTTGCCCCTGAGTCGATCATAGCAGAGCTAGACACCCAAGCTGAGTCAACCCAGAGTTTGATGGAAAGAAAGCAATGAGAATTGTTTTTCTTACAACTCAGCTGGGACACCGCTGAGGAAACTTGAAAAATGGCAGCGTTTACACAGTCAACGTCCTCAGAGGTAACGGAGTTTAAGTCCGAGAAATCAAGATCTGTTGCTGCAGATCTCTCTGGAGCCTGAGGCTCGGACCTGACAGATCCCCTCTCGCAACACTCACAATGAATGAGTGCTGCAGTAGTCTTACGAGAACGGCTGGGGCAGTTTATAATGAAGTGCCCTGACTTACCACAATAGAAACATAGATTCTCCTTAAAACGATGTTCCTTGCGTGCATCACTAACCCGTCGTTGTAAAGAGTCTACCTGCATGGGTTCAGGTTCAGGTTCCCGTGTAATCCTACTCAAAGGTTCCCTAGCTGGAGAGGAAGGTAGGAAAAGGTTAGTACGATTGCTTTCGAACCATCTCTCTTGCCTGCGTTCAGTCAGACGAGTATCAATACGGATGCAGTAGTTAATAAAGTCACCTAACGCAGTGGGAGGGTCGGCACGAGCAAGTTCATCCTTAATCAGTGGAGATAACCCCTTTCGAAAAATAGATTTTTTGGCGGAACTGTCCCAGGTGGTATCAAGGGCCCATCTCCTGAAATCCAAGGCATATTCAGCTACCGAGTGCTTACCTTGGCGCAAAGCTAACATGGCTGCTTCAGCTGTTGCACCTCGATTAGGGTCATCAAACACCTGCCCCATGGCTGAAATAAAATCATCAAGGTGATTCAAACAATCATCCTCAGTCTCAATCAGAGGGTTTGCCCACATTAAAGCCTTGTTGGTAAGCAACATAATTATAGTAAGCACCTTAGATCGTTCAGTGGGAAATTGTGAAGCATGTGCAGAAAAAAAAGATTGCATTGATTAATAAATCCCCTGAATTTCTCACGTTCACCGCCAAAACGAAAAGGGGGCAACTTGGGAATCCCAGCACTCGGGGCTACGGCAGGAGCCTGGACTCGCCCTCTAGAACCTCAATCCTGGCTCGCAAATCCTGGGTAGTCTGTCCAACCACTTGCAAATTGTGATTATTGAGGTCCTGTAGATTTGTAAAACGGGTCTTTATATTCTGAAAATCTGCAAGGATATTATCAGTCACTCCGCAAAGTTCCTTTATGCGGGCCTCCATTTTCCAGATCTTTTAAGACAGGATTACTGGAAGAAGAGGAGAGAAAAAAAAAACAATAGTGTTCACCTGTGGCAACACTGCAGAGAGAAAAAAAAATTAAGGGAACTGCTCACCTGGAATGGTTGTGAGAAGTCACAACCACTATCATCACAGAAAGTTTCAACCAGACATCTGATATCCAGAGTTACAGCAGACAAAAAAGAGAAAAGAAAGGAAAAAAAAAAAACAATAGTGTTTACCTGTGGTAACACTGCAAAAAGAAAAAACTTAAGGGAATTGCTCACCTGGAATGGTTGTGAGAAGTCACAACCACTGTCATCACAGAAAGTACAACCGGACGTCTGATATCCACAGTACAGCAGACACAGCCTTCCAGACCCAGCAGACACTAACGTTTTGGCTTCAGAATCTTGTAATGTATGTAGTACAGTTCATATAGCGTCTTGTGCTTGGGTGCGATGAAAACACAGGAGTCACAGGTTTGATATAAAAAAGTCCTGTATTACTTCATACAAGTTGGCAGAAATAGTCACACAGTTTGCAGACACAGAAACAGGAGACACAGCAGGCCAGAGTAATCCAAGCTCAGCAATCACTCTCCAATACAGATTCAGGATCTTCTTCTCTGTTACCGTAAGTCCATGCAAACGTGGGTCTTTCAAAGAGCAGGGTTCAGAGTCCACAAGTGCTTCAGAGTTCCTCAGTAGGAATAGCTGGAGTACAAGGTCCAAGGCTTACAGGAGTCAAGTCACAGGTTCACTGCAGGCTAGATTCTGAAGCACTGATTGCTCAGCTGTGGCTGCTTAAGAAGCAAAGGAGAGAATCAGGGCGGGAACATGCAAGCTGGAAACTCCATTTTGACTGAGGGCAAGATAGCTGCAGCAAGACAGAAAGTAAAATGGCTGACGAACAAACTGAGTTTCAGGAATATATACATAGAACCTTACACCCTGGTTGTAGAGCCCAGGACGGTGTGTGAGAACACCAGTCCCCTGCAGCTCCCCCAGTTCCGCTGGGCTGAGTAGTATCCCATCATTGCCACCATAATGTGGAGACACGGGGGTTGGAGGGCACCCAGGTCCGCTAGCCAGAACCGCATTGACCAGGGATCGTCCCGCCGAACACCCGCTCTCCCTTTAACGTGGGCATAATGCTATTCAGACAACACAGGTTGAGGGTAAAACAGTGTGGAAATACTTTATTGAACCACAAAACAGGCAGATAACACATAGAACAGTCCCAGCACAGAACCCCAAATGGTGCAAATTACAGAGTCTCACCCTTCCACTGACCAGCCGGGATAATGGCAGATGTAACGTCAGAGCTCCCAAGGTCAGCTACCCCATCTGAGGTACACACACAAAAAGGAGGTAACGACAAATGTAGGAAGATGACAGTCCATTCAGTCCATACTAGGTAAATGGCCAGTTAACATGAGATGATGAGATGAAGTAGAATTAGTTGATTATTTACTATATTTGCATAGTTTTTTTCCTCTCTGCTTTCAAAGTCAACAAACTGGCTCCATAATACAATGCATAATTAGCATATCAGCAAACATTACTAGTCATCAAAGATAAGAACACATTATGTTATATGAAATATCAGCTTACAAGTCACTATTACAGGCTTACACAACAAAAGTATAGATAACAGTCTATTCTTCTTGGTTTGGTAAAAAATAGTCGTCTGGGTAATTAAGATATAATCCAGTTTCTTTACAGGAGGCATTGCTGAAGGGACAAGCTCCTTTAATGGAGATTTATGGAACACGTTAGGGTTGCAAGATGATAGAGGAAGCTTTAATCTGAATGCCACAGGATTTACCACCTCTCTGATCTCATATAGACCAATAAACTTTGGATCCAACTTCACTGACAGCACTTTAAGTTTAATGTTCCTAGATGACAACCAAACCTTATCCCAAATCTTAAACACAGGACCCACCAAACATCTTTTATTGGCCATCCATTTTGGGCGAATCTGAGCAGTCCCTATATTTTTTAACCTCCCTCTAAACGTCCCCAAATCTCTGTATGGTGACCTTCACCCCAGGAGATTCAGAACTAATCCTAGGAAATTCACCAAAGTGGGGATGAAAACCATAATTACTCGACTGTTAAAAGGAAACTTAGCAAGAGGTAAAAATGAAGACCAGTCCTCTTGCTGAGCTACCATAAAACACCTTAAAATTTGTTCCAAAGATTGATTTGTCCTCTCAGACTGACCATTGGTTTTGGGGTAAGCAGCTCACGATTCCCAACATTATAATTTTTTTCTAATTTTAGAAAAAAGCACATGGACACGCTTAGTCACAGTTTTGGGCTCCTGCAATAAAACTGCCCATACTCCATCCTCCAAAGCATCCACCTCCCAATGACGGTTCTTGGAGATCAGGTTTGATCAGAATTGGAGCAGACATGAAACACTCCAACAGCTCAGCACGCCCCCTGCACCAAACGGGGATGACTGAACTGGTAATCAAAGTACTGACAACTTCTGCATGCATTTTGTACCAGATTGGATGGCTGAGCAGTCAGTAACAGCATCCCAAGACACACTGAGGGGTGGAACCAGACAATTAGGCTGTCAAACCTGACAAGGAGACAGGGTAGTCAGAAGGTCCAAGGTCAGATATCGGGAGGGCTCATAGTACATAGAGGTAAGACAAGGGGATGGTAAATAAACAGTCGGGATCATATAGCTAAAGGTACGTCAAGACAAGGAGTACAACAAACAGATAGTCAGGGGGTCAAGTCTGGGTAAGATACCTGAAGTCAGAGAGCGTCAAAAACAAAAGGGATAATCAGCAAGGGATAATCCACACAATAGTCACTACAAGTCTGAGGTCCAGCAACCAATGAAAAGTCAGTCACAGAACTAGCAAACACACCTAACCAAGCTAAGCTAAAACTGACAATGTGCTGCCACAGCAAGCCAATTAAAAAGTTTGCAAATCATTAAGGACAGCTGGCACCTGGGAAACTCCAGCAAGTTAGATCAGATTGAGCAGTAGGGCTGTCAATCAAAATTCTGACAGCCCAACATGCCCCAGGATCAGTTTGGATGACTGGACTGTCACTCACAAAATCAAAATTCCAGCACACTCCAGATCCCATTGGGCTGCTGACTGTCACTCACGGGGTCCCTAGGCCACAGTCAGTGATGAAAGTGTGACATACGATATATTAGTATCAAAAGACTGACCATCACTTTGGAAGTGACTGTCAGTCTTTAGATATTGTATAAATAGGCTCTCTGACTGAGCACTCCGCCCATCAGCCTCAGGCATTTTAATTACAAAGGATCCTACATTCCCATAGAGATGTAGACTAGAGTTGAGCAAAACAGGTCGGTCAGATTCAAAAGTCGCGGACTTTAGCCAAAGTCGAGTTTCGTCAACCGAAACCCAACCATAGCGGAGGTCAGCCATGCGGTCGTCGAAACGAGCGCCAAAGTCGTATTTCCCAGAATGCTTGCTGGTGCCTTTTTCAGCCAATGAGCAAGGACGTACACTGTGGGCAATGAGATGACATTTGCAGCGTCCACCACCATTGTAGAGAAGGCATTGCAGTGATTGGCTTGCTTTGGGGGGCGTCATAGTGTCTATAAAAGCCCTGACCGCCGACCACCATTTTATATCGCCGATCTTAACAGTAGGGAGGGTTGCGTTTATCAGTAGGGAGAGAGTTTAAGGCTGTAAAGAGAAGTTCTTCTGTGCTTGTGCTGATAGCAATTGTGCTGTACAGTTAGGCTAAGTGCAGACGGTGCGGATTGTGCTGCGGAATTTTCCGCGCAGATTTTGGTAAATCCGCAGGTAAAATGACCTGGGTTTTTACCTGCGGATTTACTGCGGATTTGATGTGGATTTGCCGCGGTTTTTGTGCGGATTTCCCCTGCGTTTTTCAGACCTGCGGATTTCTATTTAGAGCAGGTCTGACAACGCTGCGGAACTGCACAAAAAAGTGACATGCTGCGGATTTAAATCCGCACCCAAATCCGCGCTGAAAAATCCGCAGCATGTGCACTGCGTTTTTTGTTTAACATTGAATCTAATGCTACTGTACATCACTTGCAGCTCTGCTGTGCATCTGCAGCGGAAAATCCGCTGCGGATCCGCAGCAGAATCCGTAACGTGTCCATAGCCGAGGCAGTAAAGGAGAGGATTTTTTTTTGGTGCAGCACGCTGGTTTTTAGGGCCTGAAGCGTTTGCTTGTTACACCTGTCGATGCTTTTAACACAGCACTAACCTTTTTTTTTTTTTTCGCCAGTTACCGAGCGTTACTTTTTTCCCCACCGTATAGAGCGACCCCTGACAACTACCCCGAACCGGGGGGGTTTTTCATGGACAAAAAACATGCGACTACCTGGGTACTTGGAAATATTCGGAATTTCAAATTTTTCCCCACACTATAAAAGCTGTACTTTGACACAGTACCTTTTTTTTTTGCTTTTGGGATTACGGTCCAATAATATGAGTGACTTCGTGTTTACTCGGAAAAATACGGAGATTTTTAAAATTTTTCCCCCACACCGCATCAGCTTTCGCTACATACAGTACCGTATATCGCTGGTATTACCAAACCATACTGAGTGGCGTCTGTCTGACCCGGAAAAAAAAGGGGGATTTTTTAATTTTTTTCCCACACCGATAACTGTACGCTCCAAACAGGGGCCAAAAATTTTTTTTGGATTTTTTGTCTTTTTCCCAAAAATGGGAAGTAGGGGGAAGAGGACGCAGACATTGGCGGGGGGGGCAGTGGGGACTGATGGGTTTTTGGGTTTACTTGCCGAAATACCCTCCAGCTCTATCGCCTCCTCAAGGGTCAAAAACTGCAAGTCTGAGTTCAGGCGGGTTCATTCAGGAACAACCCTTTTCCTTGTTCTTTCACCCCCCAAAAGTGAAGGATGGGCGGGCCAAATTTCTTTCTCCCTGGGTTTTTTCACATCCCAGCCAAATTTTATCAAGTGAAATCCTGAATTCCCCACCCAAATTGTTTTATGACAGGGGAGTCATGTGCACTTAGGGGGAGTTTCCACGGTCGGTCCTGCGTTTTTGGCGCTGTGCGTGGGCACCCCCAAAAAAACGCCGTCCAATTTACAGCAAAGGGGGGGGGGATTTCAAGAAATCCCGCTCCACTATGCTAACAAACCAGGTGGGAACCGCTAAACGGACATGGGCGGTCTTTTAGACCCAGCAGTCCTCGCGTATTGCGGCGACCCCGGTGCGTCGCCGCAAAAGAATTAACACAGGGGTTGAGCCCTGCGCTCTTTCCGGGGGTTTCCGGGGGTGCCTGAACACCCCGGGAAAATCGCCATCTAAAGGGGGGAATTTTTCCTCCGTCCAAAGCCTGGGTTCCAACCGTGGAACCCAGCCTAAAACCTTGACGGTGACACAGAGGAAGGTGAGAGAAATTGAAAAGGAGGGGATAGATGACCCATTTTGACCCGATTGGGGCATCCCTTGGGGGGCAGGGTGGGGTGGGGAATGTCAGAAGAGGGGGAGGATCAGCACAGGCACGACATCGCGGGTGCGGTTATCTGGCAGGCCTTTTACTCCAAAAAGGTTAAAAAAAAAAAAAGATTGCAGGACACTTTGCCCGATGGTCAAATTAGCACGCTTGTAAGACCTGAAAAGTTTTGCCATAGAGGAAAGTGCAGTGTGGGTTTTTTTTACCAAAAAAACCCATGATGAGGGAATGTTTTTTCTGAAGAAGTGCGAAAGACCTTTTGCCAGGGAAAAATCTAGACTTTGAATACCAATGTATGCTTGACATGTAAAAAACATTACTTGCAATTTGTGGGGGATACGAAACCTCACGGCTTTGAAAACCCACTTCCAAACTGATTCATTTGAGATGAGCCCTTCTGTTTTGGTTGAAGGCGCGTTCTGAGAGTTTATGGGCCCACGCTGTCCCACACTATGACCTACCCAGTAGGGCCCTTTTTTTTAGAAAAGCCCTCCCTGCCCTTCCACCCACATTGGAAGACCGCATTGTCCATGCACTAAACAATCAGGAGTGGAAACGCACCCCCAACGATCATGGGGCCCGTAGGCTGGCCCAGGAAGGTTACGTGTCCATCAA
>JARQOD010000005.1:111603227-111766827 GCA_033576555.1 Oophaga sylvatica
AGTGGACATAGCATTGGATACATAGTTGTACAATCCCTGTGTTTGTGAAACAGTGGTCTTACTTACAAAAACATTTCTTTTCCATCTGTTTTCTTTCTCTCTCTTCTTCACATCAAGTAAACTAACTAACCGTCAAATAGTCACAGGTAACAAAAGTTACCCTAACTTTTCCCCTTTCTTATGGACACAAGGGTACCTACCCAACCTAACCTCTCCTATTAAGCACTCTGCACCACATCTACAGTAGGAAGTAAAAGTTTCCACCCCCCCAACCCAAGCCAAGAGTCTTTCAATTCTTGTTTATGAGATTTTCATCCCTTCTTCCGTGGAAAATTCTTCCAGTTCTGTAAGATTCCTGAGTCGTTTTGCATGCACTGCTATTTTGAGGTCTAGACTCAGATTTTCAGTGATGTTTAGATCAAGGGACTGTGAGGTCCATTGTGAAACCTTCAGCTTGAGCCTTTTGAGGTAGTCTATTGTGGACTTTCACTTGTGTTTTTGAACTTTATTAATTTGTAGAAGCCATCCTCTTTTAAACTTCAGCTTTTTTACAGATGGAGCTGAAGCAACGTGGAAGGAAAAAATGAATATTAACGTTTTAATCACAAAAATGACTTTTACAAACATTTTTTTATTTCCACAAGGGTAAAAGGAGAAAATGGACAGATAAAGTTGTTGTACAATTTCTCCTGAGTATGCTGATACCCCATATGTGGGGGGGAACCACTGTTTGAGCGCACGGCAGAGCTCAGAATGGAAGGAGCGCCGTTTGACTTTTTCAAACCAAAATTGGCTGGAATTGAGATTGGACGCCATGTCGCGTTTGGAGAGCCTCTGATGCGCCTAAACAGTGGAAACCCCCACAAGTGACACCATTTTGTAAACTAGACCTGCTTTTAGCAGGCACTGAGGAAGCCGCCTCCCTGCAGGACCCGGAAGGACCCGCGGCCATCTTGGATCTGGGAGTCTGCAAGGAGGAGGGTTCCTCGGAACAGCACGATACATCGCGCTTTTCTGAGGGTCTCACGGAAGCACGCAGGGGCCCCCTCCCTGCGCGATGCTTCCCTGTGCCCCTGTACACCGCGATCATGTTTGATCATGGTGTGCCAGAGGTTAATGTGCCGGGAGCGGTCCGTGACGGCTCTTGACACATAGTACCGGGTGTCAGCTGTGATAATCAGCTGACACCCAGCCGCGATCTGCCGCACTCCTCCCGGTAGCGCGTCCAGTCGCTGAGACATATATCCCATCCATGGTCAGATTGTTCCGGGTCACATGGACGGGATAGTACGTCCGATGGCAGAAAAGGGGTTAAAACACCAGCTTGAAAAAATGATTTTAAAATCCAAAATGTTGGCTTACTGAAATATATATTCAGTAAATGCACTCAATACTTGGTCGGGGCTTCTTTGGCATCAATTGCTGCATCAATGCGGTGTGGCATGGAGGCGATCAGCATGTGACAGTGCTGAGATTTTATGGAAGCCCAGGTTGCTTTGATAGCAGCCTTCAGCTCGTCTGCACTGCTGGGTCTGGTGTCTCTCATCTTCCTCTTGACAATACACCACTGATTCTCTATGGGGTTAAGGTCAGGCAAGTTTGCTGGGCAATCAAGCACAGTGATACTGTTTATTTTTAAATGAGGTTTTGGTACTTTTGGCAGTGTGGACAAGTGCCAAGTCCTGCTGGAGAATGAAGTTTCCATCTCCAAAAAGCTTGTTGGCTGAGGGAAGCATGAAGTGCTCTAAAATTTCCTGGTAGATGGTTGTACTGACTTTGGTCTTGATAAAACACAGTGTGCCTATACCAGCAAATGACATGGCTCCACAAGCCATTGCTGCCGCATTGTTGCAATAATTGATGCAACATTTTGTGAGGTGCACCTGTATCTGTATTATGTGAAGACATATGTTCACCTTAACGAGATGGAAGATTACAGTTGGTACCTTTAAAATTCTATGGATGGAGGAGCAAAATGCAGATACAGACACTCTGCTACAAGTTTTACAGACTACTGTTCTTCAGCTGCAGGGCTAAAATAAAATAGACACCAGAGTGGTGCTTTAACAACCTTTTGGAATGGTATTGAATTTGAAAGATGAGCCATTATGTTATCACCTTGTTTAAAAACATGCAAATATTAAAGTTATGGAAAACCAATTTAATCTTTTTTTTCAATATGGACCTTAAAATCAGGATTGTGGTAAGCTTCTTAATGAGATTTCCTTCCGTTTTTAGTTGTTACACTGTATACCTATAGACCTATAAATAGTGGTGAAAATAAGTATTTGATACGCTACCGATTTTGCAAGTATTCCCACTTCCCACTTTATGGGTACATTTCTACTGTAAGAGACAGAATTGAAAAACAAAAAACAGAAAGTCACATTGAATAGTTTTATTTTTTACATAACTAATTTGCATTATATTTCATGAATTAAGTATTTGATAAAATAGAAAAACAAAACTTAATATTTGGTGCATAAACCTTTGTTTGCAATTACGGAGGTCAAACGTTTCCTGTAGTTCTTGAGCAAGCTTGCAGACACTGCAGCAGGAATTTTTGCCCACTCCTCCATACAGATCTTCTTCAGATCTTTCAGGTTTCGAGGCTGTCGCTGGGCAACATTGAATTTCAGCTCCCTCAAAAGACTTTCTTTTGGGTTCAGGTCTGGAGACTGACTAAGCCACTCCAGGACCTTGAAATGCCCTTGTTATGTGTTTCGGATCATTATCATGCTGGAAGTCCCAGCCACGACCATCTTCAGTGCTCTTATTGAGGTAAGGAGGTTGTAGGCCAAAATCTTGTGATACATGACCCCATCCATCCTCTCTTCAATATGGTGAAGTCATACTGTCCCCATTGCAGAAAATGACCCCAAAGTATGATGTTTCCCACCATGCTTCATGGTTGTAATGGTGTTCTTTGGGCTGTACTCATTGACAAACTTCAAATGGCCTGGACATGTGCTGGCATGAGCAGGGGGACCTTTCATGCCCTTCAGGATTTTAATCCATGATGGCATAGTGTGTTATTATTGGTAATGTGTTCCGCTTTCTTCAGGTCATTGAACAGATACTCCCATGTAGTTCTGGGCTGATTCTTGCCCTTTCTCAGAATCATCCTTACCGCACGAGGCGAGATCTAGCATGGAGCACCAGACCAAGGAAGCTTGACTTGATTTGTCCCTGTGTCCTTTTAGATGAAAGACCCTGATTATCCGCTAGGCCTTCATATCTCGAGTTGATTAGGTATTGGAGGGAACTACAGACCCTATGAGAATCCACAACTCTCTGAACCTCATACTCCTGGCCACTGTCAATCGAAACCGGATGAGGGAGATGTGAAGACACGGGGGAGTCAGTGGGCCCCCAGGTCCGCTAGCTGGAACCGCATGGACCAGGGATCATCCCACCAAACACTCGCTCTCCTTATAACATGGGAATAACACTACTCAGACAACACGCAGTGTGGGTAAAACAGTGTAGTAATGCTTTATTGAACCACAAAACCGGCAGATAACACATAGAGCAGACCAAGCACAGCACCCAAGATGGTGCACATTACAGAGTCTCACCCTTTGGCCTGGGTCACACTTACATGTGCAATGTGAGAAACTCGCACACTCTGGTCCCGAGTGCCGGCAGCAGTGTCGGGTATTGATGCGAGAGACTTGCGCGAGTTCTCGCATTGGACACGCAAGTGTGACCCTGGCCTTCCGCTGACTCACCAGGATAATAGAAGATGTTACATCAGAGCTCCCAGGGTGGGCTACCCCACCTGTGGTACACACACACAGAGGAGGTAATGACAAGCATTGGAAGATGACAGTCCATAGAAGGTACAAGGCCAGTTGACAAGAGAATCACAACCAGGCTTATCCGAACATCTCTATGAAGCCAGGCTACCAGCTGGTCCCAATCCTGGCTTTCTCCAAACGTATCCATGGTACAGCGATTGTCAATGGAGCGGATCTGTATTCTTCCAATCGAAGCCGAAAGCCCCTAGATTGTTTCTTTTAGAATGATAGATCCGTGTCCTCAAGATGGTGTCGTGATATTGGCTGCTGTCCTGTCTCTGCTCCTTTGGATGTATATATCCTGGCAGAATCTCTGGCTGTCTCTCTCTCACAGTTTCTCTGTTTCTGAGTCTCTTTAAACTATTTTTAGATTTAACAAGTGTCCTTCAGTCCACCATCAAGACAAGGGAAACAATGGTGATGAGATCAAGTAGCATTACTTGATTATTTACTCTATTTGCATAGTTTTTTTCCTCTCTGCTTTCGAAGTCAACAAGCTGGCTCCATAATGCAATGCATAATTAGCATATCAGCAAACATCACTAGTCATCAAAGAGCACACTGTTAAGGTACTGCCACACTAAACAATCCCGCTAGCGATAACGATAACGACGCATACTAATGCGATCGCTAGCGGGATTGTTTATATATCGCTGAGTGCGGCTTAACTTAGCGATATCGTTAAGGACGCTATCGCGGTTAGCGATCTCTTTAACGACTTTAGCGGTACAAAAGTACCGCTAAATCGCTAAGAAAAGGTGCCACACAGCGATAATACTTACCCAGCGGGAGCGCCGACGATAAAATAGGGTCCGGAACGATTCCAGCGACGAGCGAGATCACAGCAGGATCTCAGCAGGGAGCTCGTCGCTGACAGATGCCGCACACAACAACATCGCTAACGGGATCGCTAAATAGTGACGTTTTTTAGCGATCCCGTTAGCGATGTTGTTTAGTGTGGCATACCCTTTAGGGCCCACCCCATCACACATAGCGACACACCAGTGATCCCGACAATGATATGCACTCGTCAGGATCGCTGGTGTGTCGCTACATGATCGCTGCTGTGCTGCCAAACAGGCAGCTCAGGCAGCGATCAGGACAGCGACACTGCGGGTAACGTCGCTTAGTTACCCGCAGTGTACGTTGGATACCAGCCCGCTGGTGCAGGGAGCTGGCAACCAAGGTACACATCGTGTTTCCAGGCGCTGCGCGACGCCTGGAAACCCGATGTGTACCTTGGTTACCAGCTGATCGCTGGTCTCCTGCCTGCCACACGCAGCGATGTGTGCTGGCCAGCGGGAGACCAACGTTCAAAAAAATGTCCAGGATATTCAGCGACGATCAGCGATACCCGGCAGGGGGGCTGATCGTCGCTGAATGTCACACACAGCGATATCGCTGGGGAGATCGCTGTTGCGTCACAAAACTAGTGACTCAGCAGCGATCTCGCTAGCGAGATCGCTGTGTGTGACGGGGGCTTTATATGAAATATAAGTCAATACAAGTCAATATTACAGGCTTACACAAGCAAAATTATAGATAACAGACTATTCTTCTTGGTTTGCTAAACATAGTCATCTGGCTAATTAAGATATAATCCGGTTTCGACACATTGCTCCCCCATCTTAATTAGCCAGGCGTAATAGGAGTCTGATCATCCTTCTTCACTTATGGGGAGCAGTTCACAGCATATTTCTAAGCACAGTCATGAGTGTAAGAGTTCTCACCTTTATGACACAAAACATTCTATCATCCAGTTTCGTCAGAGCATATTCAATGTCTTCCTTTCGAAAATAAACTCCACATGTAATTGAAGCAGAAACTACTCATATCCATTGGTCCACACATGGCTTTCTCCACATTCAGTAGTTCCTAGATTAATTTCCATTCAATTTGTTGAAGCTGGCACATCTCCTGTAGTTTCCATTTCTTGTTAAGGTCATATATCCAGTCTGGTCTTCTTCCCAAGGCTGAGTTGGTGGGGTTGGACATAGTAATATCTGAAACTTGCTGTGCATGCCTAATCAATGGTTTGCTGTGTCTGTCTGTATGCCTCCCTGTGTAATGTATGTAGTACAGTTCATATAGCGTCTTGTGCTTGGGTGCGATGAAAACACAGGAGTCACAGGTTTGATATAAAAAAGTCCTGTATTACTTCATACAAGTTGGCAGAAATAGTCACACAGTTTTCAGACACAGAAACAGGAGACACAGCAGGCCAGAGTAATCCAAGCTCAGCAATCACTCTCCAATACAGATTCAGGATCTTCTTCTCTGTTACCGTAAGTCCATGCAAACGTGGGTCTTTCAAAGAGCAGGGTTCAGAGTCCACAAGTGCTTCAGAGTTCCTCAGTAGGAATAGCTGGAGTACAAGGTCCAAGGCTTACAGGAGTCAAGTCACAGGTTCACTGCAGGCTAGATTCTGAAGCACTGATTGCTCAGCTGTGGCTGCTTAAGAAGCAAAGGAGAGAATCAGGGCGGGAACATGCAAGCTGGAAACTCCATTTTGACTGAGGGCAAGATAGCTGCAGCAAGACAGAAAGTAAAATGGCTGACGAACAAACTGAGTTTCAGGAATATATACATAGAACCTTACATTACTCCCCCCTTAAGGACAACCTCCGGATGACCTCAGACCAGGCTTGTGTGGGTACCTCTGATGAAACTGACGGAGCAAGCGAGGAGCATTAACGTTATTGACCGGTTCCCATGAGTTGTCCTGCACTGGGTAGCCCTGCCATTTAATCAGATATTGTAACTGATTTCTATACAACCTGGAATCTAAAATCCTTTCCACCACAAATTCTTCCTGACCATCGACTAGCACTGGGTCAGGGCAAGGAGAGGAACGTCCAGGAAACGTATTGGGTGTCGCAGCCTTTAGTAGGGATACATGAAAGACAGGGTGGATTCTCATAGTTCTGGGCAGTTGAAGACGACAAGCAACGGCACTTATAATTTTACTGATTTTATAGGGTCCAATGTACTTATGTCCCAACTTAGACGATGGAATCCTTAACTTAAGATTTCTGGTTGACAGCCAGACCAAGTCTCCTACCTTGAAAGCTGGTGCAGGTTTACAAAATTTATCTGCTGCTTTCTTGTACCTTTCTTGAGCCGATTCCAGATTTTCCTTTAGAAGATCCATATTCTTCTGTAAAGACGTGATTCTTTCAGCCACTGCTGGTAAAGGCGTTTCTATGGGAAATCGTGGTAGAATGTTAGGATGATAACCTAGATTAGAGTAAAAAGGAGACTGTTTAGTGGAGGCACTCTGAGAGTTGTTATACGAGAACTCAGCTAATGGAAGTAGATCCACCCAATCATCCTGTAGGTGGCAGATAAAGCAGCGGAGATACTGCTCCAGGGTTTGATTGGTTCGTTCGGTCTGTCCATTAGTCTGGGGATGAAAAGCAGAAGAAAGGTTTACTTTAATGTCCAATGCTGCACAGAAATTTTGCCAAAACCTAGAAGTGAATTGCACCCCTCGATCCGAAATAACCTCATCCGGTACTCCATGTAAGCGAAACACATCTTTAATCATCAAATCTGATGTCTGTTTTGCAGTGGGTAAGCCGACACAAGGGATAAAATGAGCTGCCTTTGTTAGACGGTCAACCACCACTAGAATGGTGTTCTTCCCCTGAGAGGTTGGTAACTCCACAATGAAGTCCATAGAAATGGATCCCCACGGGCGGGACGGGGTGGGAAGAGGCTGTAACAGACCAGTTGGTGAGGAGCGAGGTGTTTGCATCTTGCACAGACCTCACATGAAGTGACATAATTCAAAACATCCTTCCTGCAAGTGGGCCACCAAAAGAAACGAGAAAGAAATTCCTGTGTCTTTAGAATTCCTCTATGCCCAGCTATCTTGGAATCGTGAATGAGTTGCAATACTCTTAATCTGACTATTTCAGGAATATACAGACGTTGTCCCTGAATCCACACACCATTCTTAAAGACAAGACTTACGTCCCTTGGGGGTTGTGCCAAAAAGGAATCCGCATGGTATGCTTCCTTGATGTCCTTAAGTAGGTCTTGATTATGAATTACTCCTAGGAATCTAGAGTCAGGAAGAATAGTCTTAGGAGGAGTAATTGGACGTGTCTCTGCTGAGTAAATCCTAGAGAGTGCATCAGCCTTTCCATTGCGTGATCCTGGTCTATAAGAGATGATAAAATTAAATTGGTTTAAGAAAAGATTCCAGCGAGCCTGGCGAGGAGTCAGGCACTTAGCCGACCTGATAAACTCAAGGTTACGATGGTCTGTCAGGACGACTATTTGCTGTGCAGCTCCCTGAAGAAGGTGTCTCCATTCTTTGAAGGCGGCAATAATGGCCAACAACTCTCTATTGCCCACATCGTAGTTCCTCTCAGCCGAAGACAACTGCTGGGAAAAGAAGGCACAGGGATGCAAGACATTCTTCTCACCTGTTCTCTGAGAGAGTATAGCTCCAACGGCACAGTCTGAAGCATCCACCTCTATTATGAAGGCAAGCTCGGGGTTGGGGATGTACTAGGATAGGTGCAGTGGTAAATTTATCTTTTAGACGGGAAAATGCTTCCTGGGCTTGGGGAGTCCAGGAAAACCTAGACTCTTTCCGGGTAAGTTGAGTGATAGGTGACACTACCTCAGAGAAATTTCTAATGAAACGTCTATAGAAGTTGGCAAACCCGATGAAGCGCTGTACCTCCTTCACATTTCTAGGACTTGGCCAATCCTTGATGGCTTGGGTTTTGCTTCCATCCATACTAATTCCTTGTGTAGACAGTACATACCCCAGAAATTGAATTTCGGTCCTATGGAATTCACACTTTTCAAGTTTGATGTAAAGATGATTTTGTCTTAGACGTTCCAAGACCATTCTCACATGTCCATGATGTTCCTCTGTGGAGTTAGAAAAAATTAGAATATCATCCAAATAAATTACCACGAATGTATCTAGGAGATCCCTGAAGATGTCATTCACCAAGTGTTGGAAAGTGGCTGGGGCGGTACTCAGACCAAAAGGCATAACTAGATATTCAAAGTGTCCATAGCGTGACCTGAATGCAGTCTTCCATTCATCCCCAGGTCTAATACGGACTAAGTTATAGGCCCCACGAAGATCTAGTTTAGAAAAAATTTTGGCATGTCGCACTCTCTCCAATAACTCAGGGATTAAAGGCAATGGATAACGGTTTCTAATAGTAACCTTATTGAGTTCCCTATAGTCTACGCATGGTCTCAGAGATCCATCTTTCTTCTTTACAAAGAAGATGGGTGCACCTGCAGGAGATGAAGAGGGGCGTATGAAGCCCTTGGCTAGATTTTCATCTATGTAATCCTTTAAAGCCTTTAGCTCGGGCCCCGCCAGGGGTAGATCTTACCAAAAGGTATCTCTGCTCCAGGCAATAATTCAATTGGACAATCATATGGACGGTGAGGAGGAAGCTGGTCAGCGTTCTTCTTGTCACATAAATCCACATAGTCCTGGTATACAGCTGGTAGTTCAGGGACTGACATGATTCCTTTAGGAACAGAGCAAGCTGAAACTTTTGGACTCATCTGTTTCTCTGGAAAGTGTAATTCCTTGGTCTCCCAGTTAATGGTAGGATTCTGAGCCTGCAGCCATGGTAGCCCTAGAATAATGGGAAAGTGGGGAGAAGAGATAAGCATAAAGGACAGTTTCTCTTGATGATCTTTACCCATAAGAACCCTCAAAGGCTCTGTTTCCTGATCCACTGGTCCAGAGGTCAGCAGGGAGCCATCCACAGTTTCCATCTGTACTGGAGTAGCCTTCTTCACTGAACGTATTCCCTGTTTCAGAGCAAAGGAGACATCCATAAAATTTCCACTTGCCCCTGAGTCGATCATAGCAGAGCTAGACACCCAAGCTGAGTCAACCCAGAGTTTGATGGAAAGAAAGCAATGAGAATTGTTTTTCTTACAACTCAGCTGGGACACCGCTGAGGAAACTTGAAAAATGGCAGCGTTTACACAGTCAACGTCCTCAGAGGTAACGGAGTTTAAGTCCGAGAAATCAAGATCTGTTGCTGCAGATCTCTCTGGAGCCTGAGGCTCGGACCTGACAGATCCCCTCTCGCAACACTCACAATGAATGAGTGCTGCAGTAGTCTTACGAGAACGGCTGGGGCAGTTTATAATGAAGTGCCCTGACTTACCACAATAGAAACATAGATTCTCCTTAAAACGATGTTCCTTGCGTGCATCACTAACCCGTCGTTGTAAAGAGTCTACCTGCATGGGTTCAGGTTCAGGTTCCCGTGTAATCCTACTCAAAGGTTCCCTAGCTGGAGAGGAAGGTAGGAAAAGGTTAGTACGATTGCTTTCGAACCATCTCTCTTGCCTGCGTTCAGTCAGACGAGTATCAATACGGATGCAGTAGTTAATAAAGTCACCTAACGCAGTGGGAGGGTCGGCACGAGCAAGTTCATCCTTAATCAGTGGAGATAACCCTTTCGAAAAATAGATTTTTGGCGGAACTGTCCCAGGTGGTATCAAGGGCCCATCTCCTGAAATCCAAGGCATATTCAGCTACCGAGTGCTTACCTTGGCGCAAAGCTAACATGGCTGCTTCAGCTGTTGCACCTCGATTAGGGTCATCAAACACCTGCCCCATGGCTGAAATAAAATCATCAAGGTGATTCAAACAATCATCCTCAGTCTCAATCAGAGGGTTTGCCCACATTAAAGCCTTGTTGGTAAGCAACATAATTATAGTAAGCACCTTAGATCGTTCAGTGGGAAATTGTGAAGCATGTGCAGAAAAAAAAAGATTGCATTGATTAATAAATCCCCTGAATTTCTCACGTTCACCGCCAAAACGAAAAGGGGGCAACTTGGGAATCCCAGCACTCGGGGCTACGGCAGGAGCCTGGACTCGCCCCTCTAGAACCTCAATCCTGGCTCGCAAATCCTGGGTAGTCTGTCCAACCACTTGCAAATTGTGATTATTGAGGTCCTGTAGATTTGTAAAACGGGTCTTTATATTCTGAAAATCTGCAAGGATATTATCAGTCACTCCGCAAAGTTCCTTTATGCGGGCCTCCATTTTCCAGATCTTTTAAGACAGGATTACTGGAAGAAGAGGAGAGAAAAAAAAAACAATAGTGTTCACCTGTGGCAACACTGCAGAGAGAAAAAAAATTAAGGGAACTGCTCACCTGGAATGGTTGTGAGAAGTCACAACCACTATCATCACAGAAAGTTTCAACCAGACATCTGATATCCAGAGTTACAGCAGACAAAAAAGAGAAAAGAAAGGAAAAAAAAAAACAATAGTGTTTACCTGTGGTAACACTGCAAAAAGAAAAAACTTAAGGGAATTGCTCACCTGGAATGGTTGTGAGAAGTCACAACCACTGTCATCACAGAAAGTACAACCGGACGTCTGATATCCACAGTACAGCAGACACAGCCTTCCAGACCCAGCAGACACTAACGTTTTGGCTTCAGAATCTTGTAATGTATGTAGTACAGTTCATATAGCGTCTTGTGCTTGGGTGCGATGAAAACACAGGAGTCACAGGTTTGATATAAAAAAGTCCTGTATTACTTCATACAAGTTGGCAGAAATAGTCACACAGTTTGCAGACACAGAAACAGGAGACACAGCAGGCCAGAGTAATCCAAGCTCAGCAATCACTCTCCAATACAGATTCAGGATCTTCTTCTCTGTTACCGTAAGTCCATGCAAACGTGGGTCTTTCAAAGAGCAGGGTTCAGAGTCCACAAGTGCTTCAGAGTTCCTCAGTAGGAATAGCTGGAGTACAAGGTCCAAGGCTTACAGGAGTCAAGTCACAGGTTCACTGCAGGCTAGATTCTGAAGCACTGATTGCTCAGCTGTGGCTGCTTAAGAAGCAAAGGAGAGAATCAGGGCGGGAACATGCAAGCTGGAAACTCCATTTTGACTGAGGGCAAGATAGCTGCAGCAAGACAGAAAGTAAAATGGCTGACGAACAAACTGAGTTTCAGGAATATATACATAGAACCTTACACCCTGGTTGTAGAGCCCAGGACGGTGTGTGAGAACACCAGTCCCCTGCAGCTCCCCCAGTTCCGCTGGGCTGAGTAGTATCCCATCATTGCCACCATAATGTGGAGACACGGGGGGTTGGAGGGCACCCAGGTCCGCTAGCCAGAACCGCATTGACCAGGGATCGTCCCGCCGAACACCCGCTCTCCCTTTAACGTGGGCATAATGCTATTCAGACAACACAGGTTGAGGGTAAAACAGTGTGGAAATACTTTATTGAACCACAAAACAGGCAGATAACACATAGAACAGTCCCAGCACAGAACCCCAAATGGTGCAAATTACAGAGTCTCACCCTTCCACTGACCAGCCGGGATAATGGCAGATGTAACGTCAGAGCTCCCAAGGTCAGCTACCCCATCTGAGGTACACACACAAAAAGGAGGTAACGACAAATGTAGGAAGATGACAGTCCATTCAGTCCATACTAGGTAAATGGCCAGTTAACATGAGATGATGAGATGAAGTAGAATTAGTTGATTATTTACTATATTTGCATAGTTTTTTTCCTCTCTGCTTTCAAAGTCAACAAACTGGCTCCATAATACAATGCATAATTAGCATATCAGCAAACATTACTAGTCATCAAAGATAAGAACACATTATGTTATATGAAATATCAGCTTACAAGTCACTATTACAGGCTTACACAAGCAAAAGTATAGATAACAGTCTATTCTTCTTGGTTTGGTAAAAAATAGTCGTCTGGGTAATTAAGATATAATCCAGTTTCTTTACAGGAGGCATTGCTGAAGGGACAAGCTCCTTTAATGGAGATTTATGGAACACGTTAGGGTTGCAAGATGATAGAGGAAGCTTTAATCTGAATGCCACAGGATTTACCACCTCTCTGATCTCATATAGACCAATAAACTTTGGATCCAACTTCACTGACAGCACTTAAGTTTAATGTTCCTAGATGACAACCAAACCTTATCCAAATCTTAAACACAGGACCCACCAAACATCTTTTATTGGCCATCCATTTTGGGCGAATCTGAGCAGTCCCTATATTTTTTAACCTCCCTCTAAACGTCCCCAAATCTCTGTATGGTGACCTTCACCCCAGGAGATTCAGAACTAATCCTAGGAAATTCACCAAAGTGGGGATGAAAACCATAATTACAGAAAAATGGTGAGGTTCCAGTAGACTGATTTACTCGACTGTTAAAAGGAAACTTAGCAAGAGGTAAAAATGAAGACCAGTCCTCTTGCTGAGCTACCATAAAACACCTTAAAATTTGTTCCAAAGATTGATTTGTCCTCTCAGTCTGACCATTGGTTTTGGGGTAAGCAGCTCACGATTCCCAACATTATAATTTTTTTCTAATTTTAGAAAAAAGCACATGGACACAGCTTAGTCACAGTTTTGGGCTCCTGCAATAAAACTGCCCATACTCCATCCTCCAAAGCATCCACCTCCACAATGAACGGTTCTTGGAGATCAGGTTTGATCAGAATTGGAGCAGACATGAAACACTCCAACAGCTCAGCACGCCCCTGCACCAAACTGGATGACTGAACTGGTAATCAAAGTACTGACAACTTCTGCATGCATTTGTACCAGATTGGATGGCTGAGCAGTCAGTAACAGCATCCCAAGACACACTGAGGGGTGGAACCATGACAATTAGGCTGTCAAACCTGACAAGGAGACAGGGTAGTCAGAAGGTCCAAGGTCAGATATCGGGAGGGCTCATAGTACATAGAGGTAAGACAAGGGGATGGTAATATAACAGTCTGGGATCATATGCTAGGAAGGTACGTCAAGACAAGGGAGTACAACAAACAGATAGTCAGGGGTCAAGTCTGGGTAAGATACCTGAAGTCAGAGAGCGTCAAAAACAAAAGGGATAATCAGCAAGGGATAATCCACACAAATAGTCACTACAAGTCTGAGGTCCAGCAACCAGATGAAAAAGTCAGTCACAGAACTAGCAAACACACCTAACCAAGCTAAGCTAAAACTGACAATGTGCTGCTCACAGCAAGCCAATTAAAAAGTTTGCAAATCATTAAGGACAGCTGGCACCTGGGAAACTCCAGCAAGTTAGATCAGATTGAGCAGTAGGGCTGTCAATCAAAATTCTGACAGCCCAACATGCCCCAGGATCAGTTTGGATGACTGGACTGTCACTCACAAAATCAAAATTCCAGCACACTCCAGATCCCATTGGGCTGCTGAGCTGTCACTCACGGGGTCCCTAGGCCACAGTCAGTGATGAAAGTGTGACATACGATATATTAGTATCAAAAGACTGACCATCACTTTGGAAGTGACTGTCAGTCTTTAGATATTTGTATAAATAGGCTCTCTGACTGAGCACTCCGCCCATCAGCCTCAGGCATTTTTAATTACAATAGGATCCTACATTCCCATAGAGATGTAGACTAGAGTTGAGCAAAACAGGTCGGTCAGATTCAAAAGTCGCGGACTTTAGCCAAAGTCGAGTTTCGTCAACCGAAACCCAACCATAGCGGGAGGTCAGCCATGCGGTCGTCGAAACGAGCGCCAAAGTCGTATTTCCCAGAATGCTTGCTGGTGCCTTTTTCAGCCAATGAGCAAGGACGTACACTGTGGGCAATGAGATGACATTTGCAGCGTCCACCACCATTGTAGAGAAGGGCATTGCAGTGATTGGCTTGCTTTGGGGGGCGTCATAGTGTCTATAAAAGCCCTGACCGCCGACCACCATTTTATATCTGCCGATCTTAACAGTAGGGAGAGGTTGCTGTTTATCAGTAGGGAGAGAGTTAAGGCTGTAAAGAGAAGTTCTTCTGTGCTTGTGCTGATAGCAATTGTGCTGTACAGTTAGGCTAAGTGCAGACGGTGCGGATTGTGCTGCGGAATTTTCCGCGCAGATTTTGGTAAATCCGCAGGTAAAATGACCTGGGTTTTACCTGCGGATTTACTGCGGATTTGATGTGGATTTGCCGCGGTTTTTGTGCGGATTTCCCCTGCGTTTTCAGACCTGCGGATTTCTATTTAGAGCAGGTCTGACAACGCTGCGGAACTGCACAAAAGAAGTGACATGCTGCGGATTTAAATCCGCACCAAATCCGCGCTGAAAAATCCGCAGCATGTGCACTGCGTTTTTTGTTTAACATTGAATCTAATGCTACTGTACATCACTTGCAGCTCTGCTGTGCATCTGCAGCGGAAAATCCGCTGCGGATCCGCAGCAGAATCCGTAACGTGTGCACATAGCCTGAGTGTGCAGTAACAGGAGAGGATTTTCTTGTGTGCAGCAGCGCTGGTTATTAGGATGCCTGATAGCTGTATTGCTGTGTGTACACTGCTGTGCAGACTGCTTTTAACACAGCACTAACACTTTTATTCTTTTTTTCTGCGCAGTTACCGAGCGTTCATCTTTTCCCACACCGTATAGAGCTGTACGCTCCTGACACACTACCGTGTACCGGCTGGTATCATGGACAAATACATGCTGACTACCTGTGTGTGACTTAGGAAATATATACGGAGATTTCAATTTTCCCTACACTATATAAAGCTGGTATCTTCTGACACAGTACCTTTTTTTCTGCTTTTGGTATTACGGTCAAATCAATACTGAGTGAGCTTCTGTGTGTGACTCTGGAAATAAATACGGAGATTTAAATTTTCCCCTACACCGCATACAGCTGTACGCTCATCATACAGTACCGTATATCTGCTGGTATTACGGTCAAATCCATACTGAGTGAGCGTCTGTGTCTGACTCCGGAAATATATACGGAGATTTTGAATTTTTCCCTACACCGTATACAGCTGTACGCTCCACATACAGTGCCATATATCTGCTGGTATTTTTGGTACATTTTCCCAAACATGAGGAAGTATGGTGGAAGAGGACGCAGACATTGGCGGGGGGGGCAGCTGGTACTGATGGTGGTGGTGGTGCATCTGCTGGTAGTGCCAAAAGCACAATAGCACCTAAGGCAGGAGGTGTTGAGCCTGCGTCATCGTCTGGCTCCAGAAGGCCTGGAAGGCTCCCTTTCGTGGGAGTAGGTAAACCGCTTTTAAAGCCGGAGCATCAGGAGCAGGTTTTGGCTTACATTGCCGAAATATCCTCCAGCTCTATCGCCTCCTCTTCTGAAGGTTCAAAAACTGCAAGTACTGAGTCGTCAGTGCAGGTTCATGGTCAGGAACAACACCTTTCCTTGTGTCTTTCACCCCCACCAAAAGTGAAGGATGCGGCAGGCCATACTTCAGATTACTCCCTGGAGTTCTTTTCACATACCATGCCTAATTTATCAAGTGAAATCCTGAATTCCCCAGTCCAAGATGAATATGACATGGAGTGCACTGATGCACTTAGGGTGAGTTTCCACGGTCAGGATACGCTGCGTGTTTGGCGCTGTGCGCTGGCGCAGCGCCAAACACGCAGCGTCCAGATGTTACAGCATAGTGGAGGGGATTTCAAGAAATCCCGTCTCCACTATGCGTAACAATACGCAGGTGGCAAACCTGCGTAAACGGACATGCGGCGCGTCTTTTTAGACCGCAGCATGTCCTCGCGTATTGCGGCGACGGTGCGTCGCCGCAACAGAATTAACACAGGGCTATGTAGCCCTGCGCTCTTTCCGGAGGTGTTCCGGAGGTGTCCTGAACACCTCCGGAAAGATCGCGCATCATAAAGGGGGCGGAATTTCCGCTCCGTCCAAAGCGCTGTGGTTCCAGACCGTGGAACCACAGCCTAACACCTTAGACGGTGACACAGAGGAAGGTGCAGATGAAATTGAAGAGGAGGTGATAGATGACCCAGTTGTTGACCCCGATTGGCATCCATTGGGGGAGCAGGGTGGCGCTGGCAATAGCTCAGAAGAGGAGGAGGATCAGCAGCAGGCATCGACATCGCAGCTGCGGTTATCTGGCAGGCCTGTAGCAGTCCAAAAACGTGTTAAAAAAACAAAAAGAGTTGCAGGACAGCTTTGCCAGATGGTCAAATTAGCACAGCTTGTAAGACCTGAAAAGTTTTGCCATAGTAGGAAGAGTGCAGTGTGGCTTTTTTTTACCAAAATCCTATTGATGAGGCTAAAGTTATCTGTAAGAAGTGCGAAAGGACCTTTAGCCGAGGGAAAAATCTCAGACATTTGAATACCAGATGTATGCTTAGACATGTAAATATCATGTACTTGCAATCGTGGATGGACTACGAAACCTCACTGGCTTTGAAAACCTACATTGCCAAACTGATCTCATTAGAGATGATGCCCTTCTGTTTGGTTGAAAGCGCAGCGTTCTGAGAGTTCATGGCCTACGCTGTCCCACACTATGACCTACCCAGTAGGCACTTCTTTTCTAGAAAAGCCATCCCTGCCTTCCACCTACATGTGAAAGACCGCATTGTCCATGCACTCAAACAATCAGTGAGTGGAAAGCTGCACCTCTCAACAGATGCATGGGCCAGTAGGCATGGCCAGGAAGGTTACGTGTCCATCACTGCGCACTGGGTTAATGTGGTGGCTGCAGGGTCCACAGGGGACAGTGGTGGTGGGACACTGCTGCCTAGCCCATGGTATAGGCAACAGTTGGCTGTAGGCGTTCGACCCTCCTCCTCCTCCAGAAGCGAAAGCTCGTTGACAAAGCGCAGTCGCACGAGCACTCCATCCGCAGCTGCCAGTGTTGCACATGAGGTGTCCAACTATCGAACAGCTAGTGGTAAGCATCAGCAGGCTGTTTTAAAGATGATGTCTTTGGGCGACAATAGACACACCGCGGAGGTACTGGCCGACTACTTGCAGCGAGTAAATGAGTCATGGCTGGGCAGTCTACATCTTGAGCCAGGCAAGGTAGTCAGTGATAACGGATGTAATTTTGTGGCGGCCATAGCCCTGGCAAAGCTCAGACACATACCTTGCCTGGCTCACACCTTGAACCTGGTGATGCAGTGCTTCATGAATAATTATCCGCAGTTACCAGCCCTGCTCCATAAGGTGCGAAGACTGTGCTCACACATCCATCACTCACCCGTAGACTCCAGTCGTATGCAGAGGTTGCAGCGATCGCTCCACCTCCCCAAGCACCGCCTAATCATAGACATTGCAACAAGGTGGAACTCCACCATGCACATGGTTGAGAGGCTGTGCGAACAGAGGCAGGCTGTAATGCATTTGTGGGAGGATACACGGGCAGGCAGTTTGAGTGCAGACATCGAGTTGTCGGGTGTGCAGTGGTCAAAGCTGAAAGACCTCTGCAAAGTCCTTCAGTGTTTTGAGGAATGAACACGGCTGGCAAGCGCAGACGACACCATCATAAGCATAAGCATCCCACTTATACGTCTGTTCATGCAAACTTTGATGCACATTAAGGATCAGGCATCTGCAGTGTAGGAGGAGGAGGAGGAGGAAAGCCTTGATGACAGTCAGGCATTGTCTGCTCAGGGAACTGTCCTGGACGAGGTGGAGGAAGAAGAGGAAGAGGAGGAGGAGGAGGATGAGGGGGATGATTATTTTGGGGAGGAGGATGCTTCTCAGGGGGCAAGAGAAAATGTTGGCTTGCCAAGGTCAGGTACAGGGTTTGTGCGTGACTGGAGGGATGTGGATTTGGCAGAAAGTGCTCCTCCACCCACCACTGGCAGTGCATCATTGACACCTGGAACATTGGCCCACATGTATGATTGTCTTGCGGATTCTAAAAGAGACCCCCGCATTGCCAAAATTATGAATGATGACGACTACTGGTTGGTCAGCATCCTCGATCCACGCTATCATGGCAAATCACAGAACATTGTGCCACAGGAGAACCTAGAGCTAATATTGGCAAACACACAAGCAACTCTGGTAAGCTGTTTGTTAGAGGCATTCCCAGCACACACCAGCTGTGCAGGTTCCACCACGAGCCGTACTGGGCAACATGGAAGAGGTGTTCGTGGTGCACACAGCCGAAGTGGCATTGGAGACAGGGGTTTCATGACCATGTTGTGGACTGATTTCTCGAGTACCGCTCACACGACCGGTAATACTGAATCGATTGCAACAGACAGGAGAGAGCAGTTGTCAACTATGGTTCAAAATTACCTCTCCTCCCTTATCGATGTTCTCCCTCACAGTTCATTCCCCTTTGACTACTGGGCCTGTAAACTGGACACCTGGCCTGAATTGGCACAATAAGCCTTACAGGAGCTCGCTTGCCCTACTGGTATTGTGCTATCAGAAAGAGTCTTCAGTGCTGCTGGATCAATCCTGACAGAAAGAAGGACCCGGCTGTCGACCCAAAATGTTGGTGATCTCACCTTCATTAAAATGAACCATGCCTGAGTTTCAAAGGATTTTGTACCACCTTCCCTGATGACACATAGGTTGCCAGCAAAATGGCTCGCTTTGTCCTCCTCTTCCTCCGACTTCTCCAATTCCTCCATTTGCAGCTGCTGAATGTCCAGCCTACACCTCAACATATGCCAGTTTTTCCACCTCCCTTACTGGACTGTCCCCCTCCTATGGCCGGCAGCAGCAGCTGACGCACCTGGGCAAGTGACAGGGCCGTGAGCAGGTGGGGGGCCACGAGTGGGCCCCCCTGCTTGCTCAGGGCCCCAGCACTTGCATTACTTACCTCTCCCTGCTCCACCGCTGTGACGTCTTCTGCGTTTCCTGACAGTGATATTCAGGTCAGAGAGCGTGATGACGTCACGTCTGTGCACCCTCTGCCTGAACAGTCACAGTGCAGAGAGCTGGGAAATGGCAACGCTGAGGAGTCCAGAGTAGAGCATTGCCCAGAAAGGAGAGGTATTTCATTTTTTTTAATGTTTGGAGCAATATATGGGGAGCATTATACACTGGAGAATTATATATGGGGCCCATCATACACTTGAGCATCATAGATAGGGCCCATTATACACTGGAGCATTATATATGGCGCCCATCATACACCGGGGCCCATTATATATGGAGCATTATATATGGGGACCATTATATTTGGAGCATTATATGGGGCTCATTATACACTGGAGCATCATATATGGGGGCCCATCATATAGTATAGCATCATATGGGGTTCATTATTTATGGGGCATAATTTAGGGCCCTTTATATATGGAGCATCATATGGAGCACATATGGGGCCTATTCTGTATGGAGCATCATATGGAGCCCATTCTGTATGAAGCAATATATGGGGCTCATTATTCTGTATGGCGCACTATGTGGTGCCCATAATACTGTATGGAGGACTATACTGTCCGGTTTTTGAGCTATTGTAGAATTTACAATAGATATCACTCATGTAATGTAAGAAATGAAGTATTTGGCATTGTACTATACCTATATTTCTCTGACGTATCGGAGCATCATGAATTGTGGTATGTGTTAATGGGGCCCACTGAGACTCTTTCACCGGGGCCCACGAAAACCTGGAGCCAGCCCTGCACCCCCCCCACAACTTTAGCCAAATAACCCCCAGTTTTCAATGTGTTACTATTATTATTAAGTAAATTAAGGTTGACAAGCTTAAGTAATAAGAATTGATGTTGTTGGCATTGAAATGGGCACTGTAGGTGTGTTTACTGTCCTCCACTCCCTGCCGGCTTTTATTCCCCATTGACTTGCATTGGGGTCGGGTCTCCGACTGTTGACGAAACACTGGCCGATAGTCGGCCGACTTCGTTCGACTCGACTTTTTGAAAAGTCGAGCTGACCGAAACCCGACTCGACCCTTCCGGAGGCAAAGTCGCTCATCTCTAATGTAGACTTTAGTCTAAGAGAGGATTCACATTAGGCAGGTCCTGACAACGAGAGTCGCCTTATCGTGGCTGCCAAGTACACATGAATTGGCAAATTTACGCGATAAGTAGTCTCAATTTTTCAGATTTTCTAGTGCAGTAATACAATTCAATTTTCATATTTTATGTTTGCATACTATAGCGCTACAGAGTGCTACTTTATTTGTTTCGTTTACATGATATATTAGTGGGATGGTGGAGCAGTCATAGAATATAAGGGGGAGGTCTGAAAGGAATATTTTATAGAAGAGGATAATGTGGAGGCTATGTCACATAAGAGGGACTATATAGTGGTGATATTTTGTGCAGAGAGCACAGTGAGGGTTAATTTTTTATTCATGGGCACAAAATAGGACTTAGTGCATAACTTTTATTCAGGTGGCATAAAAATGACACTTATTTTTAAGAGCACCATGTCACCAGAGAAAAGGAAAGCCTGCAGAGATGAACTATAGCTGTGAAAAGTCATTATGGTGTCAGGATGCGGACCTTTAAGGTACTTACACTGTCTTGCAAAAGTATTCACCACTTCGCTATTTATCTATTTTGTTACATTACAACCTATGTTTAAATATTTTTGAAAACCGATTTGTGTGTAATGCATCGGCATTAAGTAGTCTAAGTAGCGAGGATAATAAAGACAAACTAAATTTATGCGATCAAAAGACTAAAAATTGGCGTGTGCATACAGTGGGGGAAATAAGTATTTGATCCCTTGCTGATTTTGTAAGTTTGCCCACTGACAAAGACATGAACAATCTATAATTTTAAGGGTATGTTAATTTTAACATTGAGTGATAGAATATCAAAAATAAAATCCGGAAAATCACATTGTATAAATTATCTAAATTTATTTGCATTTTGCAGTGAGTAATAAGTATTTGATCCCTCTGGCAAACAAGACTTAATACTTGGCGGCAAAACCCATGTTGGCAAGCACAGCAGTTAGATGTTTTTTGTAGTTGATGATGAGGTTTGCGCATATGTCAAGAGGAATTTTGGTCCACTCTTCTTTGCAGATCATCTCTAAATCATTAAGATTTTGAGGGTGTCGCTGTTAGGGTTGGCAGAACGCACAAAATAAATATAAATAATAGGTGCATTCGCAGCCCGGGGTCCACCGTGCAGGCAGAGCCTGCTACTAGTAAGATGGCTGTATAAGCGAACTCTGTTACTTCACAGAGTCGCAGACATAGATGCTGTAGCACTATATGGCAGTATAAGCAAACTCTGTTACACCACAGAGTCCCTGAGGTAGAGACGCAGAAATAGAGACTGTGTCCTGTTAACACCACAGGGATACACAGATAACTGCTGTGCGGATAGCAGTCCGTGATCATGCATTCAGCAATGCAAACAAGCAACTCCTCACCGGGGAAGCCGGTATTCTAGAGGCTTATTTCAGCCAGGCCCTGAACACGTGCATACAAATCTCCTCACCGGAGGTGCCGGTACTCCAGGGGCTTATTTCAGCTGAGCCCTAATCACATGCATGCATGATCACACTGGCGCAAAGCACATAATGCAATTGATACTAGCGCATGGCCGCAGGGCCATGCAAACCTTTTATAGTAGCAACTACAGGACCTGCCAGAAAAGGACCAATGAGAAACTGTTCCAGAACACATGTAGTTTCAGGACCTTCCTGGCGGACCAATAGGAGCTGCTGCAGTACCTGAGCATGTGACCCCTGATCTCCAATGAGAGATCTTACCCTGGGCATGCTCAGAAGGGGAAACGCAGGACTTAGTACTAAAGATGTCTGCTCGCCGCTGACCAGTACTGGCTACAATAGCAGAACCTGGAGAGGCAGCAGTAATTCTCTGCACAATGTTAGACTGGGCGAGACGCTGGGACAGACGTCTCTGCTGAGCAGAGTCCACTGCGGCCGGAGACGGATGGGAGACCGCAGCAGGGATGGTTTGAGATTCCCCTTGTGCAGAAGCGGGAACTCGACCCCTAACAGTCGCTTGGCAAATCAGAGCTTAAACTCACTCCATAAGTTTTCTATGGGATTAAGGTCTGGAGACTGGCTAGGCCACTCCATGACCTTAATGTGCTTCTTTTTTGAGCCACTCCTTTGTTGCATTGGCTGTATGTTTTGGATCGTTGTCTTGCTGGAAGACTCAGCCCCGACCCATTTTTAGTGTCGTGGCGGAGGGAAGGAGGTTGTCACTCAGGATTTTATGGTACATGGCTCCATCCATTCTCCCTTTGATGCGGTGAAGTAGTCCTTTGCCCTTAGCAGAGAAACACCCCCTAAACATAATGTTTCCACTTCCATGTTTAACAGTAGGGAAGGTGTTGTTTGGGTCAAAGGCAAAATTTCTCTTACTCCAAACACAGCAAGTTGAGTTAATGCCAAAGAGCTAAATTTTTGTCTCATTTGACCACAGCTCCCTCTCCCAATCATTCACAGAATCATCCAGGTGTTCATTGGCAATCTTGAGATGGGCCTGCACATGTGCCTTCTTGAGGGAACTGCAGGATTTTAAACCTTTACAGCATAATGTGTTAGCAATGGTTTTCTTGGTGACTATGGTCCCAGCTGCCTTGAGATCATTAACAAGTTCCCCCAGTGCAGTTTTAGGCTGATCTCTCACCTTCCTCAAGATCAAGGATACCCCAGGAGGTGAGATTTTGCATGGTGCCCCAAATCGATGTCGATTGACAGCCATTTTGTATTTCTTCCATTTTCTCACTATTGCACCAACAGTTGTGTAATAATTATAGGGGATAACTCAGGAGACTTCTTGTGTGGAACAAGACAACTACAGGACACAGTTTTATAAGTGGTAAAATCTATATTATCACACAGTGATTCAAACAGGTGCAAAGCAAATCTCAAGTCCACAACACTTGGTGTAGATAATAAATGAGCTTAACAGTCTATAGGAAACTTCAGAGAGAAATGCAATCAAGCAGAGAGTCTATGAAGCACAGTTAAACTTGAAGATACTTGACACGAATAAGTCTTAGTTTAGTCCAAGCACAGGTAGGCAGTTCAAATGATATCTTTAGCTCAACCAGGGAGGCCTAGGTGATAGTCTCAGTTTTAAGCAGCGCAGGGCTGCAGCAGCTTACATGTCCAGCAAATGCAGATGGGAGTAACACAAGCAGCCAGATGAAGGAGGATTACTGGAAACCGGTGTATGCAGCAGGAACTCAGAGCAGAGTAGCAGGATCATGAAACAGGTTCACAGAAGCAGGTACAAAGCCAGGGAGCCACAGAGGTCAGAAGCTGGATGCAAGACAGAATACTCTAGCTCAGACTAAAGGCTGGCGTGGAGTTATATAGCAGGAAGACACAGTGCACATGAGACCAAAGACGCCATCTTGGAAAAGGGCAGTAATGCACAAAAGGTGATCAAAAATGTTCAGAGTCCTGACATTACTCCCTCCTTAGAAGCGGCCTCAGGACGATCCTGGACCTGGTTTCTCAGGGAATCTCTGATGAAAACGAGAAATCTTCTGTTGGGCATTGATGTTTTCCACCGGTTCCCAAGAGTCTTCCTCAGGGGGATATCCCTGCCATCTTATTAGATATTGGAGTCGATTCCTGCGAATCCTGGAATCAATAATTTCCTCCACCACAAATTCTTCTTGCCCATCAATCACCACAGGCTGCGGAGGTGGCACAACACGTCCCTGGAAGGTATTAGGAGATACAAGCTTTAGTAAAGATACATGGAAAACTGGGTGTACCTTCATAGTCCTAGGCAGCTTCAGACGGCAGGCCATGGAGCTCACAATACCGTTGATCTTGAAAGGGCCAATGAACTTCTGTCCAAGTTTTTGTGAAGGAATGTTTAATTTCAGATTCTTAGTTGCTAAACACACGGAATCTCCTACCTTGAACATGGGTGCAGGTTTACGGAATCTATCAGCCGATCTCTTATAACGTTCTTGAGCTGTGGTCAGGGACTCCTTCAGAACCTCCAAATTTTGCCTCATCGCAGTCAGCCTTTCCTCCACTGCCGGAACCGGAGAATTAATCGGAGACCTAGGTAAGATACACGGATGATAACCCAGATTGGCAAAGAAAGGTGTAAACTTAGTGGAGGCGATCTGAGAATGGTTGTATGAAAATTCGGCTAACGGTAGCAAGTCCAACCAATCATCCTGGAGATGGCTGACATAGCATCTTAGATATTGTTCCAGCGTCTGGTTGGTACGCTCAGTCTGACCATTTGTCTGGGGATGGTAAGCGGAAGAGAGACAGACATTAATATTGAGTGCAGAGCAAAACCCCTTCCAGAATCTTGAAGTGAACTGTACTCCACGGTCAGAGATGATCTCATCCGGGACCCCATGCAGCCGAAAGACATTCTGTATAACCAAGTTCACTGTATCCTTAGCTAAGGGGAGGCCAGTGCATGGAACAAAATGAGCGGCTTTAGTCAGGCGATCAACTACCACCAAGATCGTATTCATGCCCCCCGATGTAGGCAGCACCACAATAAAGTCCATTGATATAGACCCCCAAGGGCGGGACGGAACAAGTAATGATTGCAGAAGACCTGTAGGTGCCACATGAGGAGTCTTGTAATGAGCACATACCTCGCAAGAGAGAACATAGTCCTTGGTATCCTTCAGGCAAGTTGGCCACCAGAAAAATCGGCTTAGGAACTCTTGTGTCTTCTGTACCCCCCTGTGACCAGCCAATTTGGAGTCATGTACCAACTTGAGGATCTGCAGACTGATGGCTTCAGGGACGTAGATACGTCGATCTCTGAACCACATGCCACCCTTAAAGACAAGATTAATATCAACAGGTGGGTTGGCCAGAAATACATCACCGTCATAAGCCTCCCTGCACTCCTTCCACATGTCTTGATCGTGGATAACTCTGATGAAATTGGCATCAGATAGAATGGTCTTGGACGGGGCTCCAGGTACGAAATCAGCAGCATGGATTTGGGATAAAGCATCAGCCTTCCCATTACGAGAACCTGGACGGTACGAGATAACAAAATTAAATTGATTTAAAAATAAATTCCAAAGAGCCTGACGAGGAGAAAGACATCTAGCGGATCTAAGGAACTCTAAATTGCGATGGTCAGTTAGCACTACGATCTGTTGTGCAGCTCCTTGCAGATGATGCCTCCATTCCTTGAAAGCCGCAATAATAGCCAGCAATTCCTTGTCTCCCACGTCGTAATTCTTCTCTGCTGAGGTTAGTCTACGGGAAAAGAAAGCACAAGGATGTAGCAGCCCCTTCTCTCCAGTTCTTTGAGAGAGAATAGCCCCCAAAGCATTATCAGAAGCGTCCACCTCCACAATGAAAGACAGTGTTGGATCTGGGTGTATCAACAGCGGTGCTGAGGTGAAACAGATCTTAAGCCGATCAAAAGCTTCTTGAGTCTGTGAAGACCACTTAAAAGGCTTTTCCTTCTTTGTCAAGGAAGTAATTGGACAGACAATATCAGAAAAATTTCGAATGAAACGTCTGTAGAAATTTGCAAAAGCAATAAAACGGTGGACTTCCTTAACGTTCTTGGGTACCGGCCAGTCAAGGATAGCCTGAATCTTACCTGATACCATGTTCAGCCCCTGAGGAGAGATGATATAACCTAAGAACTGTATCTCTGAACGATGGAACTCGCATTTCTCTGGCTTGATATACAGATGGTTCTCTGTCATGTATAGTGTACAGTTCCTATAGCGTCTTGTGCTTGGGTGCGAGGAAAACACAGGAGACACAGGTTGATATGAAATGACTTGTATTACTTCATACAAGCATGCTGAAAAGTTCACACAGTTTGCAGGAACAGCGACAGGAGACACAGCAGGCCAGAGTAACTTCAAGCACTACAATAAATCTCCAAAGCAGGTTCAGGATCTCTTCTCTGTACCGTAATTCCTCTGCAAACATGGATTCACCAAACAGCAGGTTTCCAGAGTCCAAAAGTGTTCCAAGTTCCTCAGTAGGGAATAGCTGGAGTACAAGTCCAAGGTTTCCAGAAGTCAGGTCACAGACTGACTGAGGCTTGATTCAGGAGCACTGATTGTTCAGCTGAGGCTGCTTAAGAAGCAAGAGGGAAGAATCAGGGCGGGAACACGAAAACTGGAAACTCCATATTAACTGAGGGCAAGAGCTGCAGAAAGACAGAAAGCAAAATGGCCGACGGAAAACTGAGTTTCAAGGAACATGTCAACAGAGACAAAGAACCTTACATTACTCTCCCCTTAGGGACAAACTCCGGATGACCTCAGACCAGGCTTGTCAGGGTACCGCTGATGAAACTGGCGGAGCAGGCGAGGAGCATTTACATTATTGACTGGTTCCCATGAGTTGTCCTCCACTGGGTAGCCCTGCCATTTAATCAAATATTGCAACTGATTTCTGTACAACCTGGAATCTAGAATCCTTTCCACCATAAATTCTTCCTGACCATCGACCAGCACTGGGTCAGGGCAAGGAGAAGAACGCCCAGGAAACGTATTGGGTGTTGCAGCCTTTAGTAGGGATACATGAAAGACAGGGTGGATTCTCATAGTTCTGAGCAGTTGAAGACGACAAGCAACAGCACTTATAATCTTATTGATCTTATAAGGTCCAATGTACTTATGTCCCAATTTAGACGATGGAATCTTTAATTTAAGATTTCTGGTTGACAGCCAGACCAAATCTCCTACCTTGAAAGCTGGTGCAGGTTTACGAAATTTATCTGCTGCTTTCTTGTACCTTTCCTGAGCCAATTCTAGATTTTCCTTTAGAAGATCCATATTCTTTTGTAAAGAAGTGATTCTTTCAGCCACTGCCGGCAAGGGCGTATCTATGGGAAATCGAGGAAGAATGTTAGGATGATAACCTAGATTGGAGTAAAAAGGAGACTGCTTAGTGGAGGCGCTCTGAGAGTTGTTATAAGAGAACTCAGCCAGTGGAAGTAGATCCACCCAATCATCCTGTAGGTGGCAGATAAAACAGCGGAGATACTGCTCCAGGGTCTGATTGGTTCTTTCTGTCTGTCCATTAGTCTGGGGATGAAATGCAGAAGAAAGGTTTACTTTAATGTCCAATGCTGCACAGAAATTTTGCCAAAACCTTGAAGTGAATTGCACCCCTCGATCCGAAATGACCTCATCCAGTACTCCATGTAAGCGAAACACATTCTTAATCATCAAGTCTGATGTCTGTTTTGCAGTGGGTAAGCCGACACAAGGGATAAAATGAGCTGCCTTTGTTAGACAGTCAACCACCACTAGAATGGTGTTCTTCCCTTGAGAGGTTGGTAACTCCACAATGAAGTCCATAGAAATGGATCCCCACGGGCGGGACGGGGTGGGAAGAGGTTGCAACAGACCAGTTGGTGAGGAGCGAGGTGTTTTGCATCTTGCACAGACTTCACATGAAGTGACATAGTTTAAGACATCTTTCCTGTAAGTGGGCCACCAAAAGAAACGAGAAAGAAATTCTTGTGTCTTTAGAATTCCCCTATGCCCGGCTATCTTGGAATCGTGGATGAGTTGCAATACTCTCAATCTGACTGTTTCAGGTATATACAGACGTTGTCCCTGAATCCACACACCATTCTTAAAGACAAGACTTACGTCCCTTGGGGGTTGAGCCAACAAAGAATCCGCATGGTATGCTTCCTTGATGTCCTTAAGTAGATCTTGATTATGAATCACTCCCAGGAATCTAGAGTCAGGAAGAATAGTCTTAGGAGGAGTAAGTGTCTCTGCTGAATGAATCCTAGAGAGTGCATCAGCCTTTCTATTGCGCAATCCTGGTCTATAAGAAATGACAAAATTAAATTGGTTTAGGAAAAGATTCCAGCGAGCCTGGCGAGGAGTCAGGCACTTAGCCGACCTGATAAATTCAAGGTTACGATGGTCTGTCAGGACGACTATTTGCTGTGCAGCTCCCTGAAGAAGGTGTCTCCATTCCTTGAAGGCGGCAATAATGGCCAACAATTCTCTATTGCCCACATCGTAGTTCCTCTCAGCCGAAGACAACTGCTGGGAAAAGAAGGCACAGGGATGCAAGACATTCTTCTCACCTGTTCTCTGAGAGAGTATAGCTCCAACGGCACAGTCTGAAGCATCCACCTCTATTATGAAGGCAAGCTCGGGGTTGGGATGTACTAAGATAGGTGCGGTGGTAAATTTATCCTTTAAACAGGAAAATGCTTCCTGAGCTTGCGGGGTCCAGGAGAACCTAGACTGTTTCCGGGTAAGTTGGGTGATAGGTGACACTACCTCAGAAAAATTCTTAATGAAACGTCTATAGAAGTTGGCAAACCCGATGAAACGCTGCACCTCCTTCACATTTCTAGGAATTGGCCAATCCTTGATGGCTTGGGTCTTGCTTCCATCCATACTAATCCCTTGCGTAGATAGTACATAACCCAGAAATTGAATTTTGGTCCTATGGAATTCACATTTTTCAAGTTTGATGTAGAGATGGTTTTGTCTTAGGCGTTCTAAGACCATTCTCACATGTCCATGATGTTCCTCTGTGGAGTTAGAAAAAATTAGAATATCATCCAGATAAATCACCACAAATGTATCTAGGAGATCCCTGAAGATATCATTCACGAAGTGTTGGAAAGTGGCTGGGGCGGTACTCAGACCAAAAGGCATAACTAGATATTCAAAGTGTCCATAGCGTGACCTGAAAGCAGTCTTCCATTCATCCCCAGGTCTAATACGGACCAAGTTATAGGCCCCACGGAGATCCAGTTTAGAGAAAATTTTGGCATGCCGCACTCTCTCCAACAACTCAGGGATTAAAGGCAATGGATAACGGTTTCTAATAGTAACCTTATTGAGTTCCCTATAGTCTATGCAGGGTCTCAGAGATCCATCTTTCTTCTTCACAAAGAAGATGGGTGCACCTGCGGGAGATGAAGAGGGGCGTATGAAGCCCTTGGCTAAATTTTCGTCTATATAATCCTTCAAAGCTTTTAGCTCGGGCCCCGCTAGGGGGTAGATCTTACCAAAAGGTATCTCGGCTCCAGGCAATAATTCAATTGGACAATCATATGGACGGTGAGGAGGAAGCTGATCAGCGTTCTTCTTGTCACATAAATCCACATAGTCCTGGTATACAGCTGGTAGTTCAGGGACTGACATGGTTCCTTTAGGAACAGAGCAAGCTGAAACTCCTTGACTCATCTGTTTCTCTGGAAAGTGTAATTCCTTGGTCTCCCAGTTAATCGTAGGATTCTGCGCCTGCAGCCATGGTAGCCCTAGAATAATGGGAAAGTGGGGAGAAGAGATAAGCAAAAAAGACATTTTATCCTGATGATCTTTACCCATAAGGACCCTCAAAGGCTCTGTTTCTTGATCCACTGGTCCAGAAGTCAGTAGAGAGCCATCCACAGTCTCCATCTGTACTGGAGTAGCCTTCTTCACTGAATGTATCCCCTGTTTCAGAGCAAAGGAGATATCCATAAAATTTCCACTTGCTCCTGAGTCGATCATAGCAGAGCTAGACACCCAGACTGAGTCAACCCAGAGTTTGATGGAAAGGAAGCAATGAGAACTGTTTCTTTTATAACTCAGCTGGGACACCGCTGAGGAAACTTGAAAAATTGCAGCGTTTATACCGTCATCGTCCCCAGAACTAACAGAGTTTAAGTCCGAGAAATCAAGATCTCTTGCAGCAGATCTCTCTGGAGCCTGAGGCTCGGACATGACAGAGCTCCTCTCGCAACACTCACAGTGAATGACTGCTGCAGTAGTCTTACGAGAACGGCTGGGGCAGTTTATAATGAAGTGCCCTGACTTACCACAGTAGAAACATAGATTTTCCTTTATACGATGTTCTTTGCGTGCATCACTAACCCGTCTTTGTAAAGAGTCCACCTGCATGGGTTCAGGTTCTGGTTCCCTTGTGATCCTACTCAAAGGTTCCTTAGCTGAGGAGGGAGGTAGTAAAAGGTTAGTGCGATTATTTTCGAACCATCTCTCTTGTCTGCGTTCAGTCAGACAAGCATCAATACGGATACAATAGTTAATAAAGTCACCTAACGCAGTGGGAGGGTCGGCACAAGCAAGTTCATCCTTAATCAGTGGAGACAACCCTTTCCGAAAAATAGATTTTTTTAGCGGAAGTGTCCCAAGTGGTATCAAGAGCCCATCTCCTGAAATCCAGGGCATATTCGGCTACTGAACGCTTACCTTGGCGCAAAGTTAACATGGCTGCTTCAGCTGTTGCACCTCGATTGGGGTCATCAAACACCTGCCCCATGGCTGAAATAAAAGCATCAAGGTGATTCAAACAATCATCCTCAGTCTCAATCAGAGGGTTTGCCCACATCAAAGCCTTATTGGTAAGCAACATGATTATAGTAAGCACTTTGGATCGTTCAGTGGGAAATTGTGAAGCATGTGCAGAGAAAAATAAATTGCATTGATTAATAAATCCCCTGAATTTCTCACGTTCACCGCCAAAACGAAAAGGAGGTAATTTGGGGATCCCAGAACTCGGGGTTATGGCAGGAGCCTGGGCTCGTTCCTTTAGAGCCTCAATCCTGGCTCGCAATTCCTGGGTAGTCTGTCCAAACACTTGCAAATTATGATTAGTGAGGTCCTGTAGGCTTGCAAAACGGGTTTTTAAAGTCTGTACATCTGAAAGGATTGTATCAGTCACTCCGCAAAGTTCCTTTATGCGGGCCTCCATCTTCCAGATCTTTTAAGGCAGAAGTGCTGGAAGGAGAAGAGGAAAGGAAAAAAAAAAAAACAATAGTGTTTACCTGTGGTAACACTCCAGAGTAACATTTAAGGGAATGTGCTCACCTGGAATGGTTGTGAGAAGTCACAACCACTGTCATCACATAAGGTATTAAACGGACATCTGATATCCACAGTCACAGCAGACACGGCTTTCCCAGACCCAGCAGACACTAAACATTGGCTCCTGAATCTTGTCATGTATAGTGTACAGTTCCTATAGCGTCTTGTGCTTGGGTGCGAGGAAAACACAGGAGACACAGGTTGATATGAAATGACTTGTATTACTTCATACAAGCATGCTGAAAAGTTCACACAGTTTGCAGGAACAGCGACAGGAGACACAGCAGGCCAGAGTAACTTCAAGCACTACAATAAATCTCCAAAGCAGGTTCAGGATCTCTTCTCTGTACCGTAATTCCTCTGCAAACATGGATTCACCAAACAGCAGGTTTCCAGAGTCCAAAAGTGTTCCAAGTTTCCTCAGTAGGGAATAGCTGGAGTACAAGTCCAAGGTTTCCAGAAGTCAGGTCACAGACTGACTGAGGCTTGATTCAGGAGCACTGATTGTTCAGCTGAGGCTGCTTAAGAAGCAAGAGGGAAGAATCAGGGCGGGAACATGAAAACTGGAAACTCCATATTAACTGAGGGCAAGAGCTGCAGAAAGACAGAAAGCAAAATGGCCGACGGAAAACTGAGTTTCAAGGAACATGTCAACAGAGACAAAGAACCTTACATTCTCTTTCAGACGTCTTAAAACCACTTTGACATGTTCTTCATGTTCCTGTAGAGAGTCAGAAACTATTAAGATATCGTCCAAATAGATTACCACAAACTGGTCCAACAAATCTCTGAAGATGTCATTAGCAAGGTGTTGAAACGTTGCAGGGGCGTTACAAAGCCCGAAGGGCATCACGAGATATTAAAAGTGTCCATACCGGCATCTGAATGCTGTCTTCCACTCATCCCCTGGACAAATATGTACCAAATTATAAGCCCCACGAAGATCCAGTTAAGAGAACACCTTAGCATGGCGGACTTTTTCCAGTAACTCGGGAATCAGAGGCAAAGGGTAACGGTTTCGTATAGTTACCTTATTGAGTTCCCGATAGTCTACACAGGGTCTCAGGGTCCCATCCTTCTTCTTTACAAAAAATATAGGTGCCCCTGCTGGTGAGGAAGAAGGACGTATGAAGCCTTTGGCCAGGGTTTTCATCAATATACTCCTTTAAGGCTTGGAGCTCAGGTGCAGCCAAAGGGTATACGTTGCCAAAAGGAATAGCTGCCCAGGAAGCAGCTCAATGGGACAGTCATAATGCCTGTGTGGAGGAAGCTGATCTGCATTCTTCTTGTCACAGATGTCAGAGAACTCTTTATATGCTGAAGGTAAAGTAAATACCTTTACAGGTGATTCTGTAGCAGTGGACTCAGGGACAACTTCAGATGATGCTGGCTTGCTCCTTGTTGGAAAGATAACCTCCTTGGTCTCCCAGTTGATAGTTGGATTCTGAGAACGCAGCCAAGGGATGCCTAAAATCACAGGAAAATGAGGAGAAGAAATTAGCAAGAAAGAGAGTTGCTCCTGATGATTAGGCTCCAACAAAATCTCAAGAGGTGCGGTCTCCTGATCCACAGGCCCGGAGATTAAAGGTGACCCATCCACTGTTTCCAAGGTAATTGGAGAGGCTCTTTGCTGAATTTCAATACCATGTTCTTTGGAAAATGCGATATCCATAAAATTGCCACCTGCACCAGAGTCAATCATAGCTGCACTGGAAATCCACTGTCCAGAACACAGGATCTTAATAGGGAGACAACAGTGAGAGTTCTTTTCCTTCAGCTCCTTGGGTGGTGAAGTCATAGAAAGTGAATGGAATACAGCGTTTATAGGCAGGCAACATTCAGAGATGTCAGATTCATCATCACAGTAGTCATACTCTCCTACCGCTGCTAGCACCTTGTTTGGCCACTTGGGACACTTGGGACAGTTGATTAAAAAGTGGTCAGACTGGCTGCAGTAGAAACATAGACTTTCACGAAGTCGATGCTCCCGGCGCTCATTAGTCTCGAGCTTCTGAACAGCATCAATTTGCATGGGCACCTCCTCCACCTCCCAAGATGTTTTACTTGCAGGCTCTCTGGAAGGAAGGGAAAAGTTAGAGATACGGTTCAAGGCAGCAAACTTCTCCTGCCTACGCTCAGTAAGGCGAATGTCAATGCGCACACAATGCTGTATAAATGTCTCTAGCTCTTGTGGTGATTCAGAGCGAGCTAATTCGTCCTTTACAATGCTAGACAGCCCCCTTTTAAAAATAGGCAATTGTGCATATCTGTCCCAATTGGTATCTACTGCTAATCTCCTGAATTCGGTAGCATACTCAATAACAGAACGTTTAGCCTGGCGTAAAGACAATAAAGCAGATTCAGCAGTTGCACGGCGATTAGGATCATCAAACATTAATGCCATAGCGGCCAAGAAATCATCCAAATTATTTAACCGCGGGTCACGAGACTCAATCATCGGATTCGCCCAGGCGAGCACTCGTGCGGTCAGCAGCATTATTACACACAATACTTTAGATCTATCATTAGGGAACCGGTCAGCATGCACATCAAAATATAGCATACATTGATTGACAAAGCCACGAAATTTGTCGCGATCACCATTAAATCTGAATAGGGGCAACTTAGGTGGGCTAGCTGGTGGCGGTTGCCCAGAAGGTTGTGCCGCTATTTGCGTGCTTATATCCTGAAAAGCCCATCCATACTGGGACTCCATGCCAGTAAGTTTATTTTACTAAGCTGCCATGCGGGTGCTTAAGTCCTGCAAAGTTTGTCCAAGCACCCGTTCATTGCATTCAAAGCTTCGAAACTTCTTTTGCAGACCTTCCACATCTTTCTGCAGTGATCTAATTATCGAAAACACCTGCTCTAATCTGCCTTCTGCAGTCATTGTTCCAGCAGTCTCCTCTTTTGAGGCTAGAGTATCCTGTAATAATTATAGGGGATAACTCAGGAGACTTCTTGCGTGGAACAAGACAACTACAGGACACAGTTTTATAAGTGGTAAAATCTATATTATCACACGGTGATTCAAACAGGTGCAAAGCAAATCTCAAGTCCACAACACTTGGTGTAGATAATAAATGAGCTTAACAGTCTATAGGAAACTTCAGAGAGAAATGCAATCAAGCAGAGAGTCTATGAAGCACAGTTAAACTTGAGGATACTTGACACGAATAAGTCTTAGTTTAGTCCAAGCACAGGTTGGCAGTTCAAATGATATCTTTAGCTCAACCAGGGAGGCCTAGGTGATAGTCTCAGTTTTAAGCAGCACAGGGCTGCAACAGCTTACATGTCCAGCAAATGCAGATGGGAGTAACACAAGCAGCCAGATGAAGGAGGATTACTGGAAACCGGTGTATGCAGCTGGAACTCAGAGCAGAGTAGCAGGATCATGAAGCAGGTTCACAGAAGCAGGTACAAAGCCAGGAAGCCACAGAGGTCAGAAGCTGGATGCAAGGCAGAATACTCTAGCACAGACTAAAGGTTGGGGTGGAGTTTATAGCAGGAAAACACAGTCCACATGAGACCAAAGACGCCATCTTGGAAAAGGGCAGTAATGCACAAAAGGTGATCAAAAATGTTCAGAGTCCTGACAAGTTGTCTCCTTCTCACCCAGTGTCTTATTTATGGTTTTGTAGCACATTCCAGCTTTGTGCAGGTCTATGATCTTGTCCCTATATAGCAAAAAACTCAGCACTCAACTTAACGTCATCAAGTAAGGTTTTAATGGTATCCACAAAGTAGTAACAGAAACGTTTCGGTCCTGATAATGGACCTTCATCAGTCACTACAAAACAATAATGATAAAAATAAAACAAATAAACAAAGTATGTACAAACAAAATGGTCAGACAGATATAAATATATTATATGAAAAATGCTATCTAACAAGAAATTTAGACCAGAGTATACGTGAGCAATTCATAGTGGTGTAGATAGTGAAAAAACGTACCCATTATAGTATATGTAAAGATATGGGTGGACCCATGAGATCACTTATTGCTAGAGGTAGTCTGTAAACAGGAGAAAAACAATTGATGGTAGTGGAAGCAGGTGGTGAGGTGAGATGATAATTTATTGGTCGAAGCATACCGGGCTATAACTGAGACTGTCCGTATTGGAGAAAATATGGTCAATAAAATGGTTATTAAATCTGAAATAGGGATAGAAAAAATTCTTTGGCAATGACAAAAAACGTTTAACTGGAGTATTATATAATAAAGGCATACCAGGCTCTTTATAAAACTGCTGCCTGTATTAGTATGTGAAGTGTTCAGAACAGGATCTGTAGATAAACATAAAAGCAGTTTCCTGCCGTGAGAGAGTTACCAATATTAATATGGGGTTAACGTTTAATGAAACATACCAATTCAGGCTATTTATGAAATTGCTGCCTTTATTGAGGCGTAAGTGGTCAGGATAGGGGCTGACAGATCTGCCGGCAAAAACAAAGTTTATAGCATAAGAAAATTAGAAATAAAGTTGTGGAGATGGTATTAAATGAAACATACCAGACCATGTAGTAGAGTACTGCCTGCATATAGAGGAGGAATGATCTGTATGAGGGCTGGCCGGTCTAAAATAGAATAGGGGTTAAGGCAATGTAAACTCATAGACAGTGAGCAAACACTGCCTAGAGAGTGGGTAACTAACCTCCAGAAAGCCCGGGTAGTGTGCGCCTGCCTGGATGGCGTGGGGACGCGGTATCCACCGCTCGTCCATGCTACTGTGTGTTCTGACGTGCAGGGTTAAAGAAAGGAGGAGGCGGGCTTAAGGGACGCCAGCAGTCCAATGAGCAGACAGTATGTGATGTAAGCGATGACAAAACAGGAAGAAGATGGCCATGCGTGTCCGCTAGTGTGTTCCACAGACTAAGATAGAAAAATATTTAGACTTGAGAGTCCTCAGTGGTTGATACCTTTTAATGGCTAACTGAAAAGATGGTAACAAATTGCAAGCTTTCGAGACTACTCAGGTCTCTTCATCAGGCAAAGACTAATACAACATCTGAAGAATCACATATTTATACACAAGAGGACACAGGAATAATGCAATAGGTAAGACAAGTGACGTGAAGCAGAACTGTCATTATGGCAGAGGGATGAACATAAATATTGGAACAGTTCATAGATAAGGAGTGAAAGTTTTATTACCCTCTGATTGGAGTCTGCTATTGTGTTTTGATGCCCCTAGAAGGTCAGAGAAGCAGATTCCTTAATTGATGTACACAGACATCTTATAGCGGCCAAAACAGCTTTTGCCTGATGAAGAGACCTGAGTAGTCTCGAAAGCTTGCAATTTGTTACCATCTTTTCAGTTAGCTATTGAAAGGTATCAACCACTGAGAACTCTCAATTCTAAATATTTTGCTATCCACTGGCTAACACGGTACAAAGATATACATCTTTCCTGTATCATAACCCTAACCACAAGCCTAACCCTAAACCCAACCCTAACCCCAACACACCCCTAACCCTAATCTTAACCCTAGTTCCAACCCTAATCCTAATTGCAACCCTAACCCTAATTCCAACCCCAACCCTAATTCCAACCCTAAACATAATTCCAACCCTAATTCTAACCCTAACCCTAATGGAAAAATAAAAATAAATATATATTTTTTATTTTATTATTTGTCTCTACCTATGGGGGTGATAAAGGGGGTGTTTATTTACTTTTTTTTTATTTTTGATCACTGTTATAGGGTCTATCATAGTGATCAAAATGTACCTGGAGTGAATGAATGAATCTGCCGGCCATTTTGGAAGATACCAGTGCCCATCACCGAAGATGGCGGGACACCGGGAGGGACATCGGGCCTCGAAAAGTACAAGGGAGGTGAGGGGGGATCGGAAGGCGGGGGGAGCGGAGAGATGGGGATGGGGAGCAGATAATGACGTTGGCAGATCACCGCCGTCAGTCAGTGACAGGGGCAGATTGCCCCCATCAGTCGGTGTGGGGGGGTCAGATTAGTGTCTCCAGCCATGGCCGATGCTATTTCAGCATCGGCCATGGCTGGATTGTAATATTTCACCAAGTTTCATTGGTGAAATATTACTATCGCTCTGATTGGCTGTTTCACTTTCAACAGCCAATCAGAGCGATCGTAGCCACGGGGGGGAAAAGCTACCCCCCCTGGGGTGAAGTACAAAGCCTCCTGTGCCTGCGGGTCGGGTAACCTTTCAGTGAACCCTGTCACCCGACCCGCAGGAACGCAATCACACCATGACACATACGCTGCATCACAGGTCGGGAAGGCACCGACTTTCATGACGCATACGCTGTGTCACAGGTCGCGAAGGGGTTAAAATGATGTTCTACAATACCATGAACTTCATACTTGTCTACCATGGATTACATCTGGGACATTATTGGTGGGTCAGTGCAAAGGGAACTGCCAGCAGAAGATCTTAATTATTTTGGTGCCCAAGTACATTCAGTGTAACAGAACTTTCCTCAGAGAACCATTAATAACCTCATTCATAGCAGCCAAGGCATGTAAATACATATATTTCTGAACATGGCACGAATACTCAATACTGAATAAATCAAGATGTTTTAAAAATTTTGACTCGTTTTTCATCATTTGTTTATCATTAACATGTCTATTGATCCTGTGATTTCCATAATTCCACGACTTTTGCTTCGTTGTGTTGCAATGTCAGCGTTGAGAAGTATATTTACATGATACATTCATATATCACTCACAGGGTACATTACATAATGCCCAAATTCTATCCAGTTGATTACACTATCACTTGACATTACATGATGTGTTATCATTAATCATTTGCTGACAGTTGATGACATGTTATTACTAGGAAAAATGTCATGTGTTATGAGCTTGCATTCATGAAAACCTAAATACATTCAAAGAAGACATTCATTCACTGAGACTTAAAAGCTACAGTCCTTTAAATAACTAGTGGAAAAGTTTCTGAACTTGCCGTCTTTGCTCATATATTTGGAGTACAATAATAAAGAAGTGTGCAGACGCTATTTTCCTACAGTTGTGAAGGTTTTATTTAACTAGACCAGTGGCCCAATAGAGAGTTCTCCGTTCTGAAGCATACTGTGTTTTGCCAATTGCCCTTAACAATGAACATATATTTTATACAGGGGATGCACTAACAATGATTTTAGCAGACGCTCAAGTTCATTTAGAAGTCTGTAGAAGTTCTAGAGATGAGAACTGGCCACTTTGCCCAAACATTGCCAATCCCTAGAGATCAATAAGCCAAAACTTTGAATTGAGTAGTGCACTGAAGCACTATTCAGAGTCTATGGGGCTGCTGGAGATAGTTGAACACTGTGGTCAGCTATGTTAGGAAGTAATATAGACTTTAAAGAAGCACTATCACGAACTTTTTTTGCCTAAATATGTATATGTGTGCATGTAGTGTACTGCTAGTGTGATAATATACTCACCTACCACCATCTTATCCATCACCCAGCACCATTCAGCTCTATTTCTGAATAACTTCACCACTCTTCAAAGCCTTAGGATCACACTGCGCTCTGTATGATCCAAAAGTCTCTTTTACAATGTAAGTCTATGTAGCATCAGAATGAAGCTCAATAGATCTACATTGTAAAACTGACTTCTGGCTCATGCATAAAGCATAGAGTGGGACAGATAGTCTGAAGAGAAGTGACATCACTAAAAAGAGGAGAAGAATGGAGCTGTATAATGGAGAAGGCGGCGGTAGGTGAGTATAATAATACACTCATACTACAGTGCATGCACATATACACGTTTAGGTAAGGGTACTTTCACATTTTGCTTGGTGGCCCCGTAGGGGCATACATCAAAGCCACCCCAGCAAAACTGGATTCGGACATATGTGCCGAGGGAGCCATAGACTATAAAGGTGCCAGCTGAGCGAACACGCGCTCTGACGTGCATCATTTTCATGAGTGTTCGTCTACTGGAGGTGAACACACTCAGGTGCAGTCTACTATGACTGAATGTCTGCCTCTGTTAGACAGATGCGCTCAAATATTATGCACCGCCGAGCGCACATTTGCTGTTCCAGCACCATTATAGTCTATGACGATGTCATTGTATATGTCAAAATCCCATTTTGCTGGGGGGTCGGACATGTTCCCCGACAGTACCGCCGAGCGTGTCCTTAAACTCAATGTGAATGCACCCTTAAAAATAAATGTTCATGGAAGTGCTCCTTTAAAAGGAATCTTTCAGCAGGCTTTTGCTATGTAATCTGAGGACAGCATGAGGTAGGGGTTGAAACACAGGCATAATAGAATTATTTATAAGTCATTTGGCATTGGCATAAGCAATGTATTTTGGGAAGTGACAGGTGACATTACACCTATTTTGCTGGAAGAAAGCTGATGAAGATGAATGCCCAATTATTATTATTATTATTTATTTATTTATTTATGAAACAGAAAATTGGAGGGCACCACCACCAGGGATCACCTAATGCATGCTGAAATGCTATATGAACGAACAAAAAAGAAAAGTTGCATGCAAATATCAGGGATCACCTTCAATATTAATATCAAAAATGTACTTTATTGAAAACACACCACAGCACTACAAAATTTAAAAACACTTAAAATAGCATATAACATACAAAATTGACCCGTAATAGGGTCATACCCCTGCCAACCCCCAAGAAAGTTTCCATCAATGAACAGCAGTGCCCCTAGTGACAGGTGAAAAAAAAATACTAACAGATAATGACACATAAGGAATACATGGACTAATACGATAAATATAGATTCTCACTTAATTAAGTATCGTTATTGAATTAACACTAGGAAACAACTGCATTGATTAAAATGAAAAGCACCAAGACACTCCAAAGGAGCAATGAATGCACAAAGGTCTCCCTCTATAGGTCACACAGTAAACAGTAAAATGAACCCTTCGGAAGAGGGAATAAGAGCAATGCATACAACCTGACCCAAGAGAGCCTATATAGGGCTGTGCCCACATGGAGTGCTGGTGCTAGAGAAAGTACAAGAAACAGGAGGAGGCAGGGGCAGAAGAGTGCCCAACGCGTGTCGCCAGTAAAGACTGGCTTCTTCAGGGGCAGTAACCGCAAAGTGCACAGGCATGTCATAAATACCTGATTTTGTCGCATTATCCAGGGGAACAGCTGGAGGAAATGGGCGGTGCAGGTATTCGAGGTACACATTGCAGGCATCCGTAGCGTCACAGATATCAAAAGCACTCGCCGACAAGCGGCGGTATCAGGAAGTGGAAGTGACGTCTAAGATAAGAATGCGCAAGCACAGTGGGAAAGAAAGAACAAACCTCGATACTGATGTAGTAACATGGCCGAAAGTCGGCCCACTGCGCAGGCACCAATCTGCGCCTGCGCATGGATCAAAAAACGGAACATAGATTCTGTAGACAGAGTTTGAGGTTTTCAAAATCCCAAGGAGCATGCGCCGTGAAACATAGACGTGTTATATGTGGGCAAGGAGTCCCAGAAAATGCTCACAGTCCATTGTAGAAATAAAAAATGCTTATGAATAAGCATGCAGCATGCTAATAGAAAGAATAAAGTAAAAAAGATGGTATATGGTGAATGGTCTGTAAATTGAAGGGAATAATGTGTTAGAAAACCATGGTTTTAAAGCGGATAGAAACTAGTTCATCCGCTATACTACTATAAATGATGTATGTATGAAATGCAAAAGAATAGAAGGGACAGTTACTACACAGATCATTTTATTATGAACAGAGGCCCACATTTAATGGACATAGTAAAACGCAACTCCACCACTAGACTAGAACTGATCTAGACCATTGGATATCTAGTCCGGGATTCTGGACAGCAGAGAGGTGACATTTGGGCCAGAGAGGTAGATCTGAGTGTCATCAGCATAAAGGTGGTACTGGAATCCGTGGGACTTTATGAGTTGCCCCAGGCCAAGTATATAGATTGAGAAGAGTAGTGGTCCTAGAACAGAGCCTTGGGGGACTCCAACAGAGAGAGGGTGGGATGAGGAGGTAGTGTGGGAGTGGGAGATGCTGAATGTGCGGTTGGAAAGGTATGAGGAGATCCAGGATAGGGCAAGGTTCTTGATGCCAAAGGAGGAGAGAAACTGTAGTAGAAGGCAGTGTTCAACTGTGTCAAAAGCAGAGGACAGGTCTAGAAGCAGGAGTATAGAGTATTGTCGCTTTGGTTGTAAGTAGGTCGTTAGTAATTTTGGTCAGGGCTGTCTCAGTGGATTGATGGGGGTGGAAACCAGATTGTAGATTGTCAAAGAGCAAGTTAGATGAGAGGTGGTAGGAAAGTTCAGCATGGATGTGCAGCTCCAGGAGTTTGGAAGCAAATGGGAGCAGCGATATTGGGAGATAGCTAGACATAGCGGTTGGGTCGAGGGTTGGCTTTTTAAGGAGAGGCATGATTGTGGCATGTTTGAAAGCAGAAGGAAGGTACCAGAAGTTAATGATAGGTTGAAGAGATTGGTTAGGGATGGGATAATAGTGGTGGTGAGGTTGAGGATGAGGTGGGATGGGATGGGCTCAAGTGCACAGGTTGTGAGGTGAGATTTGGAGAGGAGACAATTAAGCCCATGGTAGGAGTATGGTACTCTCCTGTTTTAGGCTGATCCCCATTGTATGAGTACGGTACTCTCCTGTATTCGGCTGATCACCATTGTATGAGTATAGTACTCTCCTGTATTCGGTTGATCCCATTGTATGAGTATAGCACTGTCCTGTATTCGGCTGATCTCTATTGTATGAGTATAGTACTCTCCTGTATTCGGCTGATCACCATTGCTTGAGTAAAGTACTCTCCTGTATTCGGTTGATCCCCATTGTATGAGTATAGTACTCTCCTGTATTCAGCTGATCTCCATGGTAGGAGTATGGAACTCTCCTGTATTTGGCTGATCCCCATTGTATCAGTATGGTACTCTCCTGTGTTTGGCTGATCCCCATTGTATGAGTATGGTACTCTCCTGTATTTGGCTGATCCCCATTGTATGAGTACGGTACTCTCCTGTATTCGGCTGATCACCATGGTAGGAGTATGGTACTCTCCTGTATTCGGCTGATCTCCATCGTATGAGTATGGTACTCTCCTGTATTCGACTGATTCCAATTGTATGAGTATAGTACTCTCCTGTATTCAGCAGCTCCCTATTGTGTGCGTATGGTACCCTCATATATTCGGCTGATCACCATGGTAGCAGTATGGTAGTCTCCTGTATTCGGCTGATCTCCATCGTATGAGTATGGTACTCTCCTGTATTCGGCTGTTTCCCATTGTATGAGTATAGTACTCTCCTGTATTCAGCAGCTCCTTATTGTGTGCGTATAGTACTCTCCTGTATTCAGCTGATCACCATTGTATGAGTATAGTACTCTCCTGTATTCAGTTGATCCCCATTGTGTTAGTATAGTACTCTCCTGTATTCGGCTGATCCCCATTGTATGAGTATAGTACTGTCCTGTATTCGGCTGATCTCCACTGTATGAGTATAGTACTCTCCTGTATTCGACTGATCTCCTTTGTATGAGTATAGTACTCTCCTGTGTTCGACTGATCACCATTGTATGAGTATAGTACTCTCCTGTATTCATTTGATCCCATTGTGTGAGTATAGTACTGTCCTGTATTCGGCTGATCCCCATTGTGTGATTATAGTACTCTCTTGTATTCAGCTGATCTCCATTGTATGAGTATGGTACTCTCCTGTATTCAGCTGATCACCATTGTATGAGTATTGTACTCTCCTGTATTCGGTTGATCCCCATTGTGTGAGTATAGTAGTCTCCTTTATTCAGCTGATCCCATTGTATGAGTATAGTGCTGTCCTGTATTCGGCTGATCTCCATTGTATGAGTATAGTACTCTCCTGTATTCGGCTGATCTCCATGTTGGGAGTATGGCACTCTCCTGTATTCGGCTGATCTCCATCGAATGAGTATAGTACTCTCCGGTATTCGGCTGATCCCATTGTATGAGTGTGGTACTCTCCCGTGTTCGCCTGATTCCCATTGTATGAATATAGTACTCCCTGTATTCGGCTGATCACCATTGTATGAGTATAGTACTCTCCTGTATTCGGTAGATCCCCATTGTATGAGTATAGTACTGTCCTGTATTCGGCTGATCCCATTATATGAGTATGGTACTCTCTGTATTCGACTGATCTCCATTGTATGAGTATAGCACTCTCCTTCATTCAGCTGATCCCCATTGTATGAGTATAGTACTCTCCTGTATTCGCTAGATCCACATTGTATGAGTATAGTAGTCTCTTGTATTCGGCTGATCCCCGTTGTATGAGTATAGTAGTCTCCTTTATTCGGCTGATTTCCATTGTATGAGTATGGTACTCTTGTGTATTCGGCTGATCCCCATTGTGTGAGTATAGTACTCTCCTGTATTCGGCTGATCTACATTTTATGAGTATATGTATTCGGCTGATCACCATTGTATGAATATAGTACTCTCCTGTATTCATTTGATCCCCATTGTGTGAGTATAGTACTGTCCTGTATTCGGCTGATCCCCATTGTGTGAGTATAGTACTCTCTTGCATTCAGCTGATCTCCATTGTATGAGTATGGTACTCTCCTGTATTCGGCTGATCGACATTGTATGAGTATAGTACTCTCCTTTATTCAGCTGATCCCCATTGTATGAGTATAGTACTCTCCTGTATTCGGTAGATCCCCATTGTATGAGTATGGTAGTCTCCTGTATTCGGCTGATCCCCATTATATGAGTATGGTACTCTCCTGTATTCGACTGATCTCCATTGTATGAGTATAGCACTCTCCTTCATTCAGCTGATCCCCATTGTATGAGTATAGTACTCTCCTGTATTCGCTAGATCCACATTGTATGAGTATAGTAGTCTCTTGTATTCGGCTGATCCCTGTTGTATGAGTATAGTAGTCTCCTTTATTCGGCTGATCTCCATTGTATGAGTATGGTACTCTTGTGTATTCGGCTGATCCCCATTGTGTGAGTATAGTACTCTCCTGTATTCGGCTGATCTACATTTTATGAGTATATGTATTCGGCTGATCACCATTGTATGAATATAGTACTCTCCTGTATTCATTTGATCCCCATTGTGTGAGTATAGTACTGTCCTGTATTCGGCTGATCCCCATTGTGTGAGTATAGTACTCTCTTGCATTCGGCTGATCTCCATCGTATGAGTATGGTACTTTCCTGTATTCGACTGATTTCAATTGTATGAGTATAGTACTCTCCTGTATTCAGCAGCTCCCTATTTTGTGCGTATGGTACCCTCATATATTCGGCTGATCACCATGGTAGCAGTATGGTAGTCTCCTGTATTCGGCTGATCTCCATCGTATGAGTATGGTACTCTCCTGTATTCGGCTGTTTCCCATTGTATGAGTATAGTACTCTCCTGTATTCAGCAGCTCCTTATTGTGTGTGTATAGTACTCTCCTGTATTCAGCTGATCACCATTGTATGAGTATAGTACTCTCCTGTATTAGGTTGATCCCCATTGTGTTAGTATAGTACTCTCCTGTATTCGGCTGATCCCCATTGTATGAGTATAGTACTGTCCTGTATTCGGCTGATCTCCACTGTATGAGTATAGTACTCTCCTGTATTCGACTGATCTCCTTTGTATGAGTATAGTACTCTCCTGTGTTCGACTGATCACCATTGTATGAGTATAGTACTCTCCTGTATTCATTTGATCCCCATTGTGTGAGTATAGTACTGTCCTGTATTCGGCTGATCCCCATTGTGTGATTATAGTACTCTCTTGTATTCAGCTGATCTCCATTGTATGAGTATGGTACTCTCCTGTATTCAGCTGATCACCATTGTATGAGTATTGTACTCTCCTGTATTCGGTTGATCCCCATTGTGTGAGTATAGTAGTCTCCTTTATTCAGCTGATCCCCATTGTATGAGTATAGTGCTGTCCTGTATTCGGCTGATCTCCATTGTATGAGTATAGTACTCTCCTGTATTCGGCTGATCTCCATGTTGGGAGTATGGCACTCTCCTGTATTCGGCTGATCTCCATCGCATGAGTATAGTACTCTCCGGTATTCGGCTGATCCCCATTGTATGAGTGTGGTACTCTCCCGTGTTCGCCTGATTCCCATTGTATGAATATAGTACTCCTGTATTCGGCTGATCACCATTGTATGAGTATAGTACTCTCCTGTATACGGTTGATCCCCATTGTATGAGTATAGTACTGTCCTGTATTCGGCTGATCGACATTGTATGAGTATAGTACTCTCCTTTATTCAGCTGATCCCCATTGTATGAGTATAGTACTCTCCTGTATTCGGTAGATCCCCATTGTATGAGTATGGTAGTCTCCTGTATTCGGCTGATCCCCATTATATGAGTATGGTACTCTCCTGTATTCGACTGATCTCCATTGTATGAGTATAGCACTCTCCTTCATTCAGCTGATCCCCATTGTATGAGTATAGTACTCTCCTGTATTCGCTAGATCCACATTGTATGAGTATAGTAGTCTCTTGTATTCGGCTGATCCCCGTTGTATGAGTATAGTAGTCTCCTTTATTCGGCTGATCTCCATTGTATGAGTATGGTACTCTTGTGTATTCGGCTGATCCCCATTGTGTGAGTATAGTACTCTCCTGTATTCGGCTGATCTACATTTTATGAGTATATGTATTCGGCTGATCACCATTGTATGAATATAGTACTCTCCTGTATTCATTTGATCCCCATTGTGTGAGTATAGTACTGTCCTGTATTCGGCTGATCCCCATTGTGTGAGTATAGTACTCTCTTGCATTCAGCTGATCTCCATTGTATGAGTATGGTACTCTCCTGTATTCGGCTGATCGACATTGTATGAGTATAGTACTCTCCTTTATTCAGCTGATCCCCATTGTATGAGTATAGTACTCTCCTGTATTCGGTAGATCCCCATTGTATGAGTATGGTAGTCTCCTGTATTCGGCTGATCCCCATTATATGAGTATGGTACTCTCCTGTATTCGACTGATCTCCATTGTATGAGTATAGCACTCTCCTTCATTCAGCTGATCCCCATTGTATGAGTATAGTACTCTCCTGTATTCGCTAGATCCACATTGTATGAGTATAGTAGTCTCTTGTATTCGGCTGATCCCCGTTGTATGAGTATAGTAGTCTCCTTTATTCGGCTGATCTCCATTGTATGAGTATGGTACTCTTGTGTATTCGGCTGATCCCCATTGTGTGAGTATAGTACTCTCCTGTATTCGGCTGATCTACATTTTATGAGTATATGTATTCGGCTGATCACCATTGTATGAATATAGTACTCTCCTGTATTCATTTGATCCCATTGTGTGAGTATAGTACTGTCCTGTATTCGGCTGATCCCCATTGTGTGAGTATAGTACTCTCTTGCATTCAGCTGATCTCCATTGTATGAGTATGGTACTCTCCTGTATTCGGCTGATCACCATTGTATGAGTATAGTACTCTCCTGTATTCGGTTGATCCCATTGTGTGAGTATAGTACTGTCCTGTATTCGGCTGATCTCCATTGTATGAGTATAGTACTCTCCTGTATTCGGTTGATCCCATTGTATGAGTATAGTAGTCTCCTTTATTCAGCTGATCCCATTGTATGAGTATAGTACTGTCCTGTATTCGGCTGATCTCCATTGTATGAGTATAGTACTCTCCTGTATTCGGCTGATCTCCATGTTAGGAGTATGGTACTCTCCTGTATTCAGCTGATCTCCATCGCATGAGTATAGTACTCTCCGGTATTCGGCTGATCCCCATTGTATGAGTGTGGTACTCTCCCGTGTTCGCCTGATTCCCATTGTATGAGTATAGTACTCTCCTGTATTCGGCTGATCACCATTGTATGACTATAGTACTCTCCTGTATACGGTTGATCCCCATTGTATGAGTATAGTACTGTCCTGTATTCGGCTGATCTACATTGTATGAGTATAGTACTCTCCTTTATTCTGCTGATCCCCATTGTATGAGTATAGTACTCTCCTGTATTCGGTAGATCCCCATTGTATGAGTATAGTAGTCTCCTGTATTCGGCTGATCCCCATTGTATGAGTATGGTACTCTCCTGTATTCGGCTGATCTCCATTGTATGAGTATAGCACTCTTCTTTATTCAGCTGATCCCCATTGTATGAGTATAGTACTCTCCTGTATTCGCTAGATCCACATTGTATAAGTATAGTAGTCTCTTGTATTCGGCTGATCCCCATTGTATGAGTATAGTAGTCTCCTTTATTCGGCTGATCTCCATTGTAGGAGTATGGTACTCTCGTGTATTCGGCTGATCCCCATTGTGTGAGTATAGTACTCTCCTGTATTCGGCTGAGCTACATTGTATGAGTATATGTATTCGGCTGATCACCATTGTATGAGTATAGTACTCTCCTTTATTCAGCTGATCCCCATTGTATGAGTATTGTACTCTCCTGTATTCGGTAGATCCCCATTGTATGAGTATAGTAGTCTCTTGTATTCGGCTGATCCCCATTGTATGAGTATAGTACTCTCCTGTATTCGGCTGATCACCATTGTATGACTATGGTACTCTCGTGTATTCGGCTGATCCCCATTGTATGAGTATAGTACTCTTCTGACTCCTGTATTCGGCTGATTACCATTGTATGAGTATAGTACTCTCCTTTATTCAGCTGATCCCCATTGTATGAGTATAGTACTCTCCTGTATTCGGTAGATCCCCATTGTATGAGTATAGTAGTCTCTTGTATTCGGCTGATCCCCATTGTATGAGTATAGTACTCTCCTGTATTCGGCTGATCACCATTGTATGAGTATAGTACTCTCCTTTATTCAGCTGATCCCCATTGTATTGTATAGTACTCTCCTGTATTCGGTAGATCCCCATTGTATGAGTATAGTAGTCTCTTGTATTCGGCTGATCCCCATTGTATGAGTTTAGTAGTCTCCTTTATTCGGCTGATCTAAAATTGTATGAGTATGGTACTCTCATGTATTCGGCTGATCCCCATTAAATGAGTATAGTACTCTCCTGTATTCGGTTGATCTCCATGGTAGGAGTATGGTACTCTCGTGAATTTGGCTAAACCCCATTGTTTGGGTATAGTAGTTAAAGAATTATGATACATTAGAGAGCATAAGAATTGGTACTGTTCCTGGACATATCACACAGGTATGTATTCCAGCAGTCATTTTTGGGCCATTGCAGTTTTCAGCTTGTAAATGTTTCTATTCACTGATTACAAAGAAAAGGTTTGAAAACAGTTGAGAACACAAAATATAAGAAAAGCTAAGGTATAGGATTCATATAGTATTTATATTTGTGTTATTGCCCCTTGGGTTCTTTCATCTGATATATACAGTCCCTATGTATACAACTCTCATAATACCACCATATAATGCCCCAAATACTGTGCTTTATCCACAAAATACTGTCATATAGTTCCATAATTTATTGCCCAAATACAACCATTACACTGTGCTAAATAACATTTACAGTTTTCGTTATTTTCCTATGATTCCTGTCTGTGAGGGGTCGTCTACTAATCTGAACAGATGCCCAGTTTGCCACTCCTTATAAATAATGATCCTGTCCACAAAAAGCTACCTTGTACCTGTTAAATTAATGAAAGCATTCAAGTGAATGTTTTTGATTCGTTTTTTGGTGTACTCAATTTGCAATATAGTTTTGGAAACGAGACGAGAAAAAAACAAGAGCGTTGTTCTTAGATCAATAAATCAATCAGACGCCAACTGTCAGTTTGCTGGAGCAAGGAAGATGGAATCTGAATAGTTATCAGAGATTCTGCTTCCCTCTAGCTGATTCAGAATCAGATGGGTATAATGTACAGGACATGGGGTTCAGAACATCACAATATGGAGCTGGCAAAGCTTCCTGATATTCTCAAACAGTTATTACTGAAAATAACATTTATTTTTTCACACATCACAAAGGTCACTGGATCAAAGCTTTAGAAAGAGTTAGGTATCAGGAGGATTTGATCTGCTGATCTTCTTGGTTCAAGAAAATTTCATATCAAACTTACATTTTACAGAGTAAGTTGACATAGTTTTTTTTCTTTTATAAGCATTTCGAACTAATAAATTATACATCAATTCTACAACCGATAAGTAACACCGAAAATAAAATATATATAAATTTTTTTTTTTTTAATAAATAATCAACAGTCTAAAAACAGAATAAAAAATAGGAGTGTGGAACAAAGAAATCTTCACTCCCCCAAAAGGCAACTACCGTATTCACAATATATAAGGGGACATACATGTAAAATGACATATTGCAATATAAATCCATTTGATACAGGCGATACCTGCAAGTAGAGATGGGCGAATTTTTTCGTTTTTTGTCCCCGAATCTGATTTTGACATATTCATGCCATATTCAAATATTATTCATGCCGAATGTATGTTTGATAATCGGTTCTGAACATATTTGGTAATTTCATCTCCCATTGACTATAATGACGTTCGGCTGTGTTCGACAAATATTGCAAAAAACAATATTCGATGCCTATAGTATTCGAAACCGAATCTGAACAAATTCACTCATTTCTAGCTACAAAATAGGCAATAATAATATGGAACAAAGTCCTACTTGAAAACTAGCATAGAGTGGACACCGAAACATGAATGTCTCAAGGTAATGAATATTAAAACATCTAAATGAGATGTGAGTGTAATTGTACAGAGAAAAAATATACCACTAAATCAGTAAATCTTGGGGAGATGGGATAAAAAACCTGATGTGGCGGACACATGACCTCTGTATTAGTATTCATATTCTTCAATGTGTGCATGAGTGCACTCTCGTCTCCATGGCTCAAAGCATGAAGTGTCAGTCACCTGCAAATATTTTAGCTGACTATACATCTATACATGGTCTCAGCGCATGCGCGGGCAGGACATTCATGACGACGGTCTCATTTGATGTGATTCTTTTTCTATATGTTACAAGTGTATTAATTTATAAATATATATATACTAGATGGAGGCCCGATGCTACCTTATCGGGAGGGCGGTAATGTCATGATAGGGGCAGGCTTGCAGCATTGAGAATCTCTCCCCCATGTGCTCACCCACCTATCCACTCTCTTTTTCCCCATGTGCTGACTTCTCCTGTCTGTGCTCTCTTCTTTGACCTGTCTACCCCATGTATCCTGTCTCTCTCCTTCCTGTGCTGTTCTCCCCTCATGTGCTGTGCTGTTTGAGCTGTCTCCCCCTGTGCACTGTCTCTCTTACCCCTGTGTGCTTTCTCTCTCCCCATCTGCTGTCTTCTTCTCTCATGTGATCTCTTCTTTGACCTGTATACTCCATGTGCTATTCCACAGCTCCTGGGCAGGGGAGGAAGCAAAAGACAATACTGACATTACAGCAGGAGATCGCAGAGGATAGATTTTGTAAGGTAAAATATTTTTTAAAAACACTCAGTGAAATATTTTACCTCACAAAATGAATCCACTGTGATCCCTGATGTAATGTTAGTATTGTCTTTTCCTTCCTCCCTGCCCAGGAGATGTGGTATGCTCCGTACACGGTCAGACACACTCACCCATGTGTCTGACCGTGTGCAGAACATACCACAGCTCCTGGGCAGGGGAGGAAGCAAAAGACAATACTGACATTACAGCAGATCGCAGAGTATACATTTTGTGAGGTAAAATATTTTTTAAAAACAGTCAGTGAAATATTATACCTCACAAAATGTATCCACTGTGATCCCTGCTGTAATGTCAGTAATGTCTTTTGCTTCCTCACCTGCCCAGGACATGTGGTATGCTCCGTACATGGTCAGACACAGTCAATTTTTAAAATTAACTTTCGTTCGTGGGAAAAGCCCTTTAATGTGACCGGCTTCCTCTGCCTGTAGACACGTCGCGCAGCTGATTGATTCACTGCACTTGCGCGTAATTCGTGCAGACACTGTGAATCAGACCACTGCCATCTTTGTGCAGATAGCGGCGGTCACATTAAAACTGCATATGCGCTCCTCCTGTACAAAGATGGCGGCAGTCAGTGAATCATTCGGCTGATCCCGGAGGTGTGTGAGTGTGTGTATGAGTGTGAGTGTGTGAATGTGTGAGTGTTTGAGAGTGTGTGTGTGAGTGTGTGAGTGTGAGTGTGTGAGTGTGTGAGAGTGTAAGTGTGAGATTGTGTGAGTGTGTAAGTGAGTGTGTGAGTTTGTGAGGGTGTGAGTGTGTGTGTGATTGTGTGTGTGTGTGGTGAGTACAGCGTATAGAGCATGTGTGTGTGTGGTGCGATGGTGGTCCGCTGGTGGTACCACGCAATAGGTTGGTACCAGCAGCTGTTTCCATATTGAGACACCCATCACTTGGGTGTCCCAATATGGTGGTCGGTGAACTTCCTCCGCTTGGAATTCTGGTATACGGTGACATTTTTGTCTGTATTTTGGGATTGTCTGTTCCCATTGTTCTTAAATGTGTACTTAATAAACTTTTGATATTTGTTTATACTGATTTGAGTCTTCTTGACCCGGCATATGTATTCCATGGTTGTAGTCACGTGTTTGGTCTTAGTCCACGATAGTTCTACCTACATTATCTAGGAAGAACTATCTCTATTAATGCATCTCCACAACCAGGTAATTTGTTGGTGCTCATCATTGGCTGCAATCTATTTTAAGTATTTCTGTCTCCTATTTTATACCATCCCTGGACAAAGTATTTCTAGCGAAATGTGCAACAGGTGCAGTGTGTTCCTGGCTCCCTGTATGATCACCTTCTTCAACCTGGTTTTACCTAGCACTTATTGTGCTTATATGAGATAGAAATTGAATTTTCTTATATCCTTAGATGTGGGTGGTGTACTTTGTGTTTGGATCTGTTATCTATTCCATACCAGATTCTTCACTTCTTTAATAATAGTATCTATGTATTTTTCTGTCATTTTTATGTATTTGCTTGAATATACAATGGATCTTCCAGATATGCCATAATGATGCAGGGTAGCGTGTCCAGGTGTCCCCTCTTGAAATGAGAGGATTGATGGGCAGCATGATGGCTCAGTGGATAGCACTGCAGCCTTGCAGCGCTGGAGTCCTGGGCTTGAATCCCACCAAGGACAACATCTGCAAGGAGTTCGTATGTTCTCCCCGTGTTTGTGTGGGTTTCCTCCAGGTACTCCGGTTTCCTCCCACATTCCAAAAACATACAGATAGGGAATCTAGGTTGTGAGCCCCTTCGGGGACAGCGACAATAATGTGTGCAAACTGTAAAGTGCTGTGGAATATGTTAGCGCTATATAAAAATAAAGATTATTATTAAAGATTAAGTTCATGTCTGATTCCTAAAATTTGCAGTTTCACATGAATTTGAACATTTTGAGATTAGATTCGCAGTTAGCAAACAAAAAGCTTTCCAGCACCATTTTCTACACTAATGAAACACCAGTGAGAAAGCTAATGTATCTTTGCATTGCCACACGGGCCTCCCCATAATTCTCTTCAGCTGTGACATCTTACAAATTATCATACCTTGTACAGTGGTGGTCAGTACCTTGGCCATCGCAGATCAGAGCTTCCCAGTGGAGCACAGTTTATATGGGTCGTTTGACACCTGCATAGAGGGCGAGTCTCTCTCTCTTTTGTAGAGTGTAACGTCTTATGGTCAGCGGGGTCCTCTCTTTCTCTCCTGTAGAGTATGAGCTCTTATGGTCAACATGGTCCCCTCTCCTGTACAGTCATGGCCAAAAGTTTTGAGAATGACACAAATATTATATTTTCACATGATCTGCTGCCCTCTGGTTTTTATGTGTGTTTGACAGATGTTTTTATCACAGACAGAAATATAATAATTGCAAACATATGAGTAACAAAAGCTTATATTGACAGTTAGAATGAGTTAATGCAGCAAGTCAATATTTGCAGTGTTGACCCTTCTTCTTCAGGACCTCTGCAATTCTCCCTGGCATGCTCTCAATCAACTTCTGGACCAAATCCTGACTGATAGCAGTCCATTCTTGCACAATCAATGCTTTAATTTTGTCAGAATTTTTAGGTTTTTGTTTGTCCACCCGTCTCTTGATGATTGACCACAAGTTCTCAATGGGATTAAGATCTGGGGAGTTTCCAGGCCATGGACCCAAAATCTCTATGTTTTGTTCCCTGAGCCATTTAGTTATCACCTTTGCTTTATGGCAAGGTGCTCCATCATGCTGGAAAAGGCATTGTTGATCACCAAACTGCTCTTGGAGGGTTGGGAGAAGTTGCTCTTGGAGGACATTCTGGTACCATTCTATATTCATGGCTGTGTTTCTAGGCAAGACTGTGAGAGAGCCGATTCCCTTGGCTGAGAAGCAACCCCACACATGAATGGTTTCAGGATGCTTAACAGTTGGCATGAGACAAGACTGGTGGTAGCGCTCACCTTGTCTTCTCCGAATGAGGCGTTTTCCTGATGTCCCAAACGATCGAAAAGGGGATTCATCAGAGAAAATAACTTTACCCCAGTCCTCAGCAGTCCACTGCCTGTACCTTTTGCAGAATATCAGTCTGTCCATGATGTTTTTTCTGGAGAGAAGTGGCTTCTTTGCTGCCCTCCTTGAGACCAGGCCTTGCTCCAAGAGTCTCCGCCTCACAGTGTGTTCAGATGCACTCACACCTGCCTGTTGCCATTCCTGAGCAAGCTCTGCACTGCTGGTAGCCCGATCCCGCAGCTGAAACACTTTTAAGAGATGGTCCTGGCACTTGCTGGTCTTTCTTGGGCGCCCTGAAGCCTTTTTGGCAACAATGGAACCTCTCTCCTTGAAGTTCTTGATGATGCGATAGATTGTTGACTGAGGTGCAATCTTTCTAGCTGTGATACTCTTCCCTGTTAGGCCATTTTTGTGCATTGCAATGATGACTGCACGTGTTTCTTTAGAGATAACCATGGTTAACAGAAGAAAACAATGATGCCAAGCACCAGCCTCCTTTTAAAGTGTCCAGTGGTGTCATTCTTACTTAATCATGACAGATTGATCTCCAGCCATGTCCTCATCAACACCCACACCTGTGTTAATGGAGCAATCACTGAAAAGAGGTTAGCTGGTCCTTTTAAAGCAGGGCTGCAATGATGTTGAAATGTGTTTTGGGGGATAAAGTTCATTTTCTAGCCAAATATTGACTTTGCAAGTAATTGCTGTTAAGATGATCACTCTTTATAACATTCTGGAGTATATGCAAATTGCCATTAGAAAAAGTGAAGCAGTAGACTTTGTAAAAATTAATATTTGTGTCATTCTCAAAACTTTTGGCCATGACTGTAGATTGTAAGCTCTTATGATAAGTGGGTTCCTTTCTCTCACCTGTAAGTTGTTATGGTCAGTGGGTTTCTCTCTTTCTCACTCCTATAAAGTGTAAGCTCTTATGGTCAACAGGATCCTCTCTTTCTCTCTCATGTAAAGTGTAAGCTTTTCTAGTCAGTGAGGGTTTCTCACTCTGCTCCCCCAAGAGTCTTTTTTTTTGAGCAATTGCAATGTTTCCAGTATTGAAATTCATATAAAAGTAATCATCAATCACATTTTTGGGGAAAATCCAGCTAAGTCGACAAATTCGAATTTCTAAAACTTCGGTCATGTCCAGTACCATCCAAATCACTTTCACTGACTCCTTCTGTGTGATTTGTCTTGCTTTTTCATGATAATTTTAGAATATTAATTATATAAAAAATTGATTTAGTATTTAATATTTTATTTTGCTCAGCAATTCTGTGGATTATACGTGTTATGTGTATGGCCAGTTTTAGACAAAGTACAAAACTTTTTCCTTTTTTTTTAATAAATGGTAGACATGAATGGGTCTCTTACAATGTTTGAATTTACTTGTAAACTGGAAGAAAATTAAATGTGCGTACATTTTATAAATGACCCTTACATATGAGACACAACCAAGAATCTACTTCATTGATGTTTCTTGGTAACAAATCCTCTAGAGAAGAGATCTATGGACAAGTTTCTTTCTGACACATCCGCAGATCACAAATATTATTGCTGTTGGCTGTGTTGTAATATTTGTGCTAACATGTAAATTCCGAAAATCCTCTGTGTTCTAGATCACTTATAGCACTAATCTGTTCTTCAAGTTTACAAATTTTAGAGCTGCAAGGAAATTGACTGTACATTCCAGTGTTGTGCTATATGTAGTTTTTAATGTATATACTGTGCATTTCCACCCACTTTCACAGATACAAGTTAACCTTTTGTAAATTAAAACTTTGGAACTCAGGACAGATTATTATCCCCTGTTCAAGACAAATCAGGTATGTATTACACGGAACTTGACAGTTGATGCATGCTACCTGATCCACAGGCAGCACTGTTACAGATACCGGCTGTGTGATTTAATGGAGTTGTCCAAGTTTTCCACAAAAACAGGGAGCGGGCAGTCATGTGGCCACAAGTATGTGATAACATTTATTTATTTTACTCCGTTTTACAGAGATAACTAAAAAGACGATATGTCCCAAGAAAGAAATGGCAATTCAAGTTATTAAAACATAGTGAGCTTTAATAAATATATTTAATAAAAAATAGGGTGTAAATAATCCCAGCAATACAAACACAAAATGGTTTAACCCCTTAGTGACTGAGCCAATTTTGACCTTAAAGACCAGGCCAAATTTTTTAAATCTGACCACTGTCACTTTATGTGGTAATAACTCTGGAACGCTTTAATGTATCCCATTGAATCTGAGAAAGTTTTTTCATGACATATTGTACTTCATGATATTAGTAAATTTTGATTGATATACCATATATACTCGTGTATAAGCCGAGATTTCCAGCACATTTTTTGTGCTGAAAACGCCCCCCCCCTCAGCGTATACACGAGTCATTGTCCAGAAAGCCGGCGGGGGAGAGGCGGAGCAGTGGCAGGAGGCAGGAGCTGTGGCAAAGTGACAGCTGCAGCTGCAGAAGCCGGCTTACAGAAGACATCATACTCACCCTCTTTATGCCGTCGCTGCATCTCCGTCCCTGCATCTCCATCCCTGCATCTCTGTCCCCGTGCGCTCAGCTCTTCCTGTGCTGAGCGGTCACGAGGTACCACTCAATAAGGTAATGAATATTCATGCACCTCCACTCCCATAAGCGTGGAGCACATATTCATTACGCAAATTAGGTGCTTTGGCTTATATTCGGGTGGGCTTATACTCTAGTTTATATGGTAATTTGCGTATATTTATGAAAATATTGAAAATTTGACAAAAAATTTGAAAATTTCACAATTTTCAAACTTTAAATACGTATGCCCTTAAATCAAATAGTTATACAACAAAAATAATGAATAAATAACATTTACCACATGTCTACTCTACAGGAAGTCTCTTTTCCCAGCATTTATCATCATCCTCAACTCCTGACCCAGCTGCTCATACAGGGAAAACTGTCGTTCTGTTTAAACATAAAGCTTGGAATGATTCAGCTGGTGATTTGAACTTTTATATATTTTTTATTTTTTAATATTTTTAAAAACTTTTTTCTACTTTTTGCACGCTCCAATAGTCTCCATGGGAGACTACAAACTGCAATTGTCTGATTGACTCTGCTACATACAGGCGGTGATCAGATGGCCTGTATGTACCAAAAATGCTCATGTGCTATCAGCGCTGACTACCGGGCGGCTCTCTTAGCAACCCGGCTATGAGAACCATAGAGGTCTGCTGGAAACCTCTGGTTGTCATTCCAACCCATCAGTGACCCACGATCATGTGACGGGGTCACCGATGGGCAGGATTTCTGGCGTGCTTGCTGGAAGTGCGAGTTAAATGCAGCTGTCAGAAATTGACAGTGGCATTTAACTAGTTAATAGCAGTGGGTGGATCGTGATTCCACCTGCTGCTGTTGCAGGCACATGTCTGTTGTATACACTGTGTGCAGAATTATTAAGCAAGTTGTATTTGAGAGGATTTTTTTTTATTATTGAACATCAACTATGTTCTCAATCAACCCAAAAGACTCATAAATATCAAAGCTTAATATTTTTGGAAGTTGGAGTGGGTTTTTTTTTAGATTTGGCTATCTTAGGAGGACATCTGTTTGTGCAGGTAACTATTACTGCACAGAAATATTAGGCAACTTAATAAAAACCAAATGTATACCCATCTCACTTGTTTATTTTCACCAGGTAAACCAATATAACAACACAAAATTTAGAAATAAACATTTCTGACATTCAAAAAAATCAGTGACCAATAAAGCCACCTTTCTTTACGATGACACTCAAAAGCCTTCCATCCATAGATTCTGTCAGTTGCTTGATCTGTTTATGATCAACACTGCGTGCAGCAGTCACTACAGCCTCCCAGACACTGTTCCGAGAGGTGTAATGTTTTCCCTCCCTGTAGATCTCACATTTTATGAGGAACCACAGGTTCTTTATGGGGTTCAGATCAGGTGAACAAGGGGGCCATGTCATTATTTTTTCTTCTTTTAGACCTTTACTGGCCAGCCACGCTGTGGAGTATTTGGATGCATGTGATGGAGCATTGTCCTGCATGAAAATCATGTTTTTCTTGAATGATACCGACTTCTTCCTGTACCACTGCTTGAAGAAGGTGTCTCCCAGAAACTGGCAGTAGGTCTGGAAGTTGAGCTTCACTCCATCCTCAACCCGAAAAGGTCCCACAAGTTCATCTTTGATGATACCAGCCCATACCAGTACCCCACCTCCAACTTTCTGGCATCTGAGTCAGAGTGGAGCTCTCTGTCCTTTACTGATCCAGCCTCGGGCCCATCCATCAGGCCCATCAAGAGTCACTCTCATTTCATCAGTCCATAAAACTTTAGAAAAATCAGTCTTAAGATATTTAGTGGCCCAGTCTTGACGTTTTATCTTATGTTTCTTGTTCAAAGGTGTTCGTTTTTCAGCCTTCCTTACCTTGGCCATGTCCCTGAGTATGGCACACCTTGTGCTTTTTGATACTCCAGTAACATTGCAGCTCTGAAATATAGCAAAACTGGTGGCAAATGGCATCTTGGCAACTTCACGCTTGATTTTCTTCAATTCATGGGCAGCTATTTTGCGCCTTTTTTTATCAACACGCTTCTTGCGACCCTGTTGGCTATTTACCATGAAACGCTTGATTGTTCGGTGACCACGCTTCAAAAGTTTTGCAATTTCAAGACTGCTGCATCCCTCTGCAAGACATCTCACAATTTTTGACTTTTCAGACTCTGTCAAATCTCTCTTCTGACCCATTTTGCCAAATGAAAGGAAGTTGCCTAATAATTAAGCACACCTTATATAGGGTGTTGATGTTATTAGACCACACCCCTCCTCATTACAGAGATGCACATCACCTGATTTACATAATTGGCAGTTGGCTTTCAAGCCTATACAGCTTGGAGTAGGACAATATGTATAAAAAGGATGATGTGCTCAAAATACTCATTTGCCTAATATTTCTGCACACAGTGTATATCAGCTGTCATGTGCCCAGAAAGGTGCTGGCTCAGTGCCGGAGCCCGCACCAAACAAGGGGAGTCCAACATCAGCGCACTATTACGCCCGATGTCAGAAAGGGGTTAAGATGATAAACATTTTGATGAGAGTGCTTCTTTAAAAGATTTAGCTAAAAAAAATGGCCACATATCTTAACAAAATAAGTTGGGACAAGAAAAGCTATGAAGATTCACGTCCACAAAGCAAGAACTTGCAATAGGCTATTGTATTTAGGTAGCCTTTGTAGATGTCTAATATTGCATTATTATAACAAAAAAATATGCAAAATTATATATTATTCTTACATTCCACAAATTTTGTAGGTTGACAGTTGTGTTTAAATTTCTGGATTATGGAGACCTTTCTTTAGGATGTAAAAAAAATGTGGCTTGCCTCGTTTGCAATGTAGGAAGAACACTTTCTGTAACTAAATCCTAGATTCGGGATTTTGTTTTAGTTGCAAAAATTGCAATGAGGGGCTTAATACGGCCCTCCTTGTTTGTAGTGAGTGAAGAATAAAAAAGGCTGTTATTAAGGTGTTGTTATTGCAGTCTACAAACGTGGTCAAAATTGTTGGTACCCCTCATTTAATGACAGAAAAAAACACAATGGTGACAGAAATAACTTGAATCTGACAAAAGTAATAATAAATCAAAAATCTATGAAAATTAACAAATGAAAGTCAAACATTGCTTTTCAACCATGCTTCCACAGAATTAATACAAAAAATAAAATTCATGAAATAGGCCTGGACAGAAATGATGGTACCCCTGAAAATAATGTGACAAAAGAGGCATGTTAAATCAAGATGTGTTCACTAATTAGCATCACAGGTGTACAATCTTGGAATCGGTGAGTGGGCCTGTACAGAGGGCTACAGATACTCACTGTGCTGTTTGGTGACATGGTGTCACACTCAACATGGACCAGATGAAGAGAAGCAAAGAGTTATCTCAGGGGATTAGAAAGAAAATTATAGACAAACATGTTAAGGGTAAAAGTTATAAGACCATCTCCAAGCAGCTTGATGTGCCTGTGACTAGAGTTGCACATATTATTCATAAATTTAGGCTCCATTGGACTGTAGTCAACCTCCCTGAACGTGTTGTGCAGGAGGAAAATTGATGACAAATCAAAGCGACAGATAATATGAATGGCATCAAAAGAACCCATAAAAACTTCTAAACAGATTAAAGGTGAACTTCAAGCTCAAGGAACATCAGTGTCAGATCGCACCATCCGTCATTGTATGAGCCAAAGTGGACTTCATGGGAGATGACCAAGAAGGACCCCATTGTTTAAAAAAAAATCATAAAAAAGCCAGACTGGAATTTGCCAAACTACATGTTGACAAGCCACAAAGCATCTGGGAGAATGTCCTATGGACAGATGAGACAAAAATGGAGCTTTTTGGCAAGGCACATCAGCTCTATGTTCACAGATGGAAAAATGAAGCATATCAAGAAAAGAACACTGTCCCTACTGTGAAACATGGAGGAGGCTCTATTATGTTCTGTGGCTGCTTTGCCGCATCTGGCACAGGGTGTCTAGAATCCTTGCAGGGTACATTGAAATCTCAAGACTATCAAGAAAGAGAAATGTGCTGCCCAGTGTCAGAAAGTTTGGTCTCAGTCGCAGGTCATGGGTCTTGCAACAGGATAATGACCCAAAACACACAGCTAAAAACACCCAAGAATGGGTAAGAGGAAAACAATGGACTATTCTAAAGTTGAATTCTATGAGCCCTGACCTAAATCCTATTGAGCATCTTTAGATAGAGCTGAAACATGCCGTCTGGAAAAGGCAACCTTCAAACACGAGACAACTGGAACAGTTTGCTCTTGAGGTGTGGGCCAAAATACCTGTCGAGAGGTGCAGAAGTCTCATTGAGAGTTACAAGACACTGATTGCAGTGATTGCCTCAAAAGGTTGTGCAACAAAATATTAAGTTAAGGGTACCATCATTTCTGTCCAGGCATATTCATGAGTTTTATTTTTTTTTAAATCTCTGGAAGCATGGTTGAAAAGCAATGTCTGACTTTCATTTGTTCAATTTCATAGATTTTTGATTTATTATTGCTTTTGTCAGATTCAAGTAATATCTGTCACCATTGTGGGTTTTTCTGTTATTAAACGAGTTGTACCAACAATTTTGACCACGTGTGTATATTGGATTAATCAATTCACACTCACAATGACTATGCAGGAACAGCATTTCCCTATATAGTAGTTGTGGCGCCCTTGAGGGTCCAGTCACCACAGAGGTACTGCGCCTCAGCCAGAGGTGTGGTACTCCGCTCTTGGGTAAGGAGGGGGCACTACCCAGTACTTGCATATGTGCATCCAACACAGATCACATTACCTCAGGCTATAGGGAAGGGGCCCCCAGCTCTGGTGGGAAGGGAGTGTGACAGTTGGAGGGAGAGTAGTCAGCTGTGAGTCGGTGAAGAGGTTGACGAGGAGAGAGGAGCTACTGACAGGAGCAGTGTAGAGGGGAGAAGCTTCTATAAGGAAAAAGAGGTCCTAGGGGCCAGGGATGTGAGGAATCCACCCAGGACGCCCGAATCCATGCTGACCGGAGTCGGGTGGAGGAGCCAGGTCTCAGTAGGGGACCGGCCCCAGACTAGTAGAGAGACTATACGACTCAGCTAGCAAACCGGAGGCTGTGGTAACTGTATGTGCTACAGCCACATCCACATTCACGGAAAAGGCAGCCATAGAGGATCAATGGTAACAGGAGGACATCGCCCGACAGGATCTGAGGCTGCTGGCTTGGGACACTGTATGTGAGGCACAGGGGAGGAGGGAGTGAGCTAGCGCAGGGAGACGGCCAGAGAAAGGAACATCAGAATGGAGTTCTGTAATGTGAACCCCAAACTACATGAGAGCTGGTTGAACCACCGACCCGAAGGACACAGCACCCCGGCTGGGGATTGTAACCTGAAAGAACTGTGAGTAAAGTGTGAAGACTGCACCCTGCTGTGTCCTCAGATTAATTTACTGTGTCACCTAGCCTGCACTGCAACCGTTACCATCACCATTAACCCTATAACTGCCCTGGGGCCTAGCTATACCCGTGGAGAGCTGTAACATCTCTGCTGTGTCACCAACTGCCCCAGTGGATCTGAATCGCAGTGGCGGCCATCTTATTGCCGAACACGAGTGGCATCACAAACTAATCCCCTATAAACCCTTTTACATTTTCTTAACCTTTTTATTGGACGCCCAGGGCCACGAACCGGGTCACTGCTGCCGTGACTTCCCCTTTAAGAACTGCCCGGCCCGGGTCCGAGTACCCCACGGCCCTGGCGGGCGCTCCATAGTTCACTTATAGCATTCACAGACTGAGACTACCACTCCCATTTTCAATCTGTTTGAGCACTAAAAGAAGTAGACTATAATCAGATTACAATTAGACTCTATCTCTAGGAGGAATGAGCTGTGCACCCTAACCTCCTATCACTATACTGTACAAAAATAAAATTGCACTCCCATCTTTTATACTGGCTGTGTTTGCCCCCTAATAGGCTACACTAGACCATGGGATGTGATTCCTGCAGAGCATTATGGGAAGTCCACACCACGCTCTGAGCATTTTTTTGGGGGGGGTCAATCCTCGCTAATCGAATTGCAAAGTGTTGAAATTTCCAATGGGGAAATGCGAATTCAAAAGAATTTGATACAAAGTCAATCCTGCATGGATCAATCTGCTCATCTCTACGTATAACTATGTATAGCTATCGATATTTATGCTGTGCATGATACACTCCAGTGTAATCCATATTAGAGCTGTATTAGAGAATCTTAAATTCTGATTTGAAATATAATAACAAATATGGTCAATATTGAGAAGTTGAATGCTATACTTGCTGACACTGATGATTTAAATTAATGGTGTGGAGTTACAGGCATGATATATCTAAAATATTTCCATGATTTCAATACCCGACACTGGCTTTGATCTATCTTTAGATCACTCGCTGCTTTTTGGACACTTTCATTTTCCTTTCATGTTAATGATACATTTTGCCAGAGCAAGGTTGTATTTACACAAGCAAGATTTGTAAGCAAGATTTAGACTTTCTTCGTCGCTATTTGTTATCTAAATGGATTGGCAAAAGAAACACAGCCTCTCCATAACGACAGATTTTTAGGAGTTTTATTTTGCTGTGATACTGAGATCATCAAGGAATAGAAAGCAGAACAAACTCTGCTTACTTAAATGAAAATCCTAAAAAATGGAATTAACGTTTGTTATCTTACATTATAAATATTCACCACAGCTAATGCAACTTGCAGACTCTCGTTTCCAAATCGATTAGTCTGCAGTCACTCTGTGTGACTGCAGACTAAGGAATCCACCCAGTGCATGCACTATGCGCTGCGAGGATTCGTCGATTTCTCAGCCAGGACTGGAGGGTATGTATGAGTTATACATACTCCCGGCCAGAGAGCGTCCAGTTGGTGTGGCCTTGCTCCATACACTTGTATTAAGCAAGGCCATGCCCCGATTAGTGAAGTGGTCATCCAGTGGACGTGGACAACTAAAGGGCACGGCCTCGCTCCATACAAATATATGGAGCGAGGCTGTGCCCACTGGACGGGCTCTGGCTGTATCACTCATGCATACCCTCTGGTCCTGGCTCAGAAACCGGCAAATCCCCACAACACACAGTGCTTGTCTTACTTCAATCTCTATAAATTTACAATCTCCAGCGTCTCAAAACATGAGTATTTTTTTTAATATACTGTATAAAGGGTTTTTTTTTTTGGTATAATGAAAACTTATACAATGTTTAATTACAATTGTTTCAATTCTTAATGGTTTAAGACCTTTGCTTTCTGCAATGCCATGGGAATCCTGTTTGAGTGGATAAAAATTTGTATGATGATAGTCACAAGACGAGATTACAATGCCAAATGTAACCAATAGATATCCATGGTTCTTTGTGGCCTTTGCATGACCCAAACACATTTTTTCAGTGGAATTATCGAATTCAGGTTTCCACTGATTCACTGCATGTATTTCATGAAAGACTTGTGAATATAAACAAAAAGTAGAGATGAGCGTATCGATTCTCCTTTATCCAAATTTTTAGGAATTGATTCTGCACAAATCCAGCCAATCAGTTCACAGTTTGCTGGATTCTTTTAATGAACAGGAAGGGGTTAAAAACATTTTAAAAATTATACTCACTTTTCCCATGTCCATCACTCGCCTACTGCTCACCCGGACCTTTGGTCCATTCTTCTAATTGTCCGTCTTGCAGATCATTGAGACTTTTGACTCTTGCTAGGCACCACTCGGTCACGTGCAGCAGGACAACTATCAATGACCAAAAACTCGGAGGTCAAAACATCTGAAGCAAACACCAAAGGAACAAGCAGGAACCTGCTGTGGCATAAAAGGTGAGGCATGAGCCTAGGACAGGTGAGCATAAGCATTTCTTGTTTTTTAACCCCTTCCATATCTTAGTTTTTTTATGCTGTGGCTAAAAAAATGTAATTTCAGTGCACTTTTAATTTGTATTGAACCTTTCACCAGATTTAGGTGAAATTGGATGATTTAATGAGACATTCACATAAATTTTTATAAATTCACTCATATGCACCATCAACATGCAGGGATCTTCTTCCTACACAGACAGGCTTCAATTATCATGGAATAGACATGGTTCCATCCCCAGAGAACCTTTTCTGATCTGATCAATGTTATGTGATAAAGCTAAACCCTGATGTTGTGGCTTGGAGCTCAGGTACAATGGCATGCATGATGCTCTGTAGACTATATATGACCAATGCCAGTCCTGAGACCTGAAAGTGCTGTGCTGTACAGAGAATTTAACACTTTCCACAATGGCAAATTTAGCTTATCGTCCTTTAGTTTTTATTGTATTCTACATTAAAAATGACATAAGCTTGATTCTCTAGGTCAATATAATTACGGTGATACCAAATTTATATATATTTTTACTGCTTTTAAAAAATTAAGGATTTTGTAAAAAAAAAAAATTTTTTAGGGTGATATGAGTTAATTGAATAACTATTTCTGATGTTTTTATTTTTTTTGTCACATAGTGTTAGGGCTGGCGGAACGCACAAATAAATATAAATAATAAGTGCATTCGCAGCCCGGGGTCCACCGTACAGGCAGAGCCTTCTGCTAGTAAAATGGCGGTATGGCGAACTCTGTTACTTCACAGATTCGCAACTCTAGACACTGTGGCACTATACGGCAGTATAAGCGAGCACTGTTACACCACAGTGTCACTAAGGTAGCGACGCAGAGATATGGACTGTGTCCTGTTAACTCCACAGGAATGCACAGACAACTGCTGTGCGGACAGCAGTCCGTAGTAACGCAATCAGCAACGCAATCAGACAAACTCCTCACCGGAGAAGCAGGTATTCTAGGGGCTTATTTCAGCCGAGCCCTAAACACATGCATACAATCTCCTCACCAGAGGTGCCAGTATTCTAGGGGCTTATTTCAGCCGAGCCCTAACACATGCGTGCGAGATCACACTGGCGCAAAGCACATAATGTAGTTGATACTAGCGCATGGCGGCACAACCATGCCACCCTTTTATAGTAGCAACTACAGGGCCTGCCAGATAAGGACCAATTGGAAACTGTTCCAGAACACAGAAAGTTTCAGGACCTTCCTGGCAGACCAATAGGAGCTGCTGCAGCACCTGAGCATGTGACCCCTGATCTCCAATGAGAGATCCCACCCTGGGCTTGCTCAGAAGGGGAATGCAAGAACTTTGTCCTAAAGACGTCTGCTCGCCGCTAACCAGTACTGGCTACAATAGTAGAGCCTGGAGAGGCAGCAGTAATCCTCTGCACAATGTTAGACTGGGCGAGATGCTGGGACCGATGCCTATGCTGAGCAGAGTCCACTGCGGCTGGAGACAGATGGGAGACCGCAGCAGGGATGGCTCGAGGTTCCCCTTGTGCAGAAGTGGGAACTCGACCTCTAACACATGGTATTTAACATATTGGTTAAATAAATATAGGTTTTGAAAGGTTGGATATTTTTGCTTATGATTATTTTTTTATTATTTTTAGATTGGGAAAAGAAGGTGATTTGAATTTTTACAAATAATTTTTATTATATTTTTTATTTTTTTAATTATTATTTCATATTTTCTCCCCCAGCTACAGATCTTTAAACCGTGAACAATTAGTAACATAGTAACATAGTTAGCAAGGCAAAAAAAAAAGACATTTGTCCATCCAGTTCAGCCTATATTCCGTCAGAATAAATCCCCAGATCTACGTCTTTCTAAAGAACCTAATAACTGTAAGATACAATATTGTTACGCTCCAGGCCTCTCTTGAACCCCTCGACTGAGTTCGCCATCACCACCTCCTCAGGCGAGGAATTCCAGATTCTCACTGCCCTAACAGCAGTATTGATTCATTGCACAATACTTTATACCAAGTATAAAAGTATAAATTAATATACTTTTGTATTGTAGTAAAAAGTGATTTTTGTGATCTCCTATGAGGCCTATCGAGTAAGCGATTGACAACCCCCACCATCATCATCACCTGATCAACTACTTAACCCCTTAACGACTGTTGATAAGCCTTTTAACGGCGGTAGTTAAGGGTACTTAATCCAAAGCGCCGTGAATTCACGACTCTGTGGAAAAAGTATATAGCGCCACCCAGAGTCAGATTTTCTCCGGGGTCTCGGCTGCCATCGGTTTTTACCGACCCCGCTTTTGCGATCGACATTATTAACCGTATAATGGCGACCACAAAAAAAGCCACGATTCTGCTTTAACTTTCTCTCTCCTCTGATGTGATCGCACATCAGAGGAGAGAGAAATAGGGTCCCTGATCCCCCCCGGTACCTCCCGGTGTCCTCAGACCCTCCTGCCTCCTCCGATGGGCGCCGCCATCTTCGTCCAGGAAGAAATCGGTGGCGCATGCACAGTGCACCCGCCGAATCTGCTGGACAGCAGATTCATTCATTCATTGAAGGTATAGTTTGATCACTGTGATAAACCCTATCACAGTGATCAAAATAAAAAAAATAGTAAATAACCCCCTCCATTAGCACCTCCTTAGTTAGGGACATATAATGAAATAAAGAAAATATGTTTATTTTAATTTTTCCAATAGGGTTAGGGTTATGGATAGAATTAGGGTTAGGGTTGGAATTAGGGTTTTGATTAGGGTTAGGATTAGGGTTTAGGCTGGGATTAGGGTTAGGGGTGTGTTGGGGTTAGGGTTGGAGATAGAATTGAATTGTTTCCACTATTTAGGCACATCAGGGGGTCTCCAAACACGACATGGCGCCACCATTGATTCCAGCCAATTTTGCATTCAAAAAGTCAAATGGTGCTCCGTCCCTTCTGAGCCCTGCCATGCATCCAAACAGTGGTTTACCCAAACATATGGGGCATCAGCGTACACAGGACAAATTGCACACCAATTGTGGGGTTCTAATTTCTCCTGTTACCCTTGGGAAAATAAAAAATAGCAGGTTGAAAAATCATTTTTAAGGGAAAAAATGATTTTTATTTTCACGGCTCTGCGTTAATAAACTTCTGTTAAGCACTTGGAGGTTCAAAGTGCTCACCACACATCTATATAAGTTCCTTATGGGGTCTAGTTTCCAAAATGGGGTCACTTGTTGGGGGTTTCCACTGTTTAGGCACATCAGGGGCTCTCCAAATGCGACATGGTGTCCAGCCAATGCTGCGTTGAAAAAGTCAAAAGTGCACCTAAAAAGTGGTTTACCCCCACATATGGGGTGTCGGCATATTTAGGAGAAATTGCACAACAAATTTTGTGGTTCATTTTCTCTTTTAACACTTGTGAAAATACAAAAAATTGGTTCTGAAGTAAAATATTTGTAAAAAAAAGTTAAATGTTAATTTTTTCCTTCCACATTGCTTCAGCTCCTGTGTAGCACGTAAAGGGTTAATAAACTTCTTGAATGTGGTTTTGAGCACCTTGAGGGATTACATTTTTAGAATGGTGTCACTTTTAGGTATTTTCTATCATATAGACCCCTTAAAGTGACTTCAAATGTGATGTGGTCCCTAAAAAAAATGGTGTTGTAAAAATGAGAAATCGCTGGTCAACTTTTAACCCTTATAACTTCCTAACAAAAAACGATTTTGTTTCCAAAATTGTGCTGATGTAAAGCAGACATGTGGGAAATGCTATTTATTAAGAAATTTGTGTGACATATTTCTCTGATTTAAGGGCATAAAAATTTAAAATTTGCAAATTGCTAAATTTTTTAAATTTTCGCCATATTTCCGTTTTTTTCATAAATAAACGCAAATCATATAAAAAAAATTATGACTAACGTGAAGTACAATATGTCTTGAAAAAACAATCTCAGAATCAGCAGGATTCGTTAAAGCGTTCCAGAGTTATAACCTCATAAAGTGACAGTGGTCAGAATTGTAAAAATTGGCCTTGTTATTAAGCTGCAAACAGTTAGGCTACTTTCACACTTCAGGCTTTTTGAATCAGGCGCGATCCGGCGTTTTTTTAAAAAAACGCATCCGGTACCGGATGCGTTTTTTTATCATTGACTTACATTAGCGCCGGATCGCGCCTGATGTCACTGCGTTGCATCCGTTTTTGGCCGGATCCGTCGGAAATGTACATTCCGGCGGCCGGACAAGACGCTTGCTGCAACATTTTTTTTTTTTCCGGAGCCGCCTGATAGTGCCTGAATCGGCACTTCAGGCGGCCGTAAACAATGCAAACCTATGGCGCCGGACCAGTGTTTTGACAAATCCGTCAGAAAACTGATCCAGAATCCAAGGTCTCTCTCTCTCTCTCTCTCTCGTCCGGGCATTGATATCTGCATTTTCAACATGGAAAATTTATTTTTCCGGGTTGAAAAGGGGACGGATCCGGCAAGAAAACTGATCAGTTGCATCAGTTTTTTCAAAATCAGCGCCGGATCCGTCCTGTCAGGCATAGGACGGATTATGCCTGACACAAAAAACTTGAAGTGTGAAAGTAGCCTTACAGTTGCTGTAAGAGGCAGGTGGCAGCTGCATAAGACATCCCGCACTCAGTGTATGGAGAGTACTCAGCTCCGTAACCTACTCTATAGACATGAATCTGACATTCACCTACATTGGATTAAATGGGGTAGTCCATGAAACAAATGGTGGGGTTTGCTCTCTAGGTCTCTCATTGGTCAGAAAGAATAGGAGTTCAGTTTTCCCCATGTGAATGGAGCGGTAGTTCACATTCTTGATCACCACTCCATTTACTTCTGAGGGTCAATGGAAATGGTAGTGAATATAGGTGACAACTACTCCATTTACTTCTATTAGTAGGGGAGCAGTATTGCACATATTATACAAGATCATTACTCCTATAGACAATGAATGAATAGTCATCACATATGCTTACTACCGCTCGATTCACTAGGTGAGTTTCATAATCTCTACCTCTTTCTCTAATGTCATTTTTATAGTAAGTCAATTAACCTATACATTATTTTGAGAGTAATATACAGTGGAACATAAAAGTTTGGGCACGCCTGGTCAAAATTACAGTTGTTCTGAACAGTTAAGCAAGATGAAGATGAAATGATGTCTAAAAGGCCTAAAATTAAAGATAACACATTTGCTTTGTATTTTAGGCAAAAATACATACGGTATATATTATTTAATCTTTTACATTTTAAAAATTAAAAAATGAAAATAGGCATATGCAAAAGTTTGGGCACCTTGAAGATCTGTGAGCTCACATAACTTTGACCAAGGTTTCATACCTTTTAGGGTTATGGCTTGTTCACTATCATCATTAGGAAATGACAGGTAATGCAAATTTCCCAGCTTTATAAAAACCCAGCTTTCTTTAACTTTGTGCCAAGAAACAGCAGTCATTCGTTGCCTAGCACTCTGAAAATGAAAATGAAGAAGACCATTTGAATTGCATTACTGCTGTAGAAAATTAGAAAAATTGAGAATACTTGCTATGAACTTGCCTTTATGAATCCTCTCTTTGGCTAAAGCCTCACATTTATATGAGAAGGCAGGATCCCAGCAGCGAGAATCGCCTTATCATGGTTCCTGGGTACACATGAATTGGCCAATTTATGTGCTAAATATACTCAATTTTTTTAATTTTCAAGTGCAGTAATGCAATTCAAATTTCATATATTTCACGTTTGAATGCTGTAGCGCTACAGAGTGCTACTTTATTTGTTGGAAAAACATTCAAAATTGAGAGTCCTCAGTGGTTGATACCTTTTAATGGCTGTATCACTTTATTTGTTGGTTACTTAGGCTGAGTTCACATTGCGGTAAGGCAGTCCGTTAGACGGACTGCGTTACACCGCGGTATAACGCGGTGTAACGCAGTCCGTTAACGCTGCCATTGACCCCCATTGTCGGGCGCATCGCGACGCATGCCATAAAGCGGCATGCGTTCGCGATGTGCCGTCATTCAGTGACGGAGCATCAGACGCTGCCTGCAGCGTCTGAGCTCCATCACCGCTAGCATAGATGATTCATCTGTGCTAGCGGGTATAGCTTAACGCGATCGCGTTATGCTATATACCCTTACCAGCCGGTCAACGCTATGCGTTGAATGGGCTGGTTTAACGCAATGTGAACCTAGCCTTACAAACACTGCCCTGGTCAGATTGGAACTCAGGACACAAAACAGTAGTACTTAGTGTTAGCAATATTTCAGTACAGAGAAAAACGATTCTCAGTGCAGAGAAAAACTGTTTGCTAAATTCTATGTTGAACACATATATGACTCTTTAAATGTCCTACAAGAAACATGGAGTCAAAAGTATACTATATAATAGACAGCAAATATACTAAAAAGTTGAATAAACACACTGGCACATCCAGTTGAAGTGTATTACGGCGCACAGACCTGTCAGGTCTGTGGGTGGCAGTACACGCTGCTGGCCAATCACAAGCCAGTAGCTGACTTCTGCGTCCATGTGACTGTGGGCAGGCACATGGCAGTGACGTCATACAGTACCATTGCTTGCTCGCTGAAGTCAGCTGCCAGCTTCATAAGAGGAGGCCGCATAGTAGGGGAGTTGATGGGACGTGAGTATAATTTTTTTTTTCATGCATTAAAAACAGCTGCAAAATGGAGGACATATACCAGCATGGGGCCAGGATAAGGGCATATACCAGGATAAGGGACATATTACCAGGATGGGGTCCAGGGTAAGGGACACACACAAGGATAAGGGACATATACCAGGATAAGAGATACGGGATATGTATATATATATTTGAATGGGGCCAAGGATAAGGAACATATACCAGGATGGGAGATATATATACCGGGATGGGGAATATATATATATATATATATATATACCACAATGGGTCATATATACAGTATATACCAGGATGGGAGGTATATATATATATATATATATATATATATAAATCAGGATGAGGGATATATATATATACCAGGATAGGGGATATATGCACTGCTCAAAAAAATAAAGGGAACACTCAAATAACACATCCTAGATCTGAATGAAATATTCTCATTGAATACTTTGTTCTGTACAAAGCTGAATGTCCTAACAACAAAATCACACAAAAATCATCAATGGAAATCAAATTTATTAACCAATGGAGGCCTGGATTTGGAGTCACCCACAAAATTAAAGTAGAATGTAATGTCCATAAAACAAGTCAAAATGATGCTCAGTAGTGTGTGTGTGTGGCCTCCACGTGCCTGTATGACCTCCCTACAATGCCTGGCCATGCTCCTGATGAGGCGGCAGATGGTCTCCTGAGGGATCTCCTCCCAGACCTGGACTAAAGCATCCGCCAACTCCTGGGCAGTCTGTGGTGCAGCGTGACATTGGTGGATGGAGCGAGACATGATGTCCCAGATCATGCTCAATCGGATTCAGGTCTGGGGAACCGGTGGGCCAGTCCATAGCTTCAACACCTTCATCTAGCAGGTACTGCTGATGCACTCCAGCCACATGAGGTCTGGCATTGTCCTGCATTAGGAGGAACCCAGGGCCAACCGCACCAGCATATGATGGTCTCACGAGGTATTTGAGGATCTCATCTCGTTACCTAATGGCAGTCAGGCTACCTCTGGTGAGCACATGGAGGGCTGTGCGGCCCTCCAAAGAAATGCCACTCCACACCATTACTGACCCACTGCCAAACCGGTCATGCTGGAGGTTGTTACAGGCAGCAGATCACTCTCCATGGCGTCTCCAAACTCTGTCACATCTGTCACATGTGCTCAGTGTGTACCTGCTTTCGTCTGTGAAGAGCACAGGATGTCAGTGGCGAATTTGCCAATCCTGGTGTTATGTGGCAAATGCCAAGCGTCCTGCACAGTGTTGGGCTGTGAGCACAATCCCAATCTGTGGACATTGGGCAATCAGGTCATCCTCATGGAATCAGTTTCTAACCATTTGTGCAGACAGGCACATTTGTGGCCTGCTGTAGGTCATTTATTTTCCAGGGCTCTGGCAGTGCTCCTCCTGTTCCTCCTTGCACAAAGGCGGAAGTAGTGGTCCTGCTGCTGGGTTGTTGCCTCCTACGGCCCCCTCCACATCTCCTGGTGTACTGGCCTGTCTCCTTGTAGTGCCTCCAGCCTCTGGACACTACGCTGACAGACACAGCAAACCTTCTTGCCACAGCTTGCATTGATGTGCCATTCTGGATGAGCTGCACTACCTGAGCTACTTATGTGGGTTGTAGAGTCCGTCTCATGCTACCACAAGTGTGAAAGCACAACCAACATTCAAAAGTGATCAAAACATCAGCCAGAAAGCATTGGTACTGAGTTGTGGTCTGTGGTCCCCACCAGCAGAACCACTCCTTTATTGAGTGTGTCTTGATCATTGCCAAATAATTTCCATCTGTTGTCTATTCCATTTATATATATATATATATATATATATATAATATATATATATATATATATAGTACAGACCAAATGTTTGGACACACCTTCTCATTTAAAGAGTTTTCTGTATTTTCATGACTATGAAAATTTTAAATCCACACTGAAGGCAGCAAAACTATGAATTATCACATGTGGAATTATATACTTAACAAAAAAGTGTGTAACAACTGAAATTATGTCTTATATTCTAGGTTCTTCAAAGTAGCCACCTTTTGCTTTGATGACTGCTTTGCACACTCTTGGCATTCTCTTGATCTGCTTCAAGAGGTAATCACCAGAAATGGTCTTCCAACAATCTTGAAGGAGTTCCCAGAGATGCTTAGCACTTGTCGGCCCTTTTGCCTTCACTCTGCGGTCCAGCTCAACCCAAACTATCTCGATTGGGTTCAGGTCTGGTGACTGTGGAGGCCAGGTCATCTGGCGTAGCACCCCATCACTCTCCTTCTTGGTCAATTAGCCCTTACACAGCCTGGAGGTGTGATTGGGGTCATTGTCTTGTTGAAAAATGAATAATGGACCATCTAAACGCAAACCGGATGTAATAGCATGCCCCTGCAAGATGCTGTGGTAGCCATGCTGGTTCAGTATGCCTTCAATTTTGAATAAATCCCCAACAGTGTCACCAGCAAAGCACCCCCAAACCATCACACCTCCTCCTCCATGCTTCACGGTGGGAACCAAGCATGTGGAGTCCATCCGTACACATTTTCTGCGTCGCACAAAGACACGGTGGTTGGAACCAAAGATCTCAAATTTGGACTCATCAGACCAAAGCACAGATTTCCACTGGTCTAATGTCCATTCCTACTGTTCTTTAGCCCAAAAAAGTCTCTTCTGCTTGTTGCCTGTCCTTAGCAGTTGTTTCCTAGCAGTTATTTTACCATGAAGGCCTGCTGCACAAAGTCTCCTCTTAACAATTGTTGTAGAGATGTGTCTGCTGCTAGAACTTTGTGTGTCATTGACCTGGTCTCTAATTCGAGCTGCTGTAAACCTGCGATTTCTGAGGCTGGTGACTCAGATAAACTTATCCTCAGAAGCAGAGGTGACTCTTGGTCTTCCTTTCCTGGGGTGGTCCTCATGTGAGCCAGCTTCTTTGTAGCGCTTGATGGTTTTTGCAACTGCACTTGGGGACACTTTCAAAGTTTTCCCAATTTTTCGGACCGACTGACCTTCATTTGTTAAAGTAATGATGGCCACTCGTTTTTCTTTACTTAGCTGCTTTTTTCTTGCCATAATACAAATTCTAACAGTCTATTCAGTAGGACTATCAGCTGTGTATCCACCAGACTTCTGCACAACACAACTGGTGGTCCCAACCCCATTTATAAGGCCAGAAATCCCACTTATTAAACCTGGCAGGGCACACCTGTGAAGTGAAAACCATTTCCGGTGACTACCTCTTGAAGCTCATCAAGGGAATGCCAAGAGTGTGCAAAGCAGTCATCAAAGCAAAAGGTGGCTACTTTGAAGAACCTAGAATATAAGACATAATTTCAGTTGTTATACACTTTTTTGTTAAGTATATAATTCCACATGTGTTAATTCATAGTTTTGATGCCTTCAATGTGAATTTACAATTTTCATAGTCATGAAAATACAGAAATATCTTTAAATGAGAAGGTGTGTCCAAACATTTGGTCTGTACTGTACACTGCTCAAAAAAATAAAGGGAACACTCAAATAACACATCCTAGATCTAAATGAATGAAATATTCTCATTGAATGCATTCTCTGCAAAAAGTTGAATGTGCTGACAACAAAATCACACAAAAATCATCAATGGAAATCAAATTTTTGAACCAATGGAGGCCTGGATTTGGAGAGACCCCCAAAATGAAAGTGGAAACAAGTCGAAATGAAAAACAAAACAAGACAAAATTAAAGTGGAAACAAGTCAAAATGATGCTCAGTATTGTGTGTGGCCTCCACGTGCCTGTATGACCTCCCCACAACGCCTTGGCATGCTCCTGATGAGGTAGCGGATGTTCTCCTGAGGGATCTCCTCCCAGACCTGGACTAAAGCATCCGTCAACTCCTGGACAGTCTGTGGTTCAACGTGACGTTGGTGGATGGAGCAAGACATGCTGTCCCTGATGTGCTCAATCGGATTCAGGTCTGGGGAACGGACGGGCAGGCCATAGCTTCAATGCCTTCATCTTGCAGGAACTGCTGACACACTCCAGCCACATGATGTCTGGCATTGTCCTCCATTAGGAGGAACCCAGGGCCAACTGCATCAGCATATGGTCTCACAAGGGGTCTGAGAATCTCATCTCAGTACCTAATGGCAGTCAGGCTACCTCTGGCAAGTACATGGAAGGCTGTATGGCCCTCCAAAGAAATGCCACCCCACACCATTACTGACCCACTGACAAACCGGTCATGCTGAAAGATGTTGCAGGCAGCAGATCGCTCTCCACGGTATCTCCAGACTCTGTCACATCTGTCACACCTGCTGAGTTTGAACTTGCTGCCTGCAACATCCTTCAGCATGGCCGGTTTGGCAGTGGGTCAGTATTGGTGTGGGGTGGCATTTCTTTGGAGGGCCGCACAGCCCTCCATGTGCTCGCCAGAGGTAGCCTGACTGCCATTAGGTACTGAGATGAGATCCTTAGACCGCTTGTGAGACCATATGCTGGTGCGGTTGGCCCTGGGTTCCTCCTAATGCAGAACAATACCAGACCTCATGTGGCTGGAGTGTGTCAGCAGTTCCTGCAAGATGAAGGCATTGAAGCTATGGACTGGCCTGCCCATTCCCCAGACCTGAATCAGATTGAGCACATCAGGGACAGCATGTCTCGCTTCATCCACCAACGTAACGTTGCACCACAGACTGTCCAGGAGTTGACAGATGCTTTAGTCCAGGTCTGGGAGGAGATCCCTCAGGAGAACATCCGCAACCTCATTAGGAGCATGCCCAGGCATTGTAGGGAGGTCATACAGGCACGTGGAGGCCACACACACAATACTTAGCATCATTTTGACTTGTTTCCACTTTAGTTTTGTCTTGTTTTGATTTTCATTTAGACTTGTTGCCACTTTCATTTTAGGGGTCTCTCCAAATACAGGCCTCCATTGTTTCAAAAATTTGATTTCCATTGATGATTTTTGTGTGATTATGTTGACTGCACATTCAACTTTGTACACAACAAAGTATTAAATGAGAATATTTCATTCATTTAGATCTAGGATGTGCTATTTGAGTGTTCCCTTTATTTTTTTAAGCAGTGTATATATATATATATATATATATATATATATATATATATATAGTAATAAACAAGTATTCAGTCACGGTATGACAACGGTATATACATGAGTAGATAACATACCCATTGCTCCATGTGTTGCACCTAAAACATCAGCCCTGACGTGCATTTTGCGTGAGCTTCCTTGGGGAGATGACAGTTGACTTTATTTACAATGCTTGGTGTAAGCTTTACAAATCTTATGTAACGAGTGCATAAGTTATTGGTAATATTTATTGATACTCTTATATTTTCATGTGTATGCACATTGCCCATTCATCACCTGAGACTGTTTAGCAAATTATAACATATTTTTATGCCACTTTTTGATATATTTTCAATAAAATTAGCGGTCTACTTTATAGTGAACTTTTGACTTCATATTTCTTGTAAGATATAATATTATTATTATTATTATTATTAGTTACCGTGGCTTCGGAAAGTATTCAGACTCCTTTAAATTTTTCACTCTTTGCTTCATTGCAGCCATTTGGTAAATGCAAAAAAGTTATTTTTTTTCTCATTAATGTACACAATCCAACCTATCTTAACTGAAAAAAACATAAATGTAGAAATTTTTACAAATTTATTAAAAAAAAAACTGAAATATCACATGGTCATAAGTATTCGGACTCCTTGCTCAGACACTCATATTTAAGTCACATGCTGCCCATTTCCTTGTGATCCTCCTTGAGATGGTTCTACTCCTTCATTGAAGTCTAGCTGTGTTTAATTAAACTGATAGGACTTGATTTGTAAAGGCACACACCTGTCTATATAAGACCTCACAGCTCACAGTGCATTTCAGACCAAATGAGAATCATGAAGTCAAAGGAACTGGTCAAGGAATGAATGTCTGAGCAAGGAGTCCGAATACTTATGACCATGTGATATTTCAGTTTTTATTTTTTAATAAATTTGCAAAAACTTCTACATTTCTGTTTTTTTCAGTAAAGATGGGGTGCAGAGTGTACATTAATGAGAAAAAAATGAACTTTTTTGCATTTACCAAATGGCTGTAATGAAACAAAGAGTGAAAAATTTAAAGGGGTCTGAATACTTTCCGAACCCACTGTATATAAGCACCATTGATTCCATGGTGCTATACATGAGAAGGGGTTACATAAAAATACAAATATCACCTACAGTAGACAAACTAACAAAGATAGACTGGTACAGAGGGAAGAGGACCCTGCCCTTGCGAGCATACATTCTACAGGATGATGGGGGACACAGTAGGTGGGGGGTTGCAGGTTGTACGCTTTCTTAAAGAGATGGGTTTTCAGGTTCCGTCTGAAGGATCCAAATGTGGTTGCTATTTGGATGTGTTGGGGCAAATAGTTGTAGGAGTTATTCTTTCTCACAAAGTTAGACCCTACTGTGGCTCATGGACTTTCCACTTTATTCTTGCATCATTTTGGATGATATTGATTACATATATATGACTCTTGTTGACCCCATCAAAATTCATTGAGAAAATGGTCTAATAAAAAGTTTTCTTGTGATATTACGTAAAATCAACAATGCACAAAAAAGATACTTAAAAAGCAATAAACAGGGATACATTGAAAGGGAGTAATCCTATTTTGGATAAGCCATCATTTTAGCATCAGTGAAGGTCCAACCTCTGGAATCCTTGCTGCTCTGGAGAATGAAGGGGCACAGTGTGTAACCCAAGCACTCGCTATAAACTGCAAAATATCTCTATTCAAATGAATAAAACAGTTTGGTTTTCAGAATACAATGAGAAAAGTAAAAACTTTGAAATACCTGTAACAATTGTTATCTGCTGACAGGTACATCAATATTATTCAGGACAACTGGAAACAGAGGAAAATATTTCAAATGAGGTGGCATCACACGTGATAACAGCTAATTTATGAATTCAGGTGAATCTTTCATCTTAACTCATCAATCCAGGTAATAGATCATTTGACACTTCTGTACTCTGCAGCACTAGATTGAATGACTTCTTATTTGACTGTTCAACCCTGTTGCTTTCATCTGAATATTGTTGAATGTCTTATTTTGTTTTCTTCTCTCTGTCCCTTTACTTCAATGGGTATTCATTCTAATTGCAATGTTTTATTGCAAATCTAAGCACCTAAAAATAAAAGTAGTTGCTTACCGGGAGTCGTGACATGTTAGAAATTAATGTTAATTGCAAGTACTTCCCAATTTAACACCTTTTTAATTGTGATCAGTTAACTTTGTGACGTTTTGTGATATATTGAAAGTAATGGCTTGCTAAAGAGGTTGGACTCTCCATTTAATTCCCCAGTGACTGATTTGATTAGTCTATTTGAGTACGAATAGGGCAACACAAGGCTATGCTAATGGAAACTAAACAATAAGCCATCACTAATCAGAGACCTCAAGGTTGAAGTGAGGTTAATTGTCATGCTGGTGGTATTTGAAAAGAAGTGTTGACTGGTATATTGCACTTTAGGGCTTGGTGTATTTGAACATGTAGCCAAAGGGCAGAGGTTTTGTTGTTTTTTACTTCTGAAATGCAAAGCCTCTTTACTTCCATCTCTCCACAGTTACCTTGAAATATAGTTGAAAGCAAAGTGTTAATACGATTTACTTAACGCCCTGTGATGTGTATGGGATTAATAATAACTTGTAATGTATGTCTTTGCAATGGAAATTTCTACACAGTTTATATGCAGTATGTTTTCTTTTATCCATCATTAATGGGACCTGATAGGTGTTGGATTATCAAATGTTTTGAATAAAGAAAAAAATACAGAATAAAAGAGACTTTGGGAGTGCTAATATAATGTATGGTGTGCATCTCATTAATGATATTCTGTTATCACTGTTCTGACATTAAAAGAGGATGAATGTTCAATAATATTATTATGCTTACTTATATAGTGCATAGTAGGAGTTTATTTATTATGCTTGGCTTTTATAGCGCCATCATATTGTGCAGCGCTTTACAGGCATCATAATCGCTGTCCTCGTTAATCTACATTCCCTATCAGTATGTCTTTGGAGTCTTGGAGGAAACTGCAGAACCCAGAAGAGACCCACAAAAACATGGGGAGAACATGAAAACTCCTTGTAGATGCTGTGCTTGGTGGTATTTGAACCCGGACCCCTGTGCTGCAAAGCTACAGTACTGACAGACCACTGAGCCACCGTGCTGCCTAAGCATTCTGTAGAAGTAGTAAAGCTAAACATGTCAAATATAACCATAACTCTATAACAGTGTCTCCTAAGAGTAGACAAAGTGATGGGTAATAAAAAAAATATCAGGTATTATGATGATGTGATTAGCATCCTACACAGGGGCGGACATAGCATATATGCAACCTAAGCAACCACACAGGGGCCAGAGATGTAAGGGGGCCCACTTCCACTTCTAAAGCATGAAGCATATTTCAGAGACTCTTTTTTGGACTGGTAAAGGACCCATTTACTGTTCTTGCAGAGGCTTCTTCTGTCTCTGTCCGCCCTTAATGCTGCATTAATTTTGGTCAGGTCACCAATTGGAGTTATACTGGCTTTTATGTGCTTTCACAGCTTTATGAAGTCATGGGACTCAAAATACTGATGAAGAATTGATAGTGTTTTTAACTGCCACCAAATGTATTATCTGTCCTAATGCTGTCTGTGTAAAAAAAATCCTGACCTCCCACAAACAGCACCTATGTTATTCAATTGGGCTGTTCAGATGACAGTTTTGTAATGCGGACCGCATGCCCATGTGATAAAAATAGCCCCATGCACTAGTCACTACTTCCATATTTTTAGAAAAAAAATATTCCATACGGATCAACCATACTGTTTCCAATTATTACAGATACACCGCAATTATTAACATAATAAACTGTTTTTACTCTTCTATATTTTACTAACTGCTTTTGTACAAAAACAAATTCCATACAGATGTCATATGGATGTAAAAATGGTAATTTACATGGCATATGAATGACAACACAGATAAAAAATTAACCACTTTTGTGGATCAAAATCTAATGTTTTTTCATTTACTCAACCTTATAGGTATATTAGCTATACTTATATTCACTAAAGTTTGAAATGGAGGATTTTATTCTAATCATTCAAAAAATTCTTAAACACAAGGAGAAAATATGCATGCAAGGGTAAATGCTAAAGTATTCTGGGGTTCTGTTATATTTTTAAAAAAATGTTCGCAGAGTAGAGAAGGGGTAAAATAACAAAATAATCACCACTGCAGTGGTCTTATAAACTGTCTTGCAGTGGTGAAATAGACACTGCTGTCCATCCTGTCTATCTAATCTAATACTTAAGATACCATGAGTGCTTAAGTATATAGGCTCCTCACACTGCTCACCACTCTGTCTATCTAACCTAATACTAGGGATACCAGGGGTGCTGAGGTAAGAGAGGTTGCTCACACTCCTGTCCTCCATGTTTCTCTGCATAACATACAATGGTATATAGTGGCTTTGTAAGTATTCTCTCCCCTTGACATTTTTTGTGTTTTGCTACCTCACAACCTGGAATTTCACTGGTATTTTTTTGAGGGTTTGCATCAGTTCATGTAAAGCACATGCCTACAACTGTGAACATTTGGTTTTCTTTTTATTGTGAAGCAATCAACCTATAGGACAAAATTTAACTGCAAATTTCAATGTGCATAAGTATTCACCCTCCTAAAGTCAGTACTTTGTAGAACCTCCTTTTGCAGCCATTACAACTGTAAGTTACTTTGGATAAGTTTCTATGAGCTTTTCACATCTTGCCACTGGGATTTTTGCCCATTCCTCAAGGCAAAACTGCTCCAGTTCCTTCAAGTTATACGGTTTCCTATGGTGAACAGCAATCTTCAAGTCTGACCACAGATTGCATTACAGTCTAGGCTTTGACTAGGCCACTCCAAAACATTTTCACATTTCCCCTTAAAGCACTTGAGTGTTGCTTTTTTGCAGCATGCTTTGGGTCATTGTCTTGTTGGAAGGTGAATCTTAATCCCAGTCTCAAATCACTGACAGACTGAAGCAGGTTTTACTCAAGTATATCCCTGTATTTCGCACCATCCATCTTCCCCTCGACTAGGACTATTTTCCCTGTCCCTGCTGCAGGAAAACATTCCTACAGCATGATGCTACCATGGTGTTCTTGGGTGATGAGCTGTTATGATTTGGTGCCAGACAGCATTTACCTTAGCAGCCAAAAAGTTAAATTTTTCTCTCATCTGACCACAGCACCAACCTGCATACATTTGTGGAGTCTCCAACATGTCATTCAGCAATCTCAAAATGAGCCTTACAATTTTTGTGTGTAAGTAAAGGATTTTTTCTGCCCACTCACCCATGAAGTCAACTTCTATGGATTGTACGACTAAAGGTACTGCCACACTAAACGAGATCGCAAGCGAGATCGCTACCGAGATCACTACTGCGTCACCATCTATGACGCAGTAGCGATCTCGTTAGCGACTTAGCTGTGTGATTCCAAACACAACTCATCAGCGATCTGTGATTCCAAACACATCTCATCAGCGATCTGTATAACGACCTAGTCCCACCTGCGATGCTGGTGAAGTCGTTCATAAAGGGTGTCACACTCAGCGATTCAGGCTCACCAGCGGGACACCAACGACCAAAAAACGGCTCAGAACGTTTACAAACGATCAGCGACATCTCAGCAGGGGCCACATCGCTGCTACATGTCACACACAGTTAAGTCGCTAACGAGATCGCTACTGCGTCATAAATGGTGATGCAATTGCGATCTCGTTTGTGATCTCGCTTAGTGTGGCATACCCTTTATTGTAGTCATATAGACAGATTCTCCAGTCTCTGATTGGGAACTATGCAGCTCCTTCAGGGTTACTTGGTCTCTGTGCTGCCTCTCTTATTAATGCCCTCCTTGTTCAGGCTGATAGTTTTGGTGGGCGGCCCTCTCTTGGCAGGTTTGTTGTGGAACCATGTTCTTTTCATTTGATGATATTATGGGTTTGATGGTGCTCAGTTGGATCATCAGAGTTTGGGACATTTTTTTTATAACCCAACCCTGACTTTACTTCTCAACAACTTTGTCCCTGACTTGTTTGGAGATCTCCTTGGCTTTGATGGTGTTGTTTGGTTAGTGGTGCCTCTTGCTTAATTGTGTTGCAGCCTCTGTGGCCTTTCAGAAAGGTAAAGTGTATATACTGACAGACCATGTGACACTTATATTGCACACAGGTGGACTTCCTTTCACTAAGTATGTGACTTATAAAGGTAATTGCGTGCACTTGAAATGTTTAGCCAGTTCATAGCAAAAGGGGTGAATACATATGTACATGCCAATTTTTAGTTATTTGATCCCATAAATTTAATTTACGCCTATATTTTTCTCACTTCACTTCACCAACTTAGACTATTTAGTGCTGATGTGTCACACACAAATCAGATTACAAAAATATTTAAACACTAGTTGAAATGTTACAAAATAGATTATAAAGCCAAGGGAGTGAGTACTTTTGCAAGCCAATGTAAGTATATCAAGGTATCAGTACTGCAACTTCCAACTACACATTCCAAGTTCCAAGTTCCTGTCCTAAAATTCTAGGACATGTTTTTTTCCAGTTTAACAAGGCGACTACTATTTTAATTCTATAGTGATTTCATTCAAACACAAAACAATTGTCATTTGCTAATTAAACATATTTATGAAATTATTTATGAAGATATTTCCTTTTGATATTCATTTTTTTCTCTTCCCAAAGAACGCTAATATTACCTGTGGGAAAGGAAGCTCTACCTTGGACTCCTACTAATTTAACTGTTCTTTCAAGTCACTTTTACAATAAGCTATCCTGTGTGAATAAGAAGAAAAGCATTATTTCTGATTTATACATGTCTTGAAAGCTGCATTTTCTCCCATTTGCAGTCTCTATCTCCTAATTTCCTAATTTACAGAGATTCCTGCTCTCCATTTCTTGGTTAGCACATAGACAGAAGCTGTTATGTTTTGGTAGCTGAGGAGAGCAGGCAAAAAAGGCAATACACCAGAGAGGTTGGGGTCTACTGGATTGCAGTACCCTAACTAACCACCACAACTAAAGGCAGCCGTGAAGCGTTCCTACGTTGGTCCTAGACGCCTCGTCACAGCCTGAGAGGCTAACTACACCTAAAGATAGAAAGAGGAAAGCTGTCTGCTCCGGAGCAGATCCCCAAAGAACATAGGAAGCCCCCAAACATGTAATGGCGGTTAGACAAGAGGAAATACAGACACAGACAGAAAATAGTATGAGCAAACGCTGGGGCCCAATCTGTCTGGACAGAAAAGGATAGGAAGGATTCTTACTGCAATCCAAAAAAACCCTAAAAAAAGCCAATGCTACTAATTGCAAAAACACCTGAGATCACATGACCTCTACCACCTAAATTAGTTCTCTGGTGTAACAAAACCAAGCCGCAGCCACAGAAAAAACTGGAAAAGGCAAATGAACAAACAACAGTGGCTCCAGAGGAACCGAGAGGCGCCCAAGCCCCCCGAGGAGGGGAACCTGGCCAACCTCACAGAAATGCAGAGAAAATTGCAAATGGCAAGCACAAAAACAAAAAACAGAAAATATCTGAGAGCAGGAGAAGAGGCAAGACTCAGCAAGCTTCCAAGTGAACCAGGAAACAACGTTGAGACAAGAACAATTGATCACCGGCAACCATGATGGGGGGAAACCTCCCTTATGTCCAGCCAGTCCGTGATTCCTGATTGTCAATCCTCATTGAATGGTTCAGTACCGTTTGTAACCACCAGAGGGAGCTTCTGCTCAGAATTCATTTCTAAAACATTCATAACAGAAGCAGCTGTGACATGTAGAAAATTATACATCAGTACTTATCTGTGTACATGTGAATCCAGCTTTGCGGTGAAGTAAAAGCCTTGTTAGACAGCTCAGCACAATCTTTCTGTGACTCCATCTGCTTGTTTTCTCTCTCTCTCACTCCTTCTCACCATTCCACATTCCACAATAGCAGCTGAATAGATCACTGAGCTGGTAAGTCGAACGTGTCCTGATGAAGTCAGAATCAACCTGATTTTTCAGAGCAGAAAAAAGTTCAAAAGGCGGAGGGGATGGAGAGAAGTTGAAGTGGAGGAAAAAGCAAAATTCTCTGACAAAATATATGACAAAGTTTCTTACATTCACACATACTTTTTGATTTAAGAATACTCTGTTGAAACTACAATACAGTTTCCTTTTAAGCTAGATTTATTTGAAGGTTATTCACATCTTCTTAAATGGGTGTTGCTGGATAGTGCTTGTAAATACGAAAAATTGTGCAATTTACTGCTTGCTTCATTTTTCTGCTATGCTTCAGATATTAACAGGTTTCTTTTGTTTACGTCTTGTTGCTTTGAAGACGGACCACCACTGACAGACAGCTAAACATGTGGAGCTTACTAGCTCTTTTCTAATTAATTAATTAATTATTTTAATAAGAAGTAAATTGCAAAACTGGTTGTTTTTACAAGTACTATCTAACAATACCCACCTATGAAGATGGGAATCACCCTTCTGAGAGGATTTTCTTATCTTTTTCTACTCAGGGTAAAATATATTCAAGTTCATAATATAGAACTATAACTAAACTTATAAGTAAGTAATGGAAAACTGACCGAACAAAGAACTAGTCTGAACTAGTGCATACCAAAAACAACTCACATAGCAAAACAAAGAAAAAGGTTGCACTCAATTGCATTAATGCAAGTCGATGTGAAGCACATGAAATGTGAATAGCATAACTGCTTTTGAAATTTACAAAAAAACACGAGGTGCTTAGCACAAAATTTGGCCAAAAAATGTGAGCCCATCCACCAACGTCAAGGTAATCTCATGGATCGGATGGGTCCCTGACCTAACTGCCTATTGTGAACACTTACCTCTGGCTAATGTCCAATATTTATGGGTAGGTCGGAACAAAAGCCATTATGCTATTCACATTTCATGTACTTCACATCGACTTGCTTTAGTGCAATTGAGTGCAACCTTTTTCTTTGCTTTGCTATGTGAGTTGTTTTTGGTATGCACTAGTTCAGACTAGTTCTTTGTTCAGTCAGTTTTCCATTACTTACTAATGTACTAGTTTTTCTGACTTGGACACCCCGCCCTTCATCATGCTGTGATTTTAATTACATCCAATCACATTTTGTTCCGACCTACCCATAAATATAGGCTTTAGCAAGACATTATGAGGAGGCACACTGGGGGATCATTATCATGATAGGGGAAGGCATTATTATTAGAAGAAAGTATGGGGGGTTGTATTTGTATAAGTAGATTCAAGGTCATTAAAATTATAAAGGGCAAAGGGGAATAAAGGTACTGCCACACTAAACAATCCGCTAGCGATCACGATAACGACGCATACTAATGCGATCGCTAGCGGGATTGTTTCTATACGCTAAATGCAGCCACATTTAGCGATATAGTTAACGACGCTATCGCCGTTAGCGATCTTCTTAACGACTTTAGCGGTACAAAGTACCGCTAAATCGCTAAGAAAAGGTGCCACACAGCGATTAGATACTTACCAGCGGGAGCGCCGACGAGAAAATAGGGTCCGAACGATTCAGCGACGAGCGAGATCACAGCAGGAAGCTCGTCGCTGGAAGCTGCCGCATGAACAACATCGCTAACGGGATCGCTAAATAGTGACGTTTTTTAGCGATCCGTTAGCGATATTGTTTAGTGTGGCATACCCTTTACAGTATTATTATAAGGTGGCACAGGGGGACATGAAATTGCCATGCTTATAAAATATGTTTTTCTCTGAAACACCGCAGTGTTCAGAGTAAGACATACCTGGCATACATGATGCTCACAAACAGGTTCACTTTAAATCTTATATGGTGGTATTATTGGAAATACAGTGGGTACGGAAAGTATTCAGATCCCTTTAAATTTTTCACTCTTTGTTTCATTGCAGTCATTGGGTAAAATTTGAAAAAAGTTCATTTTTTCTTGTTAATGTACACTCTGCACCCCATCTTGAGTGAAAAAAAACAGAATTGTAAACATTTTTGCAAATTTATTAAAAAAGAAAAACTGAAATATCAAATGGCCATAAGTATTCAGAGTCCCTTTGCTCAGTATTGAGTAGAAGCACCCTTTTGAGCTAGTAAAGCCATGAGTCTTCTTGGGAATGATACAAAAAGATTTTCACACTTGGATTTGGGGATCCTCTGCCATTCTTTCTTGCAGATTCTCTCCAGTTCCGTCAGGTTCGATGGTGAACGTTGGTAGACAGCCATTTACAGGTCTCTCCAGAGATGCTCAATTGGGTTTAGGTCAGGGCTCTGGCTGGGCCAGTCAAGAATGGTCACAGAGTGGTTCTGAATCCACTCCTTTGTTATTTTAGCTGTGTGCTAAGCGTCATTGTCTTGTTGGAAGGTGAACCTTCGGCCGAATCAAAGGTCCAGAGCACTCTGGAAGAGGTTTTCATCCAAGATATCTCTGTACTTGCCCGCATTCATATTTACTTCAATTGCAACCAGTCGTCCTGTCCCTGCAGCTGAAAAACACCCCCATAGCATGATGCTGCCACTACCATGTTTCACTGTTGTGATTGTATTGGGCAGGTGATAAGCAGTGCCTGGTTTTATCCACACATACCGCTTAGAATTATTATTAAAAATTCTATCTTCATCTCATCAGACCAGAGAATCTTATTTCTCATAGTCTGAGAGTCCTTCATGTGTTTTTTAGCAAACTCTATGCCGGCTTTCATATGTCTACATATCAAAAAACTGACCGGCACATCCAAACATAGATCCAGTGTGAACAGGTGCTAAACCTAGAGTCACCAACTCATATACATACAAGAAAAAAAGGTAGCACACTGTAGCGCTATAGCTTGCAAACACGAAATATGAAAATATGAAAAATGAATTGCATCACTGCCTTAGAAATATGAAAAATTGAGAAGTCTTAGCGCATAAGATGGCCAAATTATGTGAGCCTGATAGCCACGTCAAGGCTCTTCTCGTATATCAGGTCCTAACTAATGCCAATCCTCACTTAGAAAAGTCTGTCTGCATGGGAACATATGAATCCTCTTCAGACTAAAATCTAATGTTGTGGAGGGTATGAACTGTGAAAAAGCTGTGACCAACGGTGAGTGTAGTAAAGTAAAAAATACGATACAAAAACTGATCCATCAAACAGATCGTGTAACAGGGCAACCTAATCACCAACCAATACACAAGTAACAAGTTGCACACATATGAATATATGATTGCAAACACGATTGAAATATGAAAAATATGAAAAATGAATTGCCATATTATGATGAAAATTAGAGTCTTCGCATACAGCCAATAATGGCCATCCCTAAGGCTTCTGATACATATCCTAACAATCCATTCAACTCACTTAGAGAAGTGCCTGTGTAATGAGAAACTGGACCACGTTCAGGACTAAAACTAATCATGTATGTAATGAACCTGGAATCAAAACTTGACCAAGTGGAGTGCTAAAGTAATAACAATCAAAAACAGAAAAAATAGACCATTGACAGTGCAAAACATAGAATCACAAAATATACATAAAGAAAATAATGCTAGACATGTAGAAGCTTGAAACGAATAGAAAAATGAAAATATGAAAATGAATTGCATCACTGCCTTAATATGAAAATTGAAAGTCTAGCGCTAAATGGCCAATTAGTTGAGCCTGATAGCCAGTCAAGGCTCTTCACAAATATAAGTCCTAATAATGCATCCTCACTTAGAAAAGTTGTCTGCATGGGAACATGATCTTCTTCAGACTAAAATCTACATATTGGGAGTAGTAACCTGTGTAATTAAAAGCCGTGACCAACAGGTGATCTCAGTAAAGTAAATGATACATATCAAAAACGACGAATCAAAATAGATCATGATGAACAGTGAAACCTAGAGTCACAATAATACATACAGAAAAAAAAGGCAACACTGTAGCGTATAGCTTCAACTCTTGAAATATGAAAATATGAAAATGATTGATCACTGCTTGAATATGAAAAATTAGAATCTTTAGGCATAATGGGAAATTAGTGAGTGATAATCAAGGCTCTCGTAAATCAGGTCCTAATAAGCCAATCTCATTAAAAACTGTCTGCATGAACATATGATCCTCTATGCTAAATCTACTCTGGGAGGGTAGTGAACTGTGTAATAAAAAACTGTGACCAACAGGTGTGTGCTCAGGTAGAAGTAAATGAATACATATCAAAAAATGACCGGCCATCAAAATAGACAGTTGAAAGTCTAAACCTAAGTCCAATATATACACTAGAAAAGGTAGCACACTGTAGCGCTATAGCTTGCAAACACAATATGAAAATATGAAAATATGAAAAATGATTGCATCACTGCCTTAAAATATGAAAATTGAGAGTTTAGCATAAAGGCCAAATTATGTGAGCCTGATAGCCAGTCAAGGTCTTCTCGTATATCAGGTCCTAACTAAGCAATCCATTGAAAGTCTGTCTGATGGAACAATGATCTTCTTCAGACTAAAATCTACATCTGTGGAGGGGTAGTGAACCTGGTTAATTAAAAAGCTGTGACCACAGGTGGAGTGCAGGAGAAGGTAAATGAATACATACAAAAAATGACCGGCACATCCACATAGATCATTGAACAGGTCTAACTAGCACCAACTATAACTACAAGAAAAAAAGTCCACTGTAGCGCTATAGCTTGCAAAACGAATATGAAATATGAAAAATGAAAATGAATTGCATCAGCTTAGAAATATGAAAAATGAAACTACCAAGGCCAAATTGGGTGAAGCAGTGGCTCTGAACAGTCTAACAAGCAATACTAAACTGTCGCATGGGAACAATGAATTAGAAAAATTAATTTTGGAGGTTGAATGTGAATAAAAAGCCTTACCAACAGATTAGTGAGCTATGATACTTCAAAACTACCGGCAATCACTAGATCCGTGGAACATGAACTATCACCAATCTTACTCAGAAAGTAGCAACTGTGTAACTTGCAAACAATATGAAAAATGAAATATAAATGAATTGCACACGCCTGAAATATGAAATGAAAGTTACCATAAACCAAAGTACATCCGTCAGCCTCCTTACACTAATAATGCAACCACTTAGAAAGTCTTCGCATGGAACATATGAATCCTCTTGACTAAAAATCTCATCCTGTGGAGGGGTATGAACCTGGTGTAATTAAAACCTGTGACCAACAGGTGAGTGCTCAGTAAAGTAAATGATACTATCAAAATGACCAATCCAAACATAGATCCAGTGTGAACAGGTGCAAACCTAGAGTCCCAACTCATATACATACAAGAAAAAAAGGTATACACTGTAGCCTATAGTTGCAAACACGAAATATAAAAATAAAAAAAAATATAAAAAAAATTTCATCACTGCCTTAAAATATAAAAAATTTAAAGAAGTTTTGGGCCAAAAAGAGGCCCAAATTTTAGTGAGCCGATAGCCCCCCCCAAGGCTCTTTCGTATTTTGCCCTAATACCGTTTTTTTCGGCTATAAGCCCGCACCCGGACTATAAAAAACGCCCCCGGGTTTTTGGGGTGGAAAATGGGGAAAAATAAATTTAAAGGGCCAAAAAATGTGGTAAAATATTAATAAAAATATTTATTAAAAGGGGTGTTATTATATAAAATTAGTATTTTTAATTATTTTGGGAACCCCCCCGGGAAGGAGTTTGGTGCTGCGGGCCCCAGTGTGGTGTCGTAAACTACTTTTTTAAAAACCTGGGGGGTGGGATATGGCCGGGGTCACACATCCCCGAAAAACTCGCCCCCGTTTTCGTGTGAGCTTCGCATGAAAAACCCCAAATTTGCCCCCGGGCACCCCGATTTGGATCGTGCGGCTGCATAAAAATTTACAGCTCCCATAAAATAAAAACGATGATAGGGGCAGATTTTATAGAGACAAGATGATAGAGACAGAGATGATAGAGACAGGATATAGAGATGATATAGACAGATGATGAGACAGAATGATGAGATGATAGAGACAAAATGATAGAGACAGAGATTTTGAGAAAAATTTGAAGAGCAAAAGGATGAAGAGACAGAGATGATAGAGACAGGATGATAGGACAGAGATGATGAGACAGATGATAGGGGCCCAGAGATGATAAGCCCAGGATGAAAGGACAGATTAGAGACGGGAAGATGATAGGCAGTTTGTTTAAGACGAGATGATAGAGAAAGAGATGATGAGACAGAGAGATAGAGACGAGATGATAGAGACAGATTTTAGAACAGAGATTTTTGAGAAGATGATGAGACAGAGATGATTGAGACAGGAGGGATAGAGACAGAGATGATAGGGGGATGTTTGAGCCAGAGATATAGGGGACAGAGATGTAGAGACAGAGATGAAAGAGACGAGATAGGGGAAAACAGATAAGAGACAGAGATATAGGAACAAAATGATAGAGATGATAGGACAGATGATAGAGACAGAGATGATAGGGGGACAGAGATGATAGAGACAAATATAGAGACAGAGATAAAGAGACAGATTGTAGAGACAGTTTGATAGGACAGGATGATAGGGGACAGAGTTGAAAGATTCACACGAATCGTTTCATTTTGCGCAGTTTCGCCCCCAAAAAAAAAACGCAAGTGTAAAAAGTAGCCTAATTTTTTAAATTAAATTCTTTTTGTACAGGGGGTCTAAAGGACCTGGGGGAGGGACATCATGAAGGGGCAGGGCTTTGGCCCAATTTGATGCTCCAGCCCCCCCTCTTCATGCCCTCATCACGGGTCCTTCAAAAGGAGAAATTTCCCCCTCCCATCAGAAACACCCCCAGGCTGTCGGGAAAGCCACTGCTCCTGCGGCCCCTTCCCCTTTCAGCCCCCGGATCTGCCCAGCTGCTGCGGGAATCGGGTGCGGGGGAAACTGTTTTGGCTCTGTGATCTGCTGCTCCCTGCTCACTGCTCAGAAGATAGGTGGGGGGGGTAAGCGGGATTAACATTCCACCACTTAAGTGGGACCGGGGGGTTTTCCCCAGCGCTTTTTTCCCTTGCACCCAAGGGGGGTTTAATTTTCTTGCCTCCTGCTGACCCACCCCAAACCGTTTGGTCCCCCTGCCCCCCCCCAAAATTTTACATTCCGACCAAAAGGACCACCCACCTTTCCCCCCAAAATTTTGGAGGAAAAAAGTGCGTCTTATGGTAAAAAAATTAGGGAAATCCCAATCCTCACTTAGAAAAGTCTGTCTGCATGGGAACATATGAATCCTCTTTTTAAAACCAAAAATCAAAAAATCCTGTGGGGGGGTTTGGGGGGAAACCTTTGAAATTTAAAAAAGGGCTGTGCCCAACGGGGATTTGCCCAGGTGAAGGTAAATGAATACATACCCAAAAAAAAACTGACCGGCACACCCAAAACAATGACCCGTGTAAACGGGTGCTAAACCAAGATCCCCAAACCCTCATATCCCCTACAAAAAAAAAAGGTACACACTGTACCCGCTATAGTTTGCAAACACGAAAATAAAATATGAAAAATATGAAAAAGAATTGCATCATTTGCCTTAAAATATAAAAAAATTGAAAAGGTTTAGCGCAAAAAAAGGGCCCAAAATTTTAAATGTGACCTGATACCCGTAAGGGCCCTTTTTCTGTATTCAGGTCCTAACAAATTTGGCCCAATCCTCACTTAAAATTCTGCCCTGAGGGGAAAACATATAAATCCTTCTTCAACTAAAATTTTCATCTCTGGGGAGGGGTAGTAAACCCGGGGAAATTTAAAAAATCCGTGACCAACGGGGGATTTTTTTCCCGGGGTAAAAGGGAAAATGACTAAAAATCAAAAAATTCCCGGGCACTCCAAACATAGACCCCTTTGAAAAAGGTAAAAAACCCAAAAGTCACCAACTCTTTTAAAATCCCAAAAAAAAAAGGTAGCACATGTAGCGCTATAGCTTGCAAACACGAAATATAAAATAGAAAAATATAAAAAAGGAATTCCCAAACTGTTTGAAATAAAAAAATTGAGAATTTTTTGCGCATAAGAGGGCCCAAAAATTATGTGACCCAAAAAGCCACGCCCAAGGCCCCTTCCGTATATCGGGCCCTAACTAATTCCAATCCCCACTTAGAAAATTTTCCTTGTCTTCTGGAAACATAAACCCTTCTCTTCAAACCTTAAAATCTTAAAAAATTCACCTTGGGGGGGGAGGGGTTTTTAGTGGAACCCTGGGTTGTTAATTTTTTAAAAAGCCCCTTTGAAAACCAACAGGGGGTGGAAAAGGTTGCTCATTTTAGAAGGTAAATAAAATACAATCAAAAAACGGGAAGGGGGCACATCCAAACATAGATCCAGGTGAAAAAGGTGAAAACCCTAAGTCCCCAACTCATATACATACAAAAAAAAAAGGTTAGCCCCCCCAACTTTTTTAGCGTATAGCTTGCAAACCGAAATATGAAAATATGAAAAATAAAAAAATAAAAATTGCACACTGCCTTAGAAATAGGAAAAATTGAGAAGCCCCTTACGCTTTAAGATGGCCAGATTATGTGACCCTTTGATAGCCACGTAAAGGGGCCTTCTTATTATCGGGTTTCCTAACTAAGGGCCAATCCTCACTTAAAAAGTCCTTCGCAGGGGAAACATAAAATCCTCTCTTTCAGACAAAACCCCAAACAAAGGGACACCGCAAACTTCAGGTATGAAGAAACAAAAAAATTTACTTGAAAACCAAACTAGTACATAAAAAGCCCCTTTAATGCCAGGCACCCTTTTCCCGCACATCAGGGAATGGTACACATCTCAGGATAACAGACGAAGGCGGGGGAGGACATAAAGGGTTTGAGGGCAGCCCGGGTCATCGGGCCAGGGGCATACTAGGAGGCCCCTTCTCCCCGGGTCTCTGGCCATACACAGGAACTCCCGGGGGAGAACATCAGACACCGACCCAGGACAGATGCTACACAGGGTGGACCACGGGGAACCGGAAAACCCTTGGGAAAAAGGGAAGGGACATCTGGACATCAAAACCCAAAAAGGGGCATGAGGCATCAGGGGGCCCGGCTGGGAAACGTACTTTCCCGGACCCCAGGCTGGACAACAGGACACAGACAGGGCAACAGACTTTTGGACACAGGGCCCGGACAACAGGGACACCCGGAAAGGCTTTAGTTTTTCCCCCGGCGGACATCGGAACACAGGCATGACCTGTGGAAATGGCCCTGGCAGTCAGGTCATTGACTTTGGGGCACCGGGAGGCCCAAAGGAATTGGATCAAAAAGCGGGCAAAAACAGGTTTATTGACAGAGACACGGACGCACAGATCCAGGGAACCCCTTGGTGGCAGCCCAGTCAACGGCTGATACACTTTCGGCACAAAAGGGCCAGGAAAAAACTGGCGGGGGGGAGCTCAGGCCACCAAAATGGCCCCGGGTGGCGCCCGGACCAGCAGAGGTGGTCGAACCCCTAGGTTTCCCAGACAATTTGGGGCCAGCCTCCGGGGAAACGGCACGATCTCCAGGAACCAGGCAGCGGTCGTTTAAGCTCCAAAATCCGGAGTCAGGCTCCGGGCATCGGGCCTGGGGAAAATCAAGCGTGATGGTGCAAAAACCGAGGGTGGGTTTGAACGGGGGCGGGTGGCGCGCACCCCCTAGCAAGGGTAACCCGCATAAATAGAAACTCAGCATAAATACCGGGGCTTTCCCGGGTTTTAAAAGACAAACCCCGGTTGGGGCACAGGACACCAGTTACAGGAAAATCATCAAATGGGGAACATGGTTTTCCCGACTGGAGGGGCTTTTAGGAACAAAACACAGAGGAGGGCAGTTTTTGACAGGGTCGGGAAGGAACAATCCCCGGATCAAAAAATTCAGGAAACAAGACACAACAGGAACGGGCCTGGATTGCAGCTTCCAGGAAAAAAGATCTTGGTACTTTTGCCCCCAGAACAGGCGGGGGAAAACCCTGACACAAACAGAAATGGATTTTGGGGACTCCCGCCCCAGAGCAGGGGGGAAACACAAGACAGGAGAAAAGGGGATCCGCTTCCCAGAACGACCCACAATTTAGTAGGAACTTTAAAAACCCCAAAACACACCAAAGGGTAGGTTCAGGAAATTAAAGCAAAGCCCCTGGCAAAAGCCCAAAAAAAGGGAAAAAGGAACTTTATTTAGGATTTTTCTTCCCCAGCAATAGGCCCGGGGGGGCAATTAAGCACATAAACCCCCCCTAGTAAAATCAGGGAAAAGGGGTGGCTGCGGGGGGACCTAAAGCACAAAAAGAAAACCCATCACAGCAGAAATCGGCACAGGGGACTGCGGGGTTTTAAAGGGACCTTTTCAGCGGGTTTCAGGCCCGGAAAATGTGAAAAAACCCTGCACCAGCTGCAATTTCCCGCAAAACCCCTAGATAGCTTCCCACGGGAGCCCTGGGGCCGCACATGGGGTTTGGGCATGCAGGGGGGAAAAAAGAAAATCACAAACTTGTACCTCGCAGCGAGCCCGGGGAATTTGGGGAGCAAACCCTACAGGTAACAGTGACAGGGCCCCAACTGGGTTTTGGGGGAAAGGGGCAAAGGGTTTAAAAAAAAGACTGGGAAAGTAACCCAAAATTTAAAAAAATGGAAAAAGGTTTTTACCCCAAAAACTTTTTAAAAACCTTGGGGTCCATCCCAAAACCCTTTTGCCCCAATTTTTTAAAACCCCCCCCCCCCCCCCAAATCCCCAATTGGCCCCCCAATTATCTTTTAAAAATCCCCCCCCCCCTTAACCCCATAAGTTGGCCAAATTATGTGGCCTGATAGCCCCGATGCCCCGGCCCATCAGGCTCGCATAATTTGGCCATGGTTTTTGCGCTAAGGGCTTCTCAAATTTTTAAAATTTCTAAGGGGTGAAAGCAATTCATTTTTCATAATTTTCATATTTTCTAAATTTTTTGTTTGCAAAGGGTTTGCGCAAAAGTGTGCTAAACCCTTTTTTCCCTTTTATGTAAATGAGTTGGTTTACTCTAGGTTTAGCACCTGTTCACACTGGATCTATGTTTGGATGTGCCGGTCAGTTTTTTGATATGTATTCATTTATCTTCTACCTGAGCACTCCACCTGTTGGTCACAGGCTTTTTAATTACACCAGGTTCACTATCCCTCAACAGAGATGTAGATTTTAGTCTGAAAAGAGGATTCATATATTCCCATGCAGACAGACTTTTCTAAGTGAGGATTGGCATTAGTTAGGACCTGATATACGAGAAGAGCCTTGACGTGGCTATCAGGCTCACATAATTTGGCCATCTTATGCGCTAAGACTTCTCAATTTTTCATATTTCTAAGGCAGTGATGCAATTCATTTTTCATATTTTTCATATTTTCATATTTCGTGTTTGCAAGCTATAGCGCTACAGTGTGCTACCTTTTTTTCTTGTATGTATATGAGTTGGTGACTCTAGGTTTAGCACCTGTTCACACTGGATCTATGTTTGGATGTGCCGGTCAGTTTTTTGATATGTATTAATTTACCTTCTACCTGAGCACTCCACCTGTTGGTCACAGGCTTTTTAATTACACCAGGTTCACTACCCCTCCACAGAGATGTAGATTTTAGTCTGAAGAGAGGATTCATATGTTCCCATGCAGACAGACTTTTCTAAGTGAGGATTGGCATTAGTTAGGACCTGATATACGAGAAGAGCCTTGACGTGGCTATCAGGCTCACATAATTTGGCCATCTTATGTGCTAAGACTTCTCAATTTTTCATATTTCTAAGGCAGTGATGCAATTCATTTTTCATATTTTTCATATTTTCATATTTCGTGTTTGCAAGCTATAGCGCTACAGGTGCTACCTTTTTTTCTTGTATGTATATGAGTTGGTGACTCTAGGTTTAGCACCTGTTCACACTGGATCTATGTTTGGATGTGCCGGTCAGTTTATTGATATGTATTCATTTATCTTCTACCTGAGCACTCCACCTGTTGGTCACAGGCTTTTTAATTACACCAGGTTCACTACCCCTCCACAGAGATGTAGATTTTAGTCTGAAAAGAGGATTCATATGTTCCCATGCAGACAGACTTTTCTAAGTGAGGATTGGCATTAGTTAGGACCTGATATACGAGAAGAGCCTTGACGTGGCTATCAGGCTCACATAATTTGGCCATCTTATGCGCTAAGACTTCTCAATTTTTCATATTTCTAAGGCAGTGATGCAATTCATTTTTCATATTTTTCATATTTTCATATTTCGTGTTTGCAAGCTATAGCGCTACAGTGTGCTACCTTTTTTTCTTGTATGTATATGAGTTGGTGACTCTAGGTTTAGCACCTGTTCACACTGGATCTATGTTTGGATGTGCCGGTCAGTTTTTTGATATGTATTCATTTATCTTCTACCTGAGCACTCCACCTGTTGGTCACAGGCTTTTTAATTACACCAGGTTCACTACCCCTCCACAGAGATGTAGATTTTAGTCTGAAAAGAGGATTCATATGTTCCCATGCAGACAGACTTTTCTAAGTGAGGATTGGCATTAGTTAGGACCTGATATACGAGAAGAGCCTTGACGTGGCTATCAGGCTCACATAATTTGGCCATCTTATGCGCTAAGACTTCTCAATTTTTCATATTTCTAAGGCAGTGATGCAATTCATTTTTCATATTTTTCATATTTTCATATTTCGTGCTTGCAAGCTATAGCGCTACAGGTGCTACCTTTTTTTCTTGTATGTATATGAGTTGGTGACTCTAGGTTTAGCACCTGTTCACACTGGATCTATGTTTGGATGTGCCGGTCAGTTTTTTTATATGTATTCATTTATCTTCTACCTGAGCACTCCACCTGTTGGTCACAGGCTTTTTAATTACACCAGGTTCACTACCCCTCCACAGAGATGTAGATTTTAGTCTGAAAAGAGGATTCATATGTTCCCATGCAGACAGACTTTTCTAAGTGAGGATTGGCATTAGTTAGGACCTGATATACGAGACGAGCCTTGACGTGGCTATCAGGCTCACATAATTTGGCCATCTTATGCGCTAAGGATTCTCAATTTTTCATATTTCTAAGGCAGTGATGCAATTCATTTTTCATATTTTTCATATTTTCATATTTCGTGTTTGCAAGCTATAGCGCTACAGTGTGCTACCTTTTTTTCTTGTTGGCTTTCATATGTCTGGCACTGAGGAGAGACCACTTTGCCATAAAAGCCCAACTAGTGGAGGGCTGCAGTAATAGTTGACTTTGTGGAATTTTCTCCCATCTCCCTACTGCATATGTGGAGCTTAGCCACAGTGATCTTGGGGCTCTTCTCCCACGATTTCTCAGATTGGATGGACAGCCATGTCTATAAAGATTTCTGGTGGTCCCAAACTTCTTCCATTTAAGAATTATTGTTGCTTTGCATGTCTCTGCTTTAACCCTTTGCTCCTTTCCCCCTAACCAGTTGGGATACTGTCATCTGTTACCTGTATGGATGCTGCTCAGTTCCCGGCTCTGCTGCGTAGCCGTACATGTGTTGTGATGTCTTTGTTCCCCTGCATGACCATCCGCATGTGCGGTCCATGGCTGCCGCTGTGGAAGCTATCCACGGGTTGCGAGGTACTCTGCAGCTGGTGCATGACTTTTCACATGTGTCCAGGCTTGCAGCCGCTGCCAGGTGCCTTAAGCCGCAGTGCCTGTGCCGACTCTGCTGTGATGGTTTCTGTTTGTGCTTTAGGTGCCCGCAGCCACACCTTCCCTGATTTTACTAGGGCAGGGTATGTGCTTAATTGCTCTCCCCAGCCTATTGCTGAGGAGCAACTCCTATATAAAGTTCCTCTTTCCTGTTGGGCATTGCCAGAGCTTTGCATTAAGTTCCTGAACCTAGCCATGTGTGTTTGCGTGTTTAGTTCCTGCTCTGATTGTGATCAGTTCTGGGAGAGCTGATGCCCTTTCTCCTGTCTTGTGTTTCCACCTGCTCTGGGAGCAGAGTACCCAGATCCATTTCTGTTTGTGTCCTGTTTTCCCGCCTGTTCTAGGGGCAGAGTACCAAGATCGCCTTTCCTGGAAGCTGCATATCCAGGCCCGTTCCTGTTGTGTCTTGTTTCCTGAATCTTTGATCCTGGATCTGTTCCTGTACCTGACCCTGTCTGAACTGTCTCCTCTGTGTTATGTTCCTGAAGTCCCTCCATGTCTGGAACCATGTTCCCAGTGACTGAGTTTCCTGTAACTGGTGTCCTGTGACCCAACCTGGGTTTGTCTGTTAAACATGGAGTCCGGTATTTATGCTGAGCATCTACTATGCTGTGTTCAGCTTGCTATGTGGTGCTAGCGCCATCCGACCCCGTTCGAACCCAGCGGTGCTTGCACCATCACGCTTGAGTTCCTTCCCAGGTCCGACGTCCGGAGCCTGACGACCGTAGTTTGGAGCTTGACGACCGCTGCCTGGTGCCTGGAGATCGTGTCCGATGTCCGGAGTCTGGCAACCACTGTCTGGTACCTAGAGTTCGACCACCTCTGCCTGGTCCTGCGCCATCTGTGTCTCAGTTGGTGGCCTGAGCTGCCCCGCCAGTGTTCCTGGTCCTGTGCCGTACGTGTATCAGCCGATGACCTGGGCTGCCATGCCAGTGTTCCTGGATCTGTGCCGTCCGTGTCTCTGTCAATGACCTGTGCTGCCACGCTGTTGATCCTAGTCCTGTGCCTACCGTGTCCCAGTCAATGACCTGAGCTGCCACGCCAGTGTCACGAGGTCATGCCTGTGTTCCGATGTCCTGCCGGTGACCCTGATGTCCTGCCGGTGTCCCTGATGTCCTGCCTGTGTCCAGATGTCCTGATGTCCTGTCTGTGTCCTGTTGTCCAGCCTGTGTCCTGGAGTACTGATTTCCAGCCTGTGTCCTGATGTCCTCATGTCCAGCTTGTGTTCTGATGTCCAGATGTCTTGCCTGTGTCCCGATGTTCTTCCGGTTCCCCGTGGTCCACCCTGTGATGACATCTGTCCTGGGTCGGTGTCTGATGTTCTCCTGCTGAGCCTGTGCTATGCCAGAGACCTGAGAGAGAGGCCGTCCTAGTATGCCCATGCCAGATGACCCTGGACTTCATCAACCCTTGATGTCCTCCTGCCTTCGTCTGTTATCCTGAGATGTGTACCATTCCCTGATGTGCGGAATCGGGTGCCTGGCATTATGTTCTGTTTATGTACTATGTTTGTCTTCAAGTAAATTTTATGTTTCTTCATACCTGAAGTTGTGCGGTGTCATCTAGTCCTGCAGGTCGTCATCTTGCCCACATGCTCAGCTGCCACAGAACCCCGGTCACTGCCCTCCCCTAGTCCAGGTAGGCCCGGGTCTCTCTCTTTGGTCCAGTGGGTCCACATTCCCTTACAATCTGGGACGTACGCCCCACGTCATCGTGGTCTGGCGGCTTGGGAGCATTGGCTAGCTAGGCAAGCTATGCCATGTCCCGACGCCCCGTAACCGTGGAAGCATAACAATTATGGAGGCCACTGTGCACTTAGGAACCTTGAGTTTTGAGGAAATTCTTGTGTTACCTCGGCCAGATCTGTGCCTTGCCACAATTCTGTCTCTGAGCTCCTTGGCCAGTTCCTTTACCCTCATGATTCTCATTTGGTCTGACATGCACTGTGAGCTGTGAAGTCTTATATAGACAGGTGTGTGCCTTTACAAATCAAGTCCTATCAGATTAATTAAACACAGCTGGACTCCAGTGAAGGAGTAGAACCATCTCATATATTTGGTGTGAGTGCATCTATTAAAGTCCAGTATTTTAAAATATAAAATTATTTTTTTTTCTTTTTAATAAATTTGCAAAAATTTCTACATTTCAGTTTTTTTCATTCAAGATTGGGTGCAGAGTGTACATTAATGAAAAAAAAATGAACTTTTTTGAATTTACCAAATGGCTGCAATGAAACAAAGAGTGAAAAATGTAAAGGGATCTGAATACTTTCCATACCCACTGTATAGCTAGCAGTAAAGTTTAATTATCTCCAGGCCGGGTAATATTAAAGGGGTTGTCCGGCCTTTGTGTAGAAGTCTGCAATCACTCTATGTGACTGCTGCCTCGTGAATTCTCACATTGAGCCCCCAATGTGCTTCTGGATTCTCCGGTGCCAGCACTGAGAGCACATAGGCGCTTGACTGCAATTATGGAATTTGCATACATGCAGTCACATGCTAACTAGATGAGTGCAGCCTCGCTCAATGCAAAAGTATTGAGTGACATTGCACATGTCTATTTGGTATGTGGCCGGAAATATGCAAATCGCATATTTGCAGTAACAGTAACAGACTGCCCACTCCCAGATTCAGCATTGGAGAATCCTGACAACGCACAGCGCGGGCGCTGTGAGGGGTCACAAGTCTACAGTCAAATAGAGTGTTTGGAGACTCGTACCCTAAGGCTTTTAACCCCTCTCTGACATTAGACGTACTATCCCGTCCATAAAACCCGTGCCATTCTGCCCATGGACTAGATAGTACGTCATAGGCGATCAGCTGCGCTCCTGAGGGGAGCGCAGCTAATCGCCGCCGGGTGTCAGCTGATTATCACAGCTGACACCCGTGACTGTGTGTCAGGAGCGGTCACGGACCGCTCCCGGCACATTAACCCCTAGCACACCGCGATCAAACATGATCGCGGTGTACTGGGGGCACAGGGAAGTGACTCGCACCACACTGAGGTGGATATCAGGGCTATGGGGTACTCGGAGCCGAGCCCATGGAAGTCTATGGGAGTTGTCACTGGCAGCAGAGCTCGGCCCGTGTCCCTGGCGGTCATGCAATGGGGGATATTTACAGGGGATTATAAGGATAGGTAGTTCGTGACGCCACCTGTGGTATCTGGTCAATTGGACCAGCGCTGCTATAAGGATCTGCGCAGGGGATGTTATGGGGGCAGCTGGGTGGTAAGTCTCCCACAGGTGAGACGGGTCCCTGGAAGTCTATGGTGATGATGCAGGGTGTAGATAAGAATTCAGTCACACACAATGCAGCTTCTTTCCATACCTTTACTTGTAGGTGTTTCAAGCAGATCCCGGGGAGCTGGTCGGGGTGGAGAATGCACATTCAGGATCACTGCTGAGCAGGTTAGAGGCCTCCTTTACTTCATATATATCTGAGCCCAAACTTGCATGAAGCGAAGTTAACTCTGCAATCTCCAGCTTTCTCAATAGCTGTAACGCCCGGCCAACATTGTGGTGGAGCCTTCTATGTCTCTGAATACCAGATGTTGAGAGAACTAAGTCCTTCTATGCTTGGCCTAGCTAAAAGTCCTTGTTCCCCCTGACTCCGTTTACGTATTGGCGCTTAGGGCTGCTCTCTGCGACCTGTAGTCCAGATAGCCTCCGGTTATCTTGTTACTAGGCTTGAAACTCTAGCAACGCTTCGGACCCCGGTGTCCGGTGATTTAGTGCAGGTATCCAATACCTGAAGCACTTCTCTCTGTCTTCTCCACTGTGCCCTTCGCCCTGCTCTCGCTCTTAACATAAGCACTTGTAGCTTCGATGGTAATGTCAGCTTTCTTCTAGAGCTCACTGAGCAGCTCTCAGTATCTTCCAAGTCCAGACTGGACTGACACTGAACTGCACTGTCCGAAGACAGGAAACAGACTGACTGAACTCCTCTCCCTCCAAGGCTTGACTGACTGGCTGCTACGTGTCACTTCCTCTTATACCCTGGTGGGTGTGTCTGAGAGTGTGAGTGACGTGAATGGATATCAAGCTTTTGCGGTTACCTTCCTGTGCATTTTCCTGGATATGTGTGCCTGACATAGCTGGGCCACACATCCCCCTTGGTTAAACACAGCACTCCCGGGCTGTAAAAGAGAAAAAGAAAACATTTTTGTTTTGCATTTAACAACAACATTTTAACTCTTCCCATCCGGGAGGTAAGACTTCTTGAACGTTACAATTTGTACATTAGAAAAATACAAAAGTATCAAAAGTATCAAAACATTCTCATAATACAAAACAAATTCTTGTGGAGGACCCGCACCAAAAACCTCCCACGTGGGTCCTGGGTGGGCTGCAGGACTTCTGACTGCAGACCTCACTCTAGGCCCACCATACGGGTTTTTCTTCAGAGGTAATTCAAGGCTTTGTGTAAAACCAAGATAAGGCACCGTAGTGCAAACTATTTACATTGAAAGTTTTTGGGCTGGCACAGTCCACAGCCACGCAGTCCATGCAAGGAAAAAAAGACACATATCAAGACATATCAATATATATAAATTTCAAATATTCATTAATTCTTCAATTTCACTTTACCCAACTGGGGTATTTTATGCAAACTATGCAATCATCATCACATTTACTTTTTAGCTTTTTAAACTCTTTACCCAGCCGGGTATTCTATTTAAATATGTAAACACCATACATATTATTAATAAAGTGCAATTTGGCAAAACTTCTTCTTTAAAAACTTTTTACATTCTTCAGGTGCAGTAAACCCCTGTCTGGGTCCTACTGGTTTTCTTCTTTCTTGGTAGTGGCGACATTGACCTCTTCCATCCCTGGGGACAGAATAACACGATGCCCTTGTGTTCCCATTACTAGGATATCATGTCCTGCAATATAAGTCTGGGTCGCAACATCTCTTGTTTGTGCTGGTAGGGACCTCACTAGGACCTCTCCGGAATATAACGTAGGTTGCGCTGCAGTAGGTGCCACAGAATAAGATCTAGATTTCGATGCAGGATGGGTCACAGATTGCGATGCAGGGGGCGACGTAGGTCGAGATGAGTATGCAGGGGGCGACTCCAGTGCACGGTCTGGTGCTGTGGGAGCTCGGGACTGGGACGCTTCAGTATTGTGTACGGTACCGGCGTCGGGGACGGGGTCACTGACAACAGAGACGTTTAGGGCATACCATCCCTTTAAACCCCAGTGTCACGTGTAGCTTACTATGTCCCCATTTTTCAGATCCCTTCCAGGATGACCGATGGGCAAGTGGGACTCTACGTCCCGGCGGCTCACAAAGACCCCCGGATAGAGGCCCGGCTCCCGGATAAAGCCCCAGCCCTTGCGGAGTTGAAATTCGGTGACGCACCCCTGACGCCGCGGTTCCCGTCGGGTACCTTTATCTCGGCGGACGGTTTCTTTTTCAGCGAAGAACTTCTCATGCCATTCCTGTCGGTCTCGCTGTATCTTTCTCTCTTCCTCCTGCCGTTGTCTCTCTTTCTCACAGTGTTGCCAGGCATTTCCGGTTTGGAGGTCGTAAGTCACATCATCCAGACGCTCCATCTCGTCCCAGTCGATTTCCGGCAGTGATGGCTGGGACCCCTCCGGTGTTCTTACCGGGGAATCGTAATCTGCTGCGGCCTCCTGGCCTGGCTGGCACTCCGGACCGGGCAGGACCTCCTCAGCCTCCTTCTCCTCCACCTCTCCATCGGTGGGATCAGGTACAGCACTTTTGGGGGCAGCCTCCGGTTGTCCTTCAGCCTTCTTCAGCAGGGACTTTGGGAAATCAAGTGATGGGGTGATGTCGGTGGGAGAGAACACTGCGTCCCACAGCAGCCGCTGTGTCTGGGCACGCCAGCGTCTCTCTGTCTCCTGCATGTCTGCATGACGCTGGATTAATCTTCTGAGCACCGCATTCTCTTTCTGCAGCTCCAGCATGGTAGGGTCAGTGTCCCGATCTGGGGACAGCTCCGGCACAGGCAGTAAATCCTCCGGGGAGCAGGGTTTGTACGCCTCCGCTCCTCTGCACAGATTCTCCTGCCCTTCCGCCATCTCGTCCCAGGCCAGACTGTAGTTTCCATCAGGAACTGTCTGGTCTCTTCCGTGGAGGCGGGATTTGCGTCTCCTCCTCTTTGCATAGAAGATGAAGAGGAGGCGGATTTCCTTAGCAGTGGGGCAGGATCGCACATTATAGTAGCATTTTGAGAGGGCGGCCATAACTTTCGCGCCACAGGGGGGGTACACGCCCACGAATGCACGCCCACCTTCTCCAGCGCCTCAGGGCGCCAATATAGCGGTAAAATGGCGGTATTTGGCGCCAAATGCAGCAAACAGTCTTTTTCACCAAACAGTTCAATAGGCACACAGGACTCACAATTGCAAGCTTTCGGATCCTGTTCGTGACGCCAAAAGATGACTCGCACCACACTGAGGTGGATACCAGGGCTATGGGGTACTCGGAGCCGAGCCCATGGAAGTCTATGGGAGTTGTCACTGGCAGCAGAGCTCGGCCCGTGTCCCTGGCGGTCATGCAATGGGGGATATTTACAGGGGATTATAAGGATAGGTAGTTCGTGACGCCACCTGTGGTATCTGGTCAATTGGACCAGCGCTGCTATAAGGATCTTCGCAGGGGATGTTATGGGGGCAGCTGGGTGGTAAGTCTCCCACAGGTGAGACGGGTCCCTGGAAGTCTATGGTGATGATGCAGGGTGTAGATAAGAATTCAGTCACACACAATGCAGCTTCTTTCCATACCTTTACTTGTAGGTGTTTCAAGCAGATCCCGGGGAGCTGGTCGGGGTGGAGAATGCACATTCAGGATCACCGCTGAGCAGGTTAGAGGCCTCCTTTACTTCATATATATCTGAGCCCAAACTTGCATGAAGCGAAGTTAACTCTGCAATCTCCAGCTTTCTCAATAGCTGTAACGCCCGGCCAACATTGTGGTGGAGCCTTCTATGTCTCTGAATACCAGATGTTGAGAGAACTAAGTCCTTCTATGCTTGGCCTAGCTAAAAGTCCTTGTTCCCCCTGACTCCGTTTACGTATTGGCGCTTAGGGCTGCTCTCTGCGACCTGTAGTCCAGATAGCCTCCGGTTATCTTGTTACTAGGCTTGAAACTCTAGCAACGCTTCGGACCCCGGTGTCCGGTGATTTAGTGCAGGTATCCAATACCTGAAGCACTTCTCTCTGTCTTCTCCACTGTGCCCTTCGCCCTGCTCTCGCTCTTAACATAAGCACTTGTAGCTTCGATGGTAATGTCAGCTTTCTTCTAGAGCTCACTGAGCAGCTCTCAGTATCTTCCAAGTCCAGACTGGACTGACACTGAACTGCACTGTCCGAAGACAGGAAACAGACTGACTGAACTCCTCTCCCTCCAAGGCTTGACTGACTGGCTGCTACGTGTCACTTCCTCTTATACCCTGGTGGGTGTGTCTGAGAGTGTGAGTGACGTGAATGGATATCAAGCTTTTGCGGTTACCTTCCTGTGCATTTTCCTGGATATGTGTGCCTGACATAGCTGGGCCACACAGAAGCATCGCGCAGGGAGTGGGCTCCCTGCGCGCCCCCCTGAGACCCTCAGACCAGCGCGATGTGATCGCGCTGTTCTGAGGGCTTCCTCCCTCCCAGGACCCGGATCCAAGATGGCGCCGGGGTCCTGGAGGGAGGCGGCTTCCTCAGTGCCTGCTGAGAGCAGGCACTGAGAAGCCTGCTGCACTGCCTGAGCGATCGCTGGTGTGACAGTGTGCTGTGCACACTGTCACACCAGCGATTTGATAAAATACAGTGATGTCCCACCCTGGGACAAAGTAAAAAAGTTAAAAAAATAAAAATAAACATGTTATAAAAAAAAATCCAAAATAAATAAAAAAAAAAAAAAATATTCCCCAATAAATTCATTTCTTCCTGTAAATAAAAAAAACCAAAACAATAAAAGTACACATATTTGGTATCGCCGCGTCCGTAACGACCCGCCCTATAAAACTGTCCCACTAGTTAACCCCTTTAGTGAACCCCTTAAAAAAAAAAAAAACGAAGAAAAAATCCAAGGCTTTATCATCATACCGCCGAACAAAAAGTGGAATAACGCGCGATCAAAAACACCAATATAAATAAACATGGTACCGCTGAAAACGTCATCTTGTCCCGCAAAAAACGAGCCGCCATACAGCATCATCAGCTAAAAAATAAAAAAGTTATAGCTCGCAGAATAAAGCGATGCAAAAATAATTATTTTTTATATAAAATTGTTTTTATTCTATAAAAGCTCCAAAACATAAAAAAATGATATAAATGAGGTATCGCCATAATCGTACTGACCCGAAGAATAAAACTGCTTCATCAATTTTACCACACGCGGAACAATAAAAACGCCTCCCCCAAAAGAAATTCATGAATTGCTGATTTTTGTTCATTCTAACCTCCCAAAAATCGAAATAATAAGCGATCAAAAAATGTCACCTGCTCAAAAATGGTACAAATAAAAACGTCAACTCGTATCGCAAAAAATAAGACCTCACATGACTCTGTGGGCCAAAATATGCAAAAATTATAGCTCTCAAAATGTGGCGATGCAAAAAACTATTTTTGCAATAAAAAGCGTCTTTTAGCGTGACAGCTGCCAATCATAAAAACCCGCTATAAATAGTAAATCAAACCCCCCTTTATCACCCCTTTAGTTAGGGAAAAATAATAAAATTAAAAAATGTATTTATTTCCATTTTCCCATTAGGGTTAGGGTTAGGGTTGGCGCTAAAGTTAGGATTAGGGTTAGGGTTGGGATTAGGGGTGTGTTAGGGTTAGGTTTGTGGTTAGGGTTGGGACTAGGGTTGGGGTGTGTTGGGGTTAGGGTTGGAGTTAGAATTGGGGGGTTTCCGCTGTTTAGGCACATCAGGGGCTCTCCAAATGTGACATGGCGTCTGATCTCAATTCCAGCCAATTCTGCGTTGAAAAAGTCAAACGGTGCTCCTTCACTTCTGAGCTTTGCCATGCGTCCAAACAGTAGTTTATCCCCACATATGGGGTATCAGCGTACTCTGGACCCCAAGAGTTATTGTGCAATTTGTCCTATTTCTTCTGTTACCCTTGGGAAAATAAAAAACTGGGGGCGAAAATATCATTTTTGTACAAAAAAAAATATTTTTTGTTTTTACGGCTGTACATTATAAACTTCTGTGAAGCACTTGGGGCTTCATAGCGCTCACCACACACCTAGATAAGTTCCTTGTGGGGTCTATTTTCCAAAATGGGGTCACTTGTGGGGGGTTTCCACTGTTTAGGTGCATCAGGGGCTCTCCAAATGCGACATGACGCCCCCAGACTGGTGCGACCACACTTAGAATACTGTGTACAGTTCTGGTCTCCGGTGTATAAGAAAGACATAGCTGAACTGGAGCGGGTGCAGAGAAGAGCGACCAAGGTTATTAGAGAACTGGGGGGTCTGCAATACCAAGACAGGTTATTACACTTGGGGTTATTTAGTTTGGAAAAACGAAGGCTTAGGGGTGATCTTATTACAATGTACAAATATATGAGGGGACAGTACAAAGACCTTTCTAATGATCTTTTTACTCTTAGACCTGTGACGGGGACGAGGGGGCATCCTCTACGTCTGGAGGAAAGAAGGTTTAGCCATAATCACAGATGCAGATTCTTTACTGTAAGAGCAGTGAGACTATGGAACTCTCTGCCGTCTAATGTTGTAATGAGTGATTCCTTACTAAAATTTAAGAGGGGACTGGATGCCTTTCTTGAAAAGTATAATATTACAGGCTATATTCACTAGTTTCCTAGATACAGCGTTGATCCAGGGAGCTAGTCTGATTGCCGTATGTGGAGTCGGGAAGGAATTTTTTTCCCCAATGTGAAGCTTACTGTTTGCCACTTGGGGTTTTTTTGCCTTCCTCTGGATCAACATGTTAGGGCAGGTTAGGATAGGATATGGGTTGAACTAGATGGACTTAAAATCTTCCTTCAACCTTAATAACTATGTTTCAGACCATTCCATCAAAGTCTGCAATCCAAAACGTCACTACTTCCCTTCCGAGCCCCGACGTGCGCCCATACAGTAGTTTACTCCCACATATTGGGTATCAGCATACTCAGGACAAATTGGACAACAACTTTTGGGGTCCAATTTCTCCTGTTACCCTTGTGAAAAAAATATTGGGGGCGAAAAAATCATTTTTGTAAAAAAAAAAAGGATTTTTTATTTTTACGGCTGTACGTTATAAACTTCTGTGAAGCACTTCGGGGTTCAAAGTGCTCACCACACATCTAGATAAGTTCCTTGTGGGGTCTGTTTTCCAAAATGGGGTCACTTGTGGGGGTTTTTCACTGTTTAGACGCATCAGGGGCTCTCCAAATGCGACATGACGCCCCCAGACCATTCCATCAAAGTCTGCAATCCAAAACGTCACTACTTCCCTTCCGAGCCCCAACGTGTACCCATACAGTAGTTTTCTCCCACATATTGGGTATCAGCGTACTCAGGACAAATTGGACAACAACTTTTGGGGTCCAATTTCTCCTGTTACCCTTGTAAAAATAAAATATTGGGGCGAAAAAAATCATTTTTGCAAAAAAAAAAAAAAGATTTTTTATTTTTACAGCTGTGCGTTATAAACTTCTGTGAAGCACTTCGGGGTTCAAAGTGCTCACCACACATCTAGATAAGTTCCTTGTGGGGTCTATTTTCCAAAATGGGGTCACTTGTGGGGGGTTTCCACTGTTTAGGCGCATCAGGGGCTCTCCAAATGCGACATGACGCACCCAGACCATTCCATCAAAGTCTGCAATCCAAAACGTCACTACTTCCCTTCCGAGCCCCGACGTGTGCCCATACAGTAGTTTTCGCCCACATATTGGGTATCAGTGTACTCAGGACAAATTGGACAACAACTTTTGGGTTCCAATTTCTTCTGTTACCCTTGTGAAAATAAAATATTGGGGGCGAAAAAATCATTTTTGTAAAAAAAAAAAAAGATTTTTTATTTTACGGCTGTACGTTATAAACTTTAGTGAAACACCTGGGGGTTCAAAGTTCTCACCACACATCTAGATAAGTTCCTTGAGGGGTCTAGTTTCCAAAATGGTGTCATTTATGGGGGTTTCCACTGTTTAGGCAGATCAGGAGCTCTCCAAACATGACATGGCGTCCAGCCAATTCTGCGTTGAAAAAGTCAGACGGCGCTCCTTCCCTTCCAAACTCTGTCATGCACCCAAACAGTGGTTTACCCCCACATATGGGGTATCAGCGCACTCAGGACAAATTGAACAATAACTTTTGGAGTCTTGTTAGCCTTGGAAAAATAAAAATTGGGGTGAAAAGATCATTTTTGTGGAAAAAATATGATTTTTAAATTTTACGGCTCTACGTTATAAACTTGTGTGAAGCACTTGGGGTTCAAATTGCTCATCAAAAATCTAGATAAGTTCCTTAGGGGGTCTAGTTTCCCAAATGGGGTCATTTGTGGGGGGTTTCCACTGTTTATGCACATCAGGGGCTCTCCAAATGCAACATGGCATCCAAACTCAATTCCAGCCAATTTTGGTTGGAAAAAGTCAAATGGTGCTCCTTCCATTCCGAGCTCTGCAGTGCGCCCAAACAGTGGTTCCTCCCCAAATATGAGGTATCAGCGTACTCAGGACAAATTGGACAACAACTTATGTGGTCCAATTTCTCCTGTTACCCTTGGGAAAATAAAAAATTAGTGACTAAAAGATAATTTTTGTGGGAAAAAAATAGGATTTTTTATTTTCATGCCCGGGCATTATAAACTTATGTGAAGCACTTGGGGGTTCAAAGTGCTCACCAAAGATCTAGATAAGTTCCTTAGGGGGTCTAGTTTCCAAAATGGGGTCACTTGTGGGGGGTTTCCACTGTTTAGGCTCATCTGGGGCACTGCAAACGGAACATGACCCCCATTAACGTCTGCATTCCAAAACGTTACTACTTCCTTTCCATGCCCTGTCGTTCGCCCAAACAGTTTCCCCCCCCACATATGGGATATCAGCGTACTCAGGACAAATTGGACAACAACTTTTGGGGTCCAATTTCCTTGGGAAAATTCAAAAATTTGGAACTAAAAAATCATTTTTGTGGAAAATTGATTTTTTTATTTCACACCCAGGCTTTATAAACTTTTGTGAAACACTTTAGGGTTCAAAGTGCTCACAACAGATCTAGATAAGTACCTTAGGGGGTCTAGTTTCCAAAATGGTGTCACTTGTGGGGGGTTTCCACTGTTTAGGCGCATCAGGGGCTCTCCAAACGCGACATGGCATCCAATCTAAATTCCAGCCAATTTTAGTTTGAAAAAGTCAAACGTCGCTCCTTCCTTACGAGCTCTGCCGTGTGCCCAAACAGTGGTTTTTCCCCCACATATGGGGTATTGGCGTACTCAGGAGAAATTGCATAACAACCTTATCTGTCCATTTTCTCCTTTTACCCTTGTGAAAATAAAAAAAAAGTTTGTAAAAGATAATTTTTGTGGCTAAAAAGTAAAATATTCATTTTTTTCCTTCCACGTTGCTTTAGTTACTGTGAAGCACCTGAAGGGTTAATAAACTTCTTGAATGTGGTTTTGAGTACCTTGAGGGGTGCAGTTTTTAGAATGGTGTCACTTTTGGGTATTTTCTGCCATATAGACCCCTCAAAGTGACTTCAAATGTGAGGTGGTCCCTAAAAAAAATGGCTTTGTAAATTTTGTTGTAAAAATGAGAAATCGCTGGTCAACTTTTAACCCTTATAACTTCCTAACAAAAAAAAATTTTGGTTCCAAAATTGTGCTGATGTAAAGTAGACATGTGGGAAATGTTATTTCTTAACTATTTTGTGTGATATATTTCTCTGTTTTAAGGGAATAAAAATTCAAAGTTTGAAAATTGCAAAATTTTAAAAATTTTCGCCATATTTGTGTTTTTTTCAAAAATAAACGCAAGTTATATCGAAGAAATTTTACCACTAACATGAAGTACAATATGTCACGAGAAAACAGTCTCAGAATCGCGAAGATCCGTTGAAGCGTTCCAGAGTTATAACCTCATAAAGAGACAGTGGTCAGAATTGTAAAAATTGGCCCGGTCATTAACGTGCAAACCACCCTTGGGGGTGAAGGGGTTAATAATAGATAACCCAATCTGGTGAAGGGGCCAGGACAGCAGAGTCCTCGGTGTTTTGAAATGCCAGAGCATTACTGCTACTATGTTGCATCTGCAGCATTTATTCTACTAATTCACAACAAACTGTGACTATTCTGTGCACTGTGACCTGGAGCTCCTCCTGCAGCACAGTCCATCACTTCATATCGGCGCTAACGGTAAAAACTCCACACTCCAGTCTAGACGGTATCAAATATAATATAACTGATACATGACCACAACAAATAGTAGTTTCTGTATTGCTATTTTTGCCTTCAAAAAATGCCATAACCTAAATAGATCTAAGAACAGATCTTCATGGCTATTGCATTTATTTAAAAATGCATACAGTGTGAAAACTAACCATTGTCTGCCTTGGAAAGTGCAAATAGTATTGTAAATTTAGCCCGTTCTAAAGTAGAGGTTACATTTGGAATCGTCTATCCCAGGGACATAATCCTACACATACTTGGCTCAATTGTGTCAGAATGCAATAAAGGGACCTCTGTGTCTTTGGACAATTGTAGAATGTAGAGCACAAAGAAATCCCATGTGAATATGGTTAAAAGTGTAGATTGTTAATGACTTCATTAGACGTGATCCCAAGGTAAGTACTTTGACAGATGGCAATGCTAACTACTGCATGGCCAACCTCCAACAGATACATATTCACAGGTATTGCACTGTATGTAAGAAGATTAATAAAGACCTGTCCTTCACAATGTATGGACAGATGTTAGGTAAAGTGTTCTCTGATTATACCAACATAGGAAGAGGAATGAGCTTCAGCGATATTGTTACTAGAAGAGAGACTTGGGTGTAATTGCTACACTAACCATTTTATGTGTCTCTGTTTGGCCACAGATAGAGCCGATGTCCCTGCACTGGCAAACAGAAGAGAGAAAGAGGCTGGAAGCAGCTGGAGAAATACAAAGAGAAACAACTGAAGCTTGAAGCATCTGATGTGTTTCCCTGCATGCTGCCTGATGTCTTTCCTTCTATTAGAAAAGGAGGCAAGGAGACAAAATGATGGGGGGAGGGGATAGAGATATCGGAAAGAGGATTAGGGAAAAAAGATTATAACATAAGGTTATGGACGAAAAAGAAAAAGAAGAAATGGGGAATTATGTCAGGATCTGGAAGAAAAGAATGGATAGCAGATTGTACAAACGGTAGAATGAGAAACATGTCTAAGTCAATTGCAGATATTTCTACTGAACAGGAGACAAGATGGTGAAGTCAAAAGATATTGCAAATCCTGCTAAATAAAGACTGATAGTTATTTTACACAAAGCTGTGTTCTCCCAATCTTGCAGTCACAAGCTGGTGCCCCCTCTCCATATACCTGTGTGCTCTATTTGCTGTGGAAAACACGAATGGTGGACGTTAGTGGACACCGGAGAGTAGAGGGTTTTATACTTTAATCCTTAACAACAACGAAATCCAAGTCTGTTGTCTTTTCCTACAATGATGAGACACATACTGGGGTAGGATTTGTTTGAACTAACAGAATTTGTCTTGTCCAAAGTAAAAAAAAATCTTTTTGTAATGTAAGGTAAGAGGGCATGATAATACATAAACCATAGGCGGATGAGTGGCAGACTTTACACGTCTGAAGCAGCATTTCTCCCAAGATGAATGTTTCAATATATTTCATGCTACTATTGAGTGATCTGGATTGTAGGTTCTACCAAGGAAATTAATAAATATGGAGGAATTTTCTTAAAAAGACTATGTTTCGGCTATTGCTATATTATGAACTTGGTTCAGAGAAGACTTGTATTTCAGTGTGTAAGCTGAGGTGGGCCAAGACTTGTGTGGTTGCTTTAAAGGCAATCTATCAGTAGGATCAACCCTGCTAAGCTGTTTATATGGGTACGCCGGTCAGAGGAATAAAGTGATACCTTGATATTTGCAATCTGATGTTTTATTCCAGAGAAATCCATGTTTTTTTTATATGTAAATAAGCTGTTTCTGGCTATAGGCCAGCAATGATCTGCATGAGAATCTGCCTTATTATAAATGTAAGGGGGCATTACCAGTGTGATGTGTAATGGTCCCCCTCTGCTCTCCTGATCTCACTGCAGAGCTGTGTGTGATTATACCTGTCTCATCTGTAGGTTCCTCTCAGCTTCAGCTCCCATCTCACAGGCAGACAAGTTGCAATACAGCAGCGTTGTCAGAACTGCAGCAAATATGTTTGCAAGAATTAATTCCTGTATCACAATAGAAGATGTGAAATATAATGTTTTCCATCTTCCTATGACCTACGTGCCCATATAGACAACTTAGGAGCGATGATCCTACTGACAGATTCCCTTTAAAATTGAAAAGCATGTGATCCGCACATGGCTGTATTTTTGTCAAAGCCAAATACCGGGAAGTATCAAAAACAAAGAAGTTTTGTTTAAACTATGACACACTAAAAAGAGACAAAATACGCAGCGTCACAATAAAAACGCATATAAAAAACGCACTCAAAAAATCAACAAAAAATGTAAGTAACCTAATTTACAAATACTTGAAGAAACATTTTAGAAAATTTGCAACATCAAAGACTCACCAAAACCTCATTGTGAGAACATAGCCTAAAGCTCAACTAAAGATTATTTATTGTAGCACATCTATTATAAACTTCACTGCTCAAAACCCACAGACAGCTGATGGAATATTCCAATATTCCAATCATAGACATTATAGCTTATCTGAAATATGCACCATAAATGACTGAAATTTGGTTCTTCTTCCTTTGTGATATCATCAGTTGAAAGATTGAAGATTTTGCAGTTTCTTTTCAGCAATCTACAGTTGACTGTGGCTAGTTTCTCCTTTTCAGTCTATGTGGTCCAGCGCTCCAACTGGAGAAACAGCCACTTATCATTTTTACCCTACAGCTTTTTCATCATAGCCTTCTAAGAACCATAACTTTATAGTTTTCTGTGGACATAGCCATATGAGGACATTTTTGAGGGAGGAGTTTTACCTTTGACACCCTTAATTTACCATATATTGTGTACTGAAAAACAGGAAAAAAAGTGAACTGGAATTGATAAAAAAACAGCAATTCTGCTATCTTTTTTTGGGCTTTTGTTTTCATGGTATTCAATACTAAGATGATGGGTGTCATGTTCCATTTGCAGTGCCCCAGATGTGCCTAAACAGTGGAAACCCCCCCCCGCAAGTGACCCCATTTTGGACACTAGACCCCTAAGGAACTTATCTAGATCTGTGGTGAGCATTTTGAACCCCCAAGTGCTTCACACAAGTTTATAATGCCCGGGCATGAAAATAAAAAATCCTATTTTTTTCCCACAAAAATTATCTTTTAGTCACCAATTTTTTATTTTCCCAAGGGTAACAGGAGAAATTGGACCACAAAATTTGTTGTCCAATTTGTCCTGAGTACGCTGATACCCATATGTTGGGGGAACCACTGATTGGGTGCACGGCAGAGCTCGGAATGGAGGAGCGCCATTTGACTTTTTCCAACCAAAATTGGCTGGAATTGAGATTGGACGCCATGTTGCTTTTGGAGAGCCCCTGATGTGCTTGTACAGTGGAAACTCCCCACAAGTGACCCCATTTTGGAAACTAGACCCCAAAGGAACTTATCTAGATCTGTGGTGAGCAATTTGAACCCCCAAGTGCTTCACACAAGTTTATAACGTAGAGCCGTAAAATTAAAAAATCATTTTTTCCACAAAAATGATCTTTTTACCCAAATTTTTATTTTTCCAAGGGTAACAAGACCCCAAAAGCTATTGTGCAATTTGTCCTGAGTATGCTGATACCCCATATGTGGGAGAAAACTACTGTATGGGCACACGTCGGGGCACGGAAGGGGAGTAGTGACGTTTTGGATTGCAGACTTTGATGGAATGGTCTGCGGGTGTCATGTCGTGTTTGGAGAGCCCCTGATGGACCTAAACAGTGGAAACCTCCCACAAGTAACCCCATTTTGGAAAATATACCCCAAGGAACTTATCTAGATGTGTGGTGAGCACTTTGAACCCCCAAGTGCTTCACAGAAGTTTATAACGTAGAGCAATAAAAATAAAAAATCATAATTTTTTTCCACAAAAATGATCTTTTCACCCCCATCTTTTTATTTTTACAAGGGTAACAGGAGAAATTGGACCCCAAAAGTTTTTGACCAATTTGCCCTGAGTACGATGATACCCCATATGTGGGAGAAAACTACTGTATGGGCACACTTCGGGGCTCGGAAGGGAAGTAGTGACGTTTTGGATTGTAGACTTTAATGGAATGGTCTGCGGGTGTCATGTCGCGTTTGGAGAGCCCCTGATGTGCCTAAACATTGGAAATCCCCACAAGTGACCCCATTTTGGAAACTAGACCACCCAAGGAACTTATCTAGATGTGTGAGGAGAACTTTGAACCCCCAAGTGCTTCACAGAAGTTTATAACGCAGAGCCGTAAAATTAAAAAATCATTTTTTCCACAAAAATGATCTTTTCACCCAAATTTTTATTTTTCCAAGGGTAACAAGACCCCAAAAGCTATTGTGCAATTTGTCCTGAGTATGCTGATACCCCATATGTGGGAGAAAACTACTGTATGGGCACACGTCGGGGCACGGAAGGGGAGTAGTGACGTTTTGGATTGCAGACTTTGATGGAATGGTCTGCGGGTGTCATGTCGTGTTTGGAGAGCCCCTGATGGACCTAAACAGTGGAAACCTCCCACAAGTAACCCCATTTTGGAAAATATACCCCCAAGGAACTTATCTAGATGTGTGGTGAGCACTTTGAACCCCCAAGTGCTTCACAGAAGTTTATAACGTAGAGCAATAAAAATAAAAAATCATAATTTTTTTCCACAAAAATGATCTTTTCACCCCCATCTTTTTATTTTTACAAGGGTAACAGGAGAAATTGGACCCCAAAAGTTTTTGACCAATTTGCCCTGAGTACGATGATACCCCATATGTGGGAGAAAACTACTGTATGGGCACACTTCGGGGCTCGGAAGGGAAGTAGTGACGTTTTGGATTGTAGACTTTGATGGAATGGTCTGCGGGTGTCATGTCGCGTTTGGAGAGCCCCTGATGTGCCTAAACATTGGAAATCCCCACAAGTGACCCCATTTTGGAAACTAGACCACCCAAGGAACTTATCTAGATGTGTGAGGAGAACTTTGAACCCCCAAGTGCTTCACAGAAGTTTATAACGCAGAGCCATAAAAATAAAAAATCATAATTTGTTTCCACAAAAATGATATTTTTGCGCCCAATTTTTTATTTTCCCAAGGGTAACAGAAGAAATTAGACCCCAAGAGTTATTGTGAAATTTGTCCTGAATATGCTGATACCCCATATGTGGGGATAAACTACTGTTTGGGCGCATGGCAGAGCTCAGAAGGGAAGGAGCACCGTTTGACTTTTTCAATGCAGAATTGGCTGGAATTGAGATCAGACGCCATGTCACATTTGGAGAGCCCCTGATGTGCCTAAATAGTGGAAACCCCCCAATTCTAACTCCAGCCCTAACCCCAACACACCCCTAACCCTAGTCCCAACCCTAACCATAACCCTAACCACAAACCTAATTCTAACACACCCCTAACCCTAATCCCAACCCTAACCCTAATTCTAACTTTAGCCCCAACCATAGCCCTAACTTTAGCCCCAACCCTAACCCTAACCCTAATGGGAAAACGGAAATAAATACATTTTTTTAATTTTATAATTTTTCCCTAACTAAGGGGGTGACAAAGGGGGGGTTTGATTTACTATTTATAGCGGGTTTTTTGTTTGGCAGTTGTCACGCTAAAAGACGCTTTTCATTGCAAAAAATAGTTTTTGCATCACCACATTTTGAGAGCTATAATTCTTGTATATTTTGGCCCACAGAGTCATGTGAGGTCTTATTTTTTGCGGGACGAGTTGACGTTTTTATTGGTGACATATTTGAGCATGTGACATTTTTTATCGCTTTTTATTACGATTTTTGGGAGGTTAGAATGAACAAAAATCAGCAATTCATGAATTTCTTTTGGGGGGGTGTTTATATCGTTCCGCGTGTGGTAAAATTGATAAAGCGGTTTTATTCTTCGGGTTAGTACGATTACCTCATTTATGTCATTTTTTTATGTTTCGCCCCTTTTTACAATAAAAATAATTTTATATAAAAAATTATTATTTTTGCATCGCTTTATTCTGCGAGCTATAACTTTTTTATTGTTTCACTGATGATGCTATATGGCAGCTTGTTTTTTGCGGGACAAGATGCCGTTTTCAGCGGTACCATGTTTATTTATATCCGTCTTTTTGATCGCGTGTTTTTCCACTTTTTGTTCGGTGATATGATGATAAAGCAGTGTTTTTTGCTTTGTCTTTTTTTTAAGGGGTTCAATAAAGGGGTTAACTAGTGGGACAGTTTTATAGGGCAGGTCATTACAGACCCTGCGATACCAAATATGTGTACTTTTATTGTTTTTTTTAATTTACATGAAGAAATGAATTTATTGGGGAATATTTTTTTTTCTTTATTTAGGAATTTTTTTCACATGTTATTTTTATTTTTATACTTTGTCCCAGGGTGGGACATCACTGTATAAGGTCAGATCTCCGATCTGACACTGTGCAAAGCACTCTGTCAGGTCAACGATCTCACAGGCAGTGCTACAGGCTTTCTCAGCGCCTGCTCTCAGCAGGCACTGAGGAAGCTGCCTCACTGCAGGACCCGAAGGACCCCGCAGCCATCTTGGATCCGGGGTCCTGCAGGGAGGAAGCCCTCAGAACAGCGCGATCACATCACGCTGTTCTGAGGGTCTCAGGGAAGCACGCCGGGAGCCCCTCCCTGCGCGATGCTTCCCTGTGCTTCCCTGTGCCCCCGGTACACTGCAATCATGTTTGATCGCAGTGTGCCAGGGGTTAATGTGCAGGGAGCTGTGATAATCAGCTGACACCTTGCCGCGATCGGCCGCGCTCCCCACGGGAGCGCGTCCGATCGCATGTGACGTACTATCCCGTCCATGGTCATACGGGCCCAGGTACCATGGACGGGATAGCACGTCTGATGGCAGAAAGGGGTTAAACAGATGTGTTTTGTGGGAGCGCCTAAAACTGTGCAAGTTGTGGATAGTCCTATTTTCTTGGGGTAGAGCATTCCAGAGGATTGGCACAATGCGGGAGAAGTCTTGGAGCCGGGGGTGGGAGGTACGGATTAGTGCAGAGGTTAGTCGAAAGTCATTTGCAGAGCATAACGAGCAGGTAGGCCAATAAATAGAAATGAGGGAGGAGATGTAGGGGGGTGCCACACTGTGGAGAGCTTTGTGGGTGAGAAAAAGCAGTTGGATCCTATAATGAATGGGAAGCCAGTGCAATGAAGGGTGAAGAGCGGATGTGTCCGAGTACCGATTAGCCAGATGGACGACCCTGGCTGCTGCAATTAAGGATGGACTGGAAAGTCAAGTGAGTGGGAGGCCAATTAATAGAGCATTACAGTAGTCAAGGCAGGAGTGGATCAGGGAGACAAATAGGGTTTTAGTTATTTCCATGTTGAGAAAGGGAGTTAGAACACTTGTTCTAACTCCAGACGAAAAGCGGTGGAGCTTAAGGAAGTGACAGTTGGTGGGAGGGGTTAGTGCTGAGGTAATGAGATTGTTCTGGAAAGAGTCAGTTGGTCTGAGGTGAGGGAAGAGAGAAGAGCGGAGACAAAAACTCTGGGGAATTGCAGCTGTGTCAGAGCTGATCCCGGAGCGGAGCGCTGATAAAAAGGACGTCAGAGTCCTGGGCTGTGCCGGTGTGGTACGTCCCGACAGTCGAATCTGGAGGGCAGGGGACTGCAAGCTCCCTGACCACACCAAACACCTGGAGGCACCGCAGCAGACCAAGAGCCCAGGGCTGCCAGTGAACAGACAGTGCCTGTGATAGGCTCACGCTGTTTGCCATACAGGTTACAGCCAACATGCAGGAGAGGGTCGCAGCTTAGCTACAGGCAGCAGGGACCAGAAAAGGGAGCGCAGCAGGAAGGCCTCTAACCCACCTGGCAGGGTGGATCCGCTGAACGCTTCCAGGCGAGCCAGACTCCTGCTATCATCTGTAACTAGTACCCCGGATTGCATTTTGATGTACCAAGAAGTAAACGTAAAGAAAATTGCTCTTTTCTGTGTCTCTTGCTTATTCTCTGCACCTCAACGTCCACCATCACCTGAACAGACTGTCATATCTGCCCTGGGGCCATTCTCTACCCGTGGGAAGCAGTAACATCTCTGCTGCATCACCATCCACCCCAGTGAACCTGAACCGCAGCGTCGGCTATATATAGCCGAACACTACGAGTGGCATCACAAACTAATTCCCCTACAAACTACCCCCACCATCATCTTTGACAATTTTATTGGATGCCCAGGGCCACGGAACGGGTCACTGCTGCTGTGACTTCCTCTTTAAGAACTGCCCGGTACCGAGTACCCCACGGCCCTGGTGGGGCGCTCCAGTACTGAAAGCCAAATCTGCTGATGGTCTGTCCAATTGGGGCTGTGTAGAGAGAGAAGAGAAGGGGCCAAGGACTGAGCTCGGAAGGACCCTAACAGTGAGAGGAAGATGAGATGAAGTGGAGCCAGTGAACGTTACACTGAAGGAGCAGTGAGAAAGATAGGAAGAGAACCAGGAGAGGGCAGTGTCCTTTATGCCTATTGACTGGAGCATAGAGAGTAGGAGATGGCTTGGCACAAACTACTCCATTTCCCACAGCCCAGGAGCTACCCGAACCTTCTCCCTTTAACCTCTATACTGGGATCTGGAGTTACATGGGGTTTATGGACTTAAGTAGGGGTCTCAGTGCAAGGTCCATTGAGTCAGCTGCTGTTTGGTGGTGCAAGCTGTCAAGAAGGTTAATCAGGTAGCTTGGTCAGATCCAGGAGGTCATGTCAGGAATAGAATCATAAAACAAGCGGTATTCAAACGTGAAGCCTAAGTGAAAGAATGGGAATAATCAAGTAAAAACGCGGGGGTACAGAGGTATACCAGAATAGCATAACTATTGACTGTCAGTGGGAACTTGCACTCAGGGGTTTATATAGAACAGCCCCACTCAGTGCTGACAGCAGATAGAAACTAAATTAACAAGATTAACCCCCACAGCTTCTGCAATGGTCACAAATCTCAGGAATATTATAGGATTTATGTTGTCAAGTATCACCCGCAACAAAGTTGCAGCACCGACTAGTTGCCAAAGCAGTTCTCAGCACAGATGTTATAATATTATTATTAGGTGAACAAGAGATTAGGTTGAAAATAGTGGTACTCACCACTGGTTACTTAAGACGGAAGAAGGGTGTTTCACATGAGACAGCTGACGCTAATCTCTATTCTTTCAGGTTTAACTCCTGCCCAAATAAAGTTGCTGTCTTAAGTAACCACTGGTGAGTGTCACTATTTGCAACCTTATCTCTTGTCCACATGTGTATTACTACTTTCTAGCTGAGCACCACCTTAGTCTGGTTTTTCCTGATTGCTTAACAGATTTAGGCCTCCTTCACACGCCCTTTCTCAGGCTATTAATATCAACCCACGGCTGTCTATTTAGCCTTTGCTGGTTTGATTTTATAGGGGGATCCTTTGTCATTTTTTGGGGGGTCCCAGTAAACTAACCAGTAAAGTTTAAGCAAACAGATGTGAGCTGTCATTAATGCCCTGGGAACCTTTTGGGATATTGTCTCTTTTCCCAGATTATTAACATCATCCCCAGTCGTGGGCTTTCCTTCTGCTGGTTTTGAAAATTACAGGGAAACCCACACTATTTTTTTAATTTAATTCTTAATTTTACACAGGATGTACACAGCGGGAGCTGAATACAACTCTCACCATTGTCGCCTGGTCATGCTAATCTCAGGGAGACCAGGTGACAATTATGAGAGCTGCCTACAGCAGCCGGCGCGTTGGATCAGAACGAACTGTACTGCTTTTCCAAGGCGCTGATATGTGTCAAATGGACACGTGGATGGCACACGGATGTGACACACGGACAACAAATAGATACACAGATGTCACATACATTCATGCAGATGGCACACGGATCACTGATCACACCCTTCTTACTGTTTTTTCCTGTACAGGAATCACCAGGATTTGTGAAGGAGGCCAAAAAGTGATACTTTCTAATTTCCTAATGAACATTATATGGACATGTGAGCAGTGTCAGTGTTCCACACCTCTATATATAAGTAATATTGCATTTTTTAATTTTGTATTACTTTATACTTTGGTATTGCAGTCTATTGTAAAATTAATGTTCTCTTATGAAGTCCAAGGAAAGCCTGTGTAAAGGGATAATAGAAGGAATGTTCCACCTTAATCCAACCTATTAAATGCCCTTATTATGAATGATAGAAAGATGCTAAAATGCCGCAATCAGAGCTAGCGCTGATCACTACAGTTAAATTTGGGTGCCAGCTGTATAGTAGAACCAATATCTGCAGAATATTAATTGGGCTCAGTTTCTGTGCCCTCTCCATACTCTCAAATCTGACATATATGAATAGTGGATGTCACCAATGTGTTAATGAGGAGTAGCACATATGTTTGGCCTGGTGTCTCCCACTTAGGCCGGGGTCCCACTTGCAACTGCAATGCGAGAAACTCTTGCGAGTCTCTCGCCTCAATACCCGGCACTGCTGCAGGCACTCGGGACCGGAGTGTGCGGCTGCATGTATTTCTATACAGCTGAACGCACCGGACCGAGTGCTGGCAGCGGTATTGAGGCGAGAGACTCGCGCGAGTTTCTCGCATTGCAGTTGCAAGAGTGACCCCGGCCTTATCCTTTCTTCAGCCACATTAAAAAACTACTGTATGTTCAGAATGCTCCATGCTGGATCAGGAAGGAAAACTCATTTAAAAAATGTAATGGATTAAAGACAGGCTATGAAAGATATGGTACAAGAGAAAGGAAAAACGGAAGTGGAAAATTGCAGAAAGAAATTGTTGGTTCATAATTCTCACTTGTCAATGTTCAAACAAATAAGATGAATTTCACATTGAAATAACATAATGGTCAAGTAATAGAAATAATTTGATATTTACAGAGACTTTGGATTTTAATATTCAATTGTGTCTGCAAATTTTGTATAAGTCAACCCAAGTATACAGGAAAATTGGGACCAAGACCATAAATGCATCATTGAAGATGCAGAAATGTTGTAAGAACGTAAATTGTATATTGACCCTTGTTAGCTAATGGAATTTTTTCTAATTTGTGCTTTATTAAAATAATATCTGATATATTTATTTATATTCTGCTCAGTACATGGTCATAGAGCTGCATGCTGGCAACCCATATGGTGTGACATGAAAGCTGAAAATTAATTGGACTATAGATTTGAGATTTTAGAGGCAATTTCTACTCAATATAGTCAAGTTCAATGCCATTGGTAGCAACACAATTTCCTAGTCATTAGGCTTTTATGACATACTAGATGGAGGCCCGATGCTATTGCATCAGGAGGGCGGTAATGTCACAATGGGTTCAGGCTTTGCAGCGTTGAGAATCTCTCCTACTCATGTGCTCACCCACCTATCCACGCTCTCTTTCCCCATGTGCTGACTTCTCCCATCTGTGCTCTCTTCTTTGACCTGTCTACCCCGGTGCGTACGGCGTATACATTGTGTTTGTGTGTGTGTGTGTGTGGTGCGTACGGCGTATACAGTGTGTGTGTGTATGGCTTATATAGTGTGTGTGTGGTGCGTACGGTGTATACAGTGTTTGTGTGTCTGTGTGGTGCGACAGTGTCCCGCTGGTGGTACCGCGCAAGAGGCTGGCATCACCAGCAGTTTCCATATTGAGACACCCATCACTTGGGTGTCCCAATATGGAGGTCAGTGGACTTCCACCGCTTGGAATTCTGGGATCTGGACACATCTGGACGGAACAGGATGTGAAGACATTACAAGGTAATTATATATTAGATGGTATCTATATGTTACCATAAAACAGTATTCTGTTTGTTCTGTGATGCTATCGTGGATGGCAGCTTGAGTGGGTTTAATATGGAAGCCATAGTTTGGTATACAAAAATATGTCAATCCTTATAGTAAACATCTTCACTCGTCAAAAATGCCTCAAAAAATGAGTTTATTACACACATATGAGATTATTTTTCGCTAACAGATCCAATCATGAGCAGTGTTACTGCACTGTCTTATAATTTATGGATTATGTATTAAGAATTTTCTGGCCAATGGTAATTAAAATTCATAAATCATTTGTTTTCTGCCACAACCTTCCAGCTTTCAAATGAAAAATGAGAATTAAATTATATTTCTATTGCGGTGTAGATCATGAATTTGGCAGAATATTGATCTGGCAGATGTGAATACAGTTTGTTTAAAGCCAAGAAATTTGTTCAAAAGTTTTTCGATGTAATTTTTAATTTCATGTGACACTGCAAAACTCTAAATTATTTCAGATATTTTGTGTTTCCAGAACTAATATTTTGTACTAAGCAGTCTTTGTTTCTAGTGATAATCCCACTGGGATTCAAGGACAGAATGGATCATTAATCCCTACAGTTTTCTTTGTCTACATATCACTTTTCAATTCCCCAAATGATGATATTCATTAACCACAGCATCTGCTTGAACTTGTCTATCAACTGATAAAGTGCTGATCTATGTAATAATAATGAACACGGCAGAACAAATCTATAAAATGCATTGCCATGGTCCCTAATATAGATTTGTTTTGCCAATAAAATCTCTGAACAATCATAGATGGAAGTTTCAGAAATGCAGTATGCAAGGAATCTACTGTGTCTATTAAGAGAGATAATAAAAGTTTTAATTCTTGATATTAAAAAAAATAAATATCCAGTATACGATCACATCACTTATCAACAAAGTATCAGTGTAGAGATCATGTCTGACATTTTCGGACTGTATTATTCCATATATTAGATACAGTGCATCTAATACTAGAAGAATTCAAAAAGAATTAGGCTCAAGTAGTTCATTCTGCTGATCATGGATGACCATGGGCAATATCTATTGCCTATGGGTAGGCCAACCATGACTTTTTATAGAAAACACCTTTAAAAAAAATACCAAAAACATAAAAATACCATTTATTTGTAAACCAGAATTTTAGTTTGGTCATATTTGCTTTCCTCACAGAAATATTGGCATTTTCTAAACCAACAATTAGTGGAGGCATATTAGTTGCCACTTTTCATTTAGTAAACTAATGACCAACTGTCATTTGGTGATAAATAGAGACAATTTTATTATTTTTTCTGCACATAGGCTAAAAAATGACGGCCAATATGACTGTGCTTTCCATTGTGCTATAAATGGTCTGCAACTAGAGTCAGACATTATTAATATATCTGTAATTAAAAAGATTGTCACGGATAACTATGAGGGGATCACACAGACCCCACCACCATCACCAGTTTGTCAAGGGACGCAATTCCACTGCCTCCAATCGTAAGGGTAATTAGACAATTGACTGATGAGTGATGGATGAGACTGCGGCTGCTTCCAATCCTAGGCGGATAATTTGGGGATTTCACAGTGAGCGAATGGTATATACACCTCCGATTCCAATAGATATATATTAGGTACGGTCACTGCCAACTCCACAATAACAAAAAGAACTATTAGCTGACACCACCAATTGTTTATACAGGCCTATTGGACACCAGTTACAGGTAGCGTATAGTTTCAGGGGTACGGTTTACAGAGCAAAAAGGAACATAGCTAATAAATTTTATATATTTAAACCAGATAGATAGGTATTAGATTAGATAGCAATGTTTATAAAAATTTGCAAAGATGATACAAAATGAGAACAAAACAATGCAGTATATACAATCACATGAAATAAAAAGGAATAACGATAGAGAAGTACTAAACCTGATGTTGCAGGAATGGCTCTTATGTTTATGGAGGGAAGCGTTCCGATTAAGAAAATAGAACACTCTCACAGTAAACGTTGTCTTCCAGAATAAACAATGACAGACACCCAAACTCTTTTATTAGATCAAGGTTACGCCCACAAACCTCCCCTTGGTGAGCTCATATGGTGGCTAGTTGTGGGATGTGCTGGTTGTGGGATGTGCTAGATGAAACATGACATGGATAGCATCATCCATTGTACCAATATTAATTTGAAGAGGTTATAATAGCCTTACAGTGATGTGAATGAATGCATTATGTTCGTCTTTTCGTTAAAACACCAAAAATATATATCCCATAGAGTGGGGAAAATAAGGAGTCGTCCACAAACTGTATAAATGTTTCCAAGGCATGGGAGCCATGGGGAGGTCTATACGTGGATTTATTGTGGAGGCCGAGGCTGGCAGCGGTAAGGAGTCTGGGTTGGGTGGCACCAGTAGACATGTTGGAATCAATGGAAGTGGTCTCAGAGTTTAAGTCTCAATGACCTATAGAATTTCTGGAGGTCCATGTCTAACTGAAAAGTATTACACTTGTAGCTAGGGCAGAAAGAGAGGCCTTTTTGTAGGACCCGATATTCTGCTATGCCAAGAGATGTAGAGGAAATATTGATCACCAGGGAGTCCATACCTGTGATCGTGTCATGCGCATGAAATCGTTCCTGCGGCAGTCTGATCCCCTGGCGGGTCCTCTTCTTCTCTGAGATCTCCGTGGACGTCATAAAAAAGGAATCGGGTTTCGGTCCACTCTCTCCTGATCTGAACCTGATGTGAAGCGGTCGGTAGAGGATCGATACGCCTGTTTGGAGGAGAGTTTCTTTGGCCCGGATCTGTCCTGCCATCTGTAAACTCGATCAAGTTCGTAGTCCTCCAGATCCCGTTGGAACTTTACCTCTTCCTCTGTTGGGTTTCACGCCGATGTTGAGCAATGTTGCTGTCAATCTTGGATTTGAGAGAGTTGAGGTCCTCTGAAGAGCAGGTGGAGGCCAGTTGGTGTTCGAGGTTCTTGACTCATTCTTGACTCTTTGTGATCTCTTTATGCAAATTCTCCAGCGTAAGGACCATCAAATCAAAAGAACATTTGTTTAGAATTAATTCAAATTTAGAACAAAATTCAGATGATTCATTAAAAAGAGTGGGGCGAGGGGTACTCGCAGGCCTTGGGGGATTCTTTGTGCTTTAAGGTACTCTGTAAGAGTGGCACCGTGTAATTCGAGATTAGTGCAGTGATGGAGTTCACGCTCTAAATCCCGACCCCTAGTCTCACTAGGTACAGGGTGAGAGGGGCTCAGTCAGGGTGATACAGAGGGAAGTAGTGCGGTCAGTCAGGGGTAATACAGGGGGAGAGGGACTCAGTCAGGGTGATACAGAGGGAGGTGGCGCAGTCAGTCAGGGATAAAACAGGGGGTGAGGGGCTCAGTCAGGGTGATACAGAGGGAGGTGACACGGTCAGTCAGGTTTAATACAGGCGGAGAGGGGTTCAGTCAGTGTGATTCTGGGGCAAGGGGGTTCAGCAGGGATATACGGGGGAGGGGATGCAGTCAGGGGTGATACAGGAGGAGGGAGTGCAGTCAGGGGTAATACAGGGGTAGAGGGGCTCAGTCAGGGTGATTCCAGGGCAAGAGGATTCAGAAGGGGGTGATACAGGGAAGGAGGCTCAGTCAGGGGTCATATAGAGGGAGGTGGCACAGTCAGGGGTAAAACAGGGGCTCAGCCAGGGTGATTATGGAGTGAAGGAATTCAGCAGGGGTGATACGGGGAGGGAGTGCTGTCAGAGGTGATACAAGGGAGGGGGCTCAGTCAGGGGTCATATAGTGGGAGAGTGCTCAGTCAGGGGTGATATGGGGAGGGTGTGCAATCAGTCAGGGGTGATACAGGGGGAGGGGACACAGTCAGTCAGGGGTGATACAGGGGGATGTGGAGCAGTCGTAAGGAATATAGGGTGAAAGAGGCTCAATCAGGATTATACAGGGGTAGGTGGCATACTCAAGGGTGATACAGGGGTAGAGGGGCTCAGTCAGGGTGATTCCGGGGTGAGGGGGATTCAGTAGGGGTAATAAAGGGGAGGGGGTGCAATCAGGGGTGATACAAGGGAGGGGACTGAGTCAGTAGTCATATAGAGGGAGGTGGCACAGTCAGGGGTAATACAGGGGCTCAGTCAGGGTGATTCCGGGGTGAGAGTATTCAGCAGGGGTTATACAGGGGAGGTGGTGCAGTCAGTCAAGGGTGATGCAGGGGGAGGGGACACGGTCAGTCAGGGGTGATACAGGGGGAGAGGGGCTCAATCATAGTGATTCTGTGGCGAGGGGATTCAGCAGTGGTGATATGAGGGAGGGGGTGCACTCAGGGTTGATACAAGGGAGGGGGCTCAGTCAGGGGTCATATAGTGGGATAGGGCTCAGTCAGAGGTGATACCGGGGGAGGGGGTGCAGTCAGGGTGATTGTGGGGTGAGGGGGTGCAGTCAGAGTGATTGCAGGGCAAGGGGGTGCAGTCAGGGTAATTGCAGGGTGAGGGAGTGCAGTCAGGGGTGATCTACAGGGAGGGGGTTCAGTCATTCAGTCAGGGGTGATATAGAGGGAGGGGGTGCAGTCAGTCAGGAGTGAAAGGAGAGGAGGTAATAGGGCCCTAATTTATCCCTAAGTAACTTAGCCCCTTCCCCTCTATCACCCCATATTTAAGGCCCCCCATTTACATGTACTTTTAGACTGGCAGAGGGGCCCTTGTTCAACCTTTGCAGCTGTAGCAGGGAGTCCTCTATCTCCCTCTGCTGCTTACACTGTGGGGGGAGGGGAGCGTGCATTATAGATGACAGCAGCTCATTACCTGAGCTAAGCTGTACTGCTGGGCAGATGGGGACACAAACAAAACTAACACTGATTGGTTGCGCTGTGGCTAATCAGTGTTAGCCTTAGCAAGAGCTGCTCCACTCTCCCTGCTTGTTCATCACAAGGAAGAGTGGTGATATAAAAAGCCATCAGGACACAAGAGAGCTCTGTTACTTACAAATAGTGCTCCGCAGTCTGCAGCAGTCGGACATGTCTGCCGTGTAATCAGTGACGCCACACTGCTCTCTAAGTAGCTCTGAGGCCGGAGGCGGGAGTAGCAATGACGTCACGCTGGGAGGACGTCCTGCTCGCGGCTCCTCCCACAGTTAGTCAGACAGCAGTGCAGGCGTCTCTGATAAGAGCTGGCACGCTCGCCTGCTGCAGACTGCGGCACACTGTTTGTAAGTAACAGAGCGCTCTTGTGTCCTGATGACTTTTTCTGTCACTGCTTTGCCCAGTAAGCTAAAGTGAAATTAATATTCACCCCTCTCCATGCCCATGTGAATATTCATTTCTCTTTAGCAGCGGGGACACAGCAGCCAGCTTCTGCTTCCTGTCACCCGCTGCTGCTCCGCTGACAATGGGGGCCCCCATAGCAGCTGCCCACTGGCTGGGGGCCCCTGGAGCAGTGGGGGCGCTAGGCAGCTGCTGGCCAGAAGCTAGTGGTGGATATGTTTTTCACTCTGGGACGGAGTAAGGAGACACAGGAGCCTTTTTGCTGTCTGAAGCACCTGCCCAGTGTGAACACTGGGCTAGACATACATTGCAAAGGCGACAATGAGGACCTGAAAGCGGACACAGAACAGCAATATCATGGCTGAAGAGGTGAAGGGCAAAGTGAGCATGTTTTTTTTCTTTTAACATTTTTGACAGGCTTCTACTGTTCAGCAAGATGGTAACTGCAGCCAGCCACCATATTTGCTGAATTTAACAGAAAATCCATATTCTCCAGAATGTGTATTTTAGAAAAATTCAATCAAAATTAAATTCTACTGAAATAAATTTTCATTTCCCATCTCTAGTCATCAGGATTTGATAACCCCCCAAAACTATGTACAGCTGTAGCTCTTTCAAAAACAAGTCCAGCAAAATCTTTACATGACCAGTCCATTCCTTCATTACTGAGAAATCAGTGTTTGAATTGATATGCAAATGATGTAGATCTGAAGCTTCTGTCACTCCAGCTCTATTCCCTGTCCAGCACGGCCTCCTCCCAGTTGACTGACAGCCTGTATACTGTGTGACGATAGATAGGAATATATATTCCTATATAATCCCTATATAATGACTTAATCAGACAGTAGGCATTTCACTAAAACAACAAACATCTATACAAAATGCGAGGCATACGCCCAATTAATAAAAATTAAGTGAACCTTTATTGTATTACAAAAAATTAGCATGAACTAAGCACATACATCAAAAAAGACATAAAGTACTATTGATATTATGCTGGAGTCACACTAGCATATGGCATCCGATGCAATATGCTAATGACCCTCGGCTCCAGCTCTGCTGCGAGTTTGATCCCAGTGTCCATGCTACTGTGCTCCTATCCTCTTACATGAGAGAATCGCAGCACAGGTGCGGAGTAGGCAGAGAAATTAATTTCTACATCTCCTACTTGGCCTAACTTAGCATATATCGGATTGCACTGGGATGACATCCGAGTGCAGTCCGATGTATCATTCGCACCCATAGACTTGTATGAGTTCAAGTGAGTTGAGTCTTGCTGCCAACTGAAGCATGCTACGATTGTTCTCTCATGCCAAATCTTCATGAGAAAATAATCGCAGATGTGATCTGCCCCATACAATAACATTTGGCCGAGTGCTAGGCGATGTTTTATAACTCTGCCTTGTTATACAATAGTGTGACTCTGGCTTTAAAAGGAGAGAACACGTCACCACTTCTACAGGTGCTTCTCACAAAATTTTAAAATCCGGAATGTGTGCTCAGTAAATGCACTCAATACTTGGTCGGGGCTCCTTTTGCATCAATTACTGCATCAATGCGGTGTGGCATGGATGCGATCAGTCTGTGGCACTGCTGAGGGTTTATGGAAGCCCAGGTTGCTTTGATAGCAGCCTTCAGCTCATCTGCATTGTTGGGTCTGGTGTCTTTCATTTTCCTCTTTACAATACCCCATGGATATAGATCCCCATGAAGTCCTGACCAAGCACTGAATATACATTTCAGTAGGCCAACATTTTGGATTATAAAATTATTTTTTCAAGCTGGTTTTATAAAGTATTCTAATTCACTGAGATAATGACTTTTGGGTTTTCATTGGCTGTAAGCCATAATCATCAACATTAACAGAAATAAACACTTGAAATAGATCACTCTGCTTGTAATAATTCTATATAATATATGAGTTTCACTTTTTGTATTGAAGAACTGAAATAAATTAGCTTTTTGATGATATTCTAATTTTGTGAGATGCACCTGTATATTTTTCACCTGACAATGCACGGGGCCAATGTGGGTACGCTCTCATTCCTCTCTCACGTCTGCAGCGGGCACTTGCACACTTTAAGGCTGTGTTTCCACGTTCCGGAAACACAGCGCTTTGGACGGAGCGGAAATTCCACTCCGCCCAAAGCCCCGCCCCCATCTTAACGCGCGCTCATTCCGGATGTGTTCAGGACACCTCCGGAACACATCCGGAATGATCACAGGGCTGCATAGCCCTGTGTTATTTCCCTTGCGGCGACGCAGCATCGCCGCAAGGGACTAGGACATGCTGCGGTCTGAAAAGACGCGCCGCATGTCCGGAAACGCAGGTCTTCCGCCTGCGTGTTTTGCAGCATAGTGGAGACGGGATTTCTTGAAATCCTCTCCACTATGCTGTAACATCTGGACGCTGCGTGTTTGAAGCTGCGCAAACGCACAGCGTCAAACACGCAGCTAATCCGGACTGTTTCCTGATAGTGGAAACATACCCTCATATATCAGAAGACTGGAGAGGAGGATGAGAGCAATGACACTGTGTGCATGCTCCTTTCCCTCCTCCAATCTCATTCATTGCTCATCCAGGACAAGTGAATGCTTTCACTCAACATAAGGGAAGGTGCTTGACATGAGAGGGCGGATAGTGAACGGTGCCCTTGGGTGCATCAAAGCTCCCTGATTTGCTTAAGAAATAAAATCCTTTTTCTAAAAAAAAACTAAACAAGTAAAACCTATGCTACATTTATGAATTTTATATTGGCCATTTCCCCATATTAATGTTTCAAGTGAGTTTTTGGGGGTGACAAATTCAGTTTCTGCAAAATAGAGGCAGCGATTAGATCACTAAAGGTGTGATTTTTATAAGGGCTATATCTCCTACTAAATATTATTTTTTGTCTATTTTTCATTTGAGCCTAATTCTTCATTTAATTTGCACCTTTCTTAAAGTCTATATTATATATTTTAGCCTGTTTTTTTTTCATGTTCGTCCTTGCGGGTAGAGCTTGGGGTTTCCTGATATGGTTATTTTTTTAACTGTTTGCAATCCAGTTTCCTCCAGGAGTGATTTTATGTACGCTAAATATCTTGGCACAATTCTAGACTCATAGTCATTATCTGTTTTTGCATTATTTTTTTTAATCAATTTAAATTTAATTTTGTTTTATATTTAATGACTATATTATGTTTCCTATAAATTGATACAAGTCAAGAAACTCATGCACCAAACAAGTTTTGTCCAGTGAGAAAAAATTGGATAGAAGTTATGCACTTAACAGCCTGAACAATGCATATGTAATGCAGCAAGGAATAAATATGATGTTTGAATTTTAGTAGGTCATGACATCTTTATAACCCATAGATAAAGTGTTTCACATAACATAAAAATAGAATATTCAGAAAGCCGCTCCACGATGGAAGAAAAAAAACATTTAACATTTTCAAAGAGAATAATGTTGGTGTTCTCAGATAACAAAGGAAGTAAATGCAAGTTAACCAGAATACTAAATCTGACAAATTGCTAGTTGTCTACAAATTATGGAAGTTATTATGTATTGTTTGTTTTCCCAAAGATTAGTTTAGAAGATTTTTTTTGTCTCTTTCTCACCTGATTTTTATTGATAAACCAATTGATGAATTTAACTATGTATTATATTTTTCCTTATTAATCTGTAAGAACAAAATGTAGCATTTTCTGATGCATTCTGCATTACGGTGGTCATTTACAATTGAAGTTTTGTAGTGGGGTTGTCTGCACGGGGACACCATAATGCAGCACATATAGGAGATTTGTCATGATGGGAATTATTTAAGTCAGTTTTTCATGAGTCCGCTTTATCATCATTTGGGCCAAATTTATCAATAATTGCAACAAATATGGTGCATAATGTTTGATAGAGCATATGTCAATGAAGTGAATAGAAAAACAAAACAAAAACAGCTCACTCTTCGATGTAGCTCGATCTGCACAGAAGCCCGCGATCCTTGCCACCGCATGGCATTAGTTGGGCACAGGGAAGGAAGAAGTTGATCCAGCTTCTGAGCCACAGCTCAAATAGATGTGGTTTAAAATCATAAAGTTTTTTTTCCAGAGAAGTTAAAAATCAATAGGAAAATTCAAAAATACAAAATATAGGAAACAAAATCCTCTGTGATGGAGGAGTACTAGGGGGACACAAAAAAATTAGGCAACTAGATGCATTTTGAATGCAAGTATGTTCTCAGACTTGGATTGAACCAAGTCTATGAACATACTTGCATTTCGAAATTCATCTGATAGCCTCATTTTTTTGTGTCCCGCCTACTACTCCTCCATCACAGATGATTTTGTTTCCTATGGGGTCCATCATACTGTGTGGGAGGGTCCATAGGGGCAATTATGCTGTGGGGTCTATTAATTTGTGTGTGGGAGACTGTGGTGTGCATTATGCTGTCTGGGGAGCTGTGGGTCAATTATGCTTCTGTGGGGAGCTGTGAGGTCCATTTATGCAGTGGCAGGGCTATGCAGTTCATCATACTGTATGGAGAGCTGTGGGATCCATCATCTTGTTTGGGGTGCTGTGGGGTCCATTATTCTGTGTGTGGGGAGCTGTGGGTCCATTATACTTGTGTGAGGAGCTGTGGGTCCATCATGCTTGTGTGGGGAGCTATTAAGTCCATTTATGCTGTGGCAGGGCTGTGCAGCATGGGGATCTGTTGGATCCATCATACTGTTTCGGTTGCTGTGGGGTCCACTATTCTGCATGCTGGGAGCTGTGGGGTCCATTATGGTGTGTTGGGAGCTGTAAGGAGCATTGTGCTGTGTGGTGGGATGAGTTCCAAAATGCAGTGTTGGGATCTCTGTGTTCCATTATGCTTTGTGGATGACTGTGGGGTATATTCTGCTGTTTGGATGGACTGTGGGTCCATTATTCCGTTTGTGGGGGTGGTGAGGTTCATCATACTGTGTGTGCGATCAAGCTGTCGGATCATCATTCTTTGTGTGAGGAAGTTGTGGGACATCACTGTGTGTTGGAGAGAATGGGACATCAAATTTTGCATGTGTTGGAATATGTTTCGTGCAACAACTCCATTCCTGTCTATGAGAGTATAGTTGCTAGATTTGTATGCTGTTTATAAAGTAAAAAAAAAACTCCCAGAGGCTCACACAGGGAGAGCATGTGACTGTATTTCCTGTTTTCCTGTGTCTGTGTATGAGAGAAGCAGCCTGCTGTAAATGCAGCACAGATAGAGACACACAAATGATTTATTCCTGATCTATTAACCCCTTAACCCCCAAGGGTGGTTTGCACGTTAATGACCGGGCCAATTTTTACAATTCTGACAACTGTCTCTTTATGAGGGTATAACTCTGGAACGCTGTTTTCTCATGACATATTGTACTTCACGAAAGTGGTAAAATTTCTTCGATATAACTTGCAGTTATTTTTTAAAAAAACGCAAATATGGTGAAAATTTAGAAAATTTTGCAATTTTCAAAATTTGAATTTTTATTCCCTTAAAACAGAGAAATATGTCACACAAAATAGTTAAGAAATAACATTTCCCACATGTCTACTTTACATCAGCACAATTTTGGAACCAAAATTTTTTTTTGTTACGAAATTATAAGGGTTAAAAGTTGACCTGCGATTTCTCATTTTTACAACAAAATTTACAAAGCCATTTTTTTTTAGGGACCACCTCACATTTGAAGTCACTTTGAGGGGTCTATTGTTAGGAGTTGAGTTCCCGCTTCTGCACAAGGGGAATCTCGAGCCATTCCGGCTGCAGTGGACTCTGCTCAGCTTAGACATCGGTCCCAGTGTCTCGCCCAGTCTGGCAGTGTGCAGAGGATTACTGCTGCTCCTCTAAACTCTGCTATTGTGGCCAGTACTGGTTAGCGGCGAGCAGACGTCTTTAGGACAAAGTCCTTGTTTTTCCCTTCTGAGCATGCCCAGAGTGAGATCTCTCATTGGAGATCAGGGGTCACATGCTCAGGTACTTCAGCAGCTCCTATTGGTCTGCCAGGAAGGTCCTGTGACTACTGGTGTTCTGGAACAAGTTTCATTGGTCCTTGTTTCTAGCAGGTCCTGTAGATGTTATTATAAAAGGGTGGCAATGCTGAGCCGCCATGCGCTAGTATCAACCATTATATGCTTTGCGCCAGTGTGGTCATGCGTGTGTGTGGTTAGGGCCCGGCTGAAATAAGCCCCTAGAATACCGACTTAATCGGTGAGGAGTTTGGTATGCTAGCTGGTCAGAGTCGGTGTCCTAGATGCCCTAGATTACCGGCATAACCGATGAGGAGTTTGATTGCCGTATTCAGGGCCTGGCATTCAGACGCCATAGATTGCGGGTGACTCCCGCGAGGACATTAGCGCATGATCACGTTCTATGTTCACTTAGCACTTAACTGTGTACCTGGGTGCCTGACAGGACACAGAACTTTTTCTCAGCGGCTCTGTGACGTAACAGGGTTCGCTTTCAACGCTAGACAGCGCCCTAGCGTGTTTATCTTGCGACTCAGTGGTGTCAAGTGAGTACGCACACATTGCCATATAGCGCTGCGGCACTCCTTCTAGCGGCTCTGTGAAATAACAGAGTTCGCACATATTGCCACAGTGCATTGCGGCGTTTATTCTGGCGACTCTGCGGGATAACAGAGTTTGCATCTTGCGCCATTTTACTAGCAGAAGGCTCCGCCTGCACGGTGGACCCCGGGCTGCGAACGCACCTCTCTACCTCATATATTTGGTGCGTTCCGCAGACCCTAACATCTATATGGCAGAAAATACCCAAAAGTGACACCATTCTAAAAACTGCACCCCTCAAGGTACTCAAAACCACATTCAAGAAGTTTATTAACCCTTCAGGTGCTTCACAGGAGCTGAAGCAATGTAGAAGGAAAAAATTAATATTTAAATTTTTAGTCACAAAAATGATCTTTTAAAAACTTTTTTTATTTTCACAAGGGTAAAAGGAGAAAATGGACAGATAAAGTTGTTGTGCAATTTCTCCTGAGTACGCCAATACCCCATATGTGGGGGAAAACCACTGTTTGGGCACACGGCGCCATTTGACTTTTCAAACCAAAATTGGCTGGAATTGAGATCAGACGCCATGTCGCGTTTGGAGAGCCTCTGATGCGCCTAAACAGTGGAAACCCCCCACAAGAGACACCATTTTGGAAACTAGACCCCCTATGGAACTTATCTAGATCTGTTGTGAGAACTTTGAACCCCCAAGTGTTTCACAAAAGTTTATAATGCCTGGGTGTGAAAAAAACAATTTTTTTCCACAAAAATGAGTTTTTAGTCCCAAATTTTTTATTTTTTCCAAGGAAATTGGACATCAAAAGTTGTCCAATTTGTCCTGAGTATGCTGATACCCCATATGTGTGGGCGAACGGCAGGGCTTGGAAAGAAAGTAATAACGTTTTGGAATGCAGACACTGATGGGGTCATGTTCCGTTTGCAGTGCCCCAGATGAGCCTAAACAGTGGAAACCCCCCACAAGTGACCCCATTTTGGAAACTAGAACCCTAAGGAACTTATCTAGATCTGTGGTGAGCACTTTGAACCCCCAAGTGCTTCACACAAGTTTATAATTCCCGGGCATGAAATAAAAAATCGTATTTTTTTACCACAAAAATTATCTTTTAGTCACCAATTTTTTTATTTTTTCAAGGGTAACAGGAGAAATTGGACCACAAAAGTTGTTGTCCAATTTGTCCTGAGTACGCTGATACCCCATATGTGGGGGGGAACCACTGTTTGGGCGCACGGCTGAGCTCGAACTGGAAGGAGCATCATTTGACTTTTTCCAACCAAAATTGGCTGGAATTGAGATTGGACGCCATGTTGCATTTGGAGAGCCCCTGATGTGCCTAAACAGTGGAAACCCCCCACAAGTGACCCCATTTTGGAAACTAGACGCCCTAAGGAACTTATCTAGATCTGTGGTGAGCAATTTGAACCCCAAAGTGCTTCACACAAGTTTATAACGTAGAGCCGTGAAAATAAAAAATAATTTTTTTCCTTAAAAATGATTTTCAACCTCAATTTTTATTTTCCCAAGGGTAACAAGACTCCAAAAGTTATTGTGCAATTTGTCCTGAGTATACTAATACCCCATATGTGGGGGTAAACCACTGTTTGTGTGCATGGCAGAGCTTGGAAGGGAAGGAGCGCCGTTTGACTTTTTCAATGCAGAATTGGCTGGACACCATGTCGTGTTTGTAGAGCTCCTGATCTGCCTAAACAGTGGAAACCCCTGACAAATGACACTATTTTGGAAACTAGACCCCTCAAGGAACTTTTCTAGATGTGTGGTGAGAACTTTGAACCCCCAGGTGTTTCACTAAAGTTTATAACGCCCGAGCATGAAAATAAAAAAATCATATTTTTTCCACAAACATGATTTTTAGTCCCCAACTTTTTATTTTCCCAAGGGTAACAGGAGAAATTGGACCCCAAAAGTTGTTGTCCAATTTGTCCTGAGTGCACTGATACCCAATATGTGGGAGAAAACTACTGTATGGGCACACGTCGGGGCTCGGAAGGGAAGTAGTGACGTTTTGGATTGCAGACTTTGATGGAATGGTCTGCGGGTGTCATGTCGTATTTGGAGAGCCCCCGATGTGCCTAAACAGTGGAATCCCCCCACAAGTGACCCCTTTTTGGAAAATAGACCCCACAAGGAACTTATCTAGACGTGTGGTGAGCACTTTGAACCACAAAGTACTTCACAGAAGTTTATAACTTACTGTTAGGGTTCAAGTTCCCGCTCCTGCACAAGGGGAGTCTCGAACCAGTGCCGCTGCGGTCTCCCATTCATCTCCGGCCGCAGTGGAGCCTGCTCAGCAGAGACGTCGTTCCAAGTGTCTTGCCCACTCCACTACTGGGCAGTGACTTGCGGCTGCCTTTCCTGGATCTGCTATTATAGCCAGTTCTGGAGCAGATGTCTTTGGGACAAAGTCCTGCATTTTCCCTTCTGAGCGTGCCCAGAGTGAGATCTCTCATTGGAGATCAGGGGTCACATGCTCAGGTACTGCAGCAGCTCCTATTGGCCCGCCAGGAAGGCCCTGTTACTACTAGTCTTCTGAACAGCTTCTCATTGGTCCTTGTTCCTGGAAGGTCCTGTAGCTGTTGCTATAAAAGGGTAGCATGTCTGGGCCGCCATGCGCTAATATCAACCATTGTATGCTATGCGCCAGTGTGGTCATGCGTGTGTGTGGTTAGGGACCCGGCTGAAATAAGCCACTAGAATACCGACTTAATCGGTGAGTTTAGTGTGCTAGCTGGTCAGGGTCGGTGTCCTAGATGCCCTAGATTACCGGCATAACCGGTGAGGAGTTTGATTGCCGTATTCAGGGTCTGGCGTTCAGACGCCATAGATTGCGAGTGACTCCCGCGAGGACATTAGCGCATGACCACGTATTATGCTCGCTTAGCAATTAACCGTGTGCCTGAGAGCCTGACAGGACACGGTGTTTGTTCTCAGCGGCTCTGTGACGTAACAGGGTTCGCTCTCGACGCTAGACAGCGCCCTAGCGTTTTACATTGCGGCTCACTGAAGCTAAGTGAGTTCGCACATATCGCCATATAGCGCTGTGGAATCCCGTTAGCGGCTCTGGGAATTAACAGAGTCTGCACTTACTGCCACAACGCGCTACGGCGTTTATTTTAGCGACTCTGCGGGATAACAGAGTTCGCTACTTTCGTCATCTTACTAGCAGCAGGCTTCGCTTGCACGGTGGACCCCGGGCTGCGAACGCACCTCTCCACTTTATATATTTGGTGCGTTCCGCAGACCCTAACATAATATTAGCGCCAGGGTCTGGCTAGTAAAATGGCGGACGAACAGCGTTTATTGCAGTACATCCAGCAGCTGAAGGGTAGGTTGGAGGCTCTTGAGAGCACAACCTCAGCTGTGGATGTTACCGCAGTCGCTGTTCAGGCTGCTAGCGTGGCTGCAGCCAGTTTGTCCTCTGCCACCTCTGCCCCTACATTATCCCACCTCCCGCTTCCTGACAAGTTTGCCGGTGATAGCAAGCAATGTCGGGATTCGTGAGTCAGTGCTCTATACATCTTGAGCTTCTGGCTGCACGTTTTCCCACGGATCGGGCACAAGTGGGTTTTGTACTTTCTCTACTCTCGGGCAGAGCGTTGGAGTGGGCAACGCCGCTGTGGGAGCGCGATGATCGTGTGGTGCGGAGTGCTCCTCGTTTCTTGGAGGCTCTTAAAAAGGTCTTTTTAGGACCCCAGGTCACCCACGATACGGCGCTACAACTGCTGGCATTGACACAGGGTTCGTCTTTGGTCAGTCAGTTTTCCATCCAGTTTCGGACTCTGGCTGCTGAGCTAGATTGGTCTGATAAAGTTCTTATTCCTATCTACTGGCGGGGACTGGCTGACCATGTTAAAGACGCTTTGGCTACCAGGGAGATTCCCGCCACACTGGAGAAGCTTATCTCCATATCTACCCGCATTGACCTCCGTTTTCACGAGCGGAGGTTGGAGCGGGCCCAGTGTAGGCAGAGGTTTCGGTTGGCTCCCACCTTTGCCAAACCTCTCGAATTCCCCGATCTGGCGTCCGAACCTCAAAAGGCCACAGAAGTTCCTCATGCAGGACCTAAGTCTCGGTCCGTCCTAGTATCCGTGGTCTGTAACCATTGTCAGCAGGCAGGACACTATGCCAACAGATGTCCACAGCGATCGGGGAAGCGATCGCGTCTAGTGGCCCTGGGAGGAGGTTCATCAGAGACAGCGGCATTTTCCTCCAAGATGACACTTAAAGGGACAATCACTGTTGGTACTTCCATTCTCATCGCCGACCTTTGCGTGGACTCAGGAGCAGAGGGGAATTTCATGTCCTCTAGCTTTGCTCGCCGTCATGCAATACCTCTGGTGGCGCTTGACAAATCAGTGACTGTTCGGGTAGTGAATGGGTCGTCATTGCCCTCACTAATTACACACCAGACTGTCCCACTTGCATTGTCTGTATCTCCTTCCCATCAGGAATTTATTTCCCTACTCGTCCTTCCCGAGGGAATAGACGAGATTCTACTAGGTATACCTTGGCTCCGTTTCCACTCCCCACATATAGAGTGGACTTCGGGTAGGATACTGGGTTGGAGTGATGCATGTACAGGCAGATGTGTCAGAAGTTGCGTTCAGGTTACCACTACTGAGTTACCCGCAGATCTTACTCCACTTCCCAAGCACTACTGGTCATATGCAGACGTGTTCTCCAAGAAGGCTGCGGAGACTCTTCCGCCTCATCGCCCCTATGACTGTCCTATCGACCTCTTGCCTGGCGCAGAACCTCCTCGGGGAAGGGTCTATCCCCTCTCTCTTCCTGAGACAGAGGCCATGTCGCAATATATTCAGGAGATCCTGGCAAGAGGGTTTATTAGGAAGTCGGTGTCACCGGCAGAGGCGGGATTTTTCTTCGTGCAGAAGAAAAATGGAGAATTGCGTCCGTGTATTGATTACAGGGGTCTTAACGCCATCACCGTTAAAAACAAGTACCCGTTGCCCCTGATCTCTGAGCTATTTGATAGGCTTCGGGGAGCAAGGGTATTCATTAAACTAGATCTGCGCGGTGCTTATAACCTGATTCGCATCCGTGAGGGGGACGAATGGAAGACGGCTTTTAATACCAGGGATGGGCATTACGAATATCTGGTGATGCCCTTTGGGCTCTGTAATGCTCCAGCCGTTTTCCAAGACTTTGTCAATGACATCTTCCGGGATATGCTCTCCACCTCGGTCGTAGTCTATCTGGATGATATACTCATCTTCTCTCCAGATATTGACTCCCACCGGAGGGATGTTGGCAGGGTCTTCGACCTCCTATGGGCAAATTCCCTTTACGCAAAGTTGGAGAAATGTGTGTTTGAGCAGGAGTCCTTACCTTTCCTGGGCTATATCATCTCCGCCCAGGGATTGGCTATGGATTCTGCCAAACTACAGGCGGTGATGGACTGGCAAGAACCCCTCTCTCTAAAGGCAGTGCAGCGCTTTATGGGGTTCATTAATTACTACCGTCAGTTCATTCCCCACTTCTCAACTTTGGTAGCTCCCGTGGTTGCCCTTACCAAAAAGGGAGCTAATCCCAAATTGTGGTCTGAAGAGGTCTCCAAGGCCTTCACGTCTATTAAGTCTCATTTCGCTAGAGCTCCCATCCTACATCGCCCCAATGTTGATAAGCCATTTATATTGGAGGTGGATGCCTCGTCTGTTGGTGCTGGAGCAGTCCTCTTCCAAAAGGATGCTCAAGGTCGGAAGCATCCATGCTTCTTTTTCTCCAAGACCTTCACACCAGCAGAGAGGAATTATTCCATCGGGGACAGGGAGTTGCTAGCAATGAAGTTGGCCTTCTCGGAGTGGAGACATCTGTTGGAGGGAGCTCGCTTTCCCTTCCAAGTCTTCACGCGGATCACAAAAACCTGGTATATCTTCAGACAGCCCAGCGGCTTAATTCTCGCCAAGCCAGATGGTCCTTGTTCTTCTCCCGGTTTCATTTCACACTGCATTTCCTCTCGGGAGAGAAGAACATTCGTGCCGACGCTCTCTCTCGCTCTGTGGTGTCCTCGGAGGAGGAGGTGGAGGAGCCTCGGCTTATCATCCCCACAGAGAGCCTGAGAACAGTGGCCCCGGTTTCGCTAGAGTCTGTGCCCCCGGGCAAGACTTTTGTGCCTACTAATTTGCGACCGGAGGTACTCTCTTGGGCACATTCGTCCAGGGTGGGTGGACATTTTGGGGCAAAGAGGACATCTGAATTGCTGGCGAGGACATATTGGTGGCCGCATATGGTCCGTGATGTTGGGGACTATGTTCGGGCATGTGTCTCCTGCGCCAAAAATAAGTCTCCATGACAACGGCCAGCTGGGTTACTTTACCCTTTGCCGGTGGCAGACAGGCCCTGGGAGATGGTTGGGATGGGCTTTGTGGTGGGCTTTCCCAAGTCTCGGGGTTGCACCATCATTTGGGTAATCACCGACCATTTCTCTAAAATGGTGCATCTGGTGCCACTACCACGGTTACCTTCTGCACGGGCTCTGGCAGCGTTGTTTGTTAGGCACATCTTCCGTTTACACGGCATGCCGGACAAGATTGTCAGTGACCGAGGTCCCCAGTTTGCGTCTCGGTTCTGGAGAGAGCTTTGTCGTCTACTCAGTATTGAGTTAAATCTCTCTTCAGCGTACCATCCTGAGACGAATGGGTTGGTAGAGAGGGCCAACCAGACCTTGGTCACCTATCTACGACATTTTGTCTCAGCCAGGCAGGATGACTGGGCATCCTTGCTACCATGGGCTGAGTTTGCATTAAACAATGCTGTGGCTGATTCCACCGGACAGACCCCATTCCTCCTGAACTACGGTCAGCATCCGCGGGTACCAGTGCCTATGCCCGTGTCTTCCGTCGATTCCAGGGTGGTAGACTGGGCTGTGGAGGCACGGGACATTTGGGACCGCACTCAGGATGCCATTCAGGCCTCCAAAGAGAGGATGAGGTCTTCGGCCGATGCCCATCGGCGCCCCGCTCCTACATTTGCTCCTGGGGATTTGGTGTGGCTCTCCGCCCGTAACATCAGGCTGCGAGTTGAGTCCACTAAGTTGGCACCCCGCTACCTGGGTCCTTTCAAGGTCCTCGAGCAGGTTAACCCTGTGGTATAACGTTTAGCTCTTCCACCACGCCTGGGTATCTCCGACACCTTTCACGTGTCCCTCCTGAAACCCGTGCTCATGTCCCGGTTTTCTGAGTCATCTGCCGGGACATCGGGTTCATCTGCAGATGACCATGAGGTGAACGCCATCGTGGGGTGTAAGGTGGTACGGGGCAAAAAGTTTTATTTGGTGGACTGGAGGGGCTATGGGCCTGAGGATAGGTCTTGGGAGCCTGCCGAGCATGTTCACGCTCCGCAGCTCATCGCTGCCTTTCAACGCAGCGAGGCCCAGAGAAGGGGGGGCCCCTAGGAGGAGGGGTAATTTTAGGGTTCAAGTTCCCGCTCAAGGGGAGTCTCGAACCAGTGCCGCTGCGGTCTCCCATTCATCTCCGGCCGCAGTGGAGCCTGCTCAGCAGAGACGTCGTTCCAAGCGTCTTGCCCACTCCACTACTGGGCAGTGACTTGCTGCTGCCTTTCCTGGATCTGCTATTATAGCCAATTCTGGAGCAGACGTCTTTGGGACAAAGTCCTGCATTTTCCCTTCTGAGCGTGCCCAGAGTGAGATCTCTCATTGGAGATCAGGGGTCACATGCTCAGGTACTGCAGCAGCTCCTATTGGCCCGCCAGGAAGGCCCTGTTACTACTAGTCTTCTGAACAGCTTCTCATTGGTCCTTGTTCCTGGAAGGTCCTGTAGCTGTTGCTATAAAAGGGTAGCATGGCTGGGCCGCCATGCGCTAATATCAACCATTGTATGCTATGCGCCAGTGTGGTCATGCGTGTGTGTGGTTAGGGACCCGGCTGAAATAAGCCACTAGAATACCGACTTAATCGGTGAGGAGTTTAGTGTGCTAGCTGGTCAGGGTCGGTGTCCTAGATGCCCTAGATTACCGGCATAACCGGTGAGGAGTTTGATTGCCGTATTCAGGGTCTGGCGTTCAGACGCCATAGATTGCGGGTGACTCCCGCGAGGACATTAGCGCATGACCACGTATTATGCTCGCTTAGCAATTAACCGTGTGCCTGAGAGCCTGACAGGACACGGTGTTTGTTCTCAGCGGCTCTGTGACGTAACAGGGTTCGCTCTCGAAGTTAGACAGCGCCCTAGCGTTTTACTTTGCGGCTCACTGAAGCTAAGTGAGTTCGCACATATCGCCATATAGCGCTGTGGCATCCCGTTAGCGGCTCTGGGAATTAGCCGAGTCTGCACTTACTGCCACAACGCGCTACGGCGTTTATTTTAGCGACTCTGCGGGATAACAGAGTTTGCTACTTTCGTCATCTTACTAGCAGCAGGCTTCGCTTGCACGGTGGACCCCGGGCTGCGAACGCACCTCTCCACTTTATATATTTGGTGCGTTCCGCAGACCCTAACACTTACAGCCGTAAAAATTAAAAAAAATTTTTTTTTTTACAAAAATGATTTTTTCATCTCCAATATTTTATTTTCACAAGGGTAACAGGAGAAATTGGACCCCAAAAGTTGTTGTCCAGTTTGTCCTGAGTATGCTGATACCCAATATGTGGGGAAAAACTACTGTATGGGCACACGTCGGGGCTCGGAAGGGAAGTAGTGACGTTTTGGATTGCAGACTTTGATGGAATGGTCTGCGGGCGTCATGTCGTATTTGGAGAGCCCCTGATGTGCGTAAACAGTGGAATCCCCCCACAAGTGACCCCTTTTTGGAAAATAGACCCCACAAGGAACTTATCTAGATGTGTGGTGAGCACTTTGAACACCGAAGTGCTTCACAGAAGTTTATAACTTACAGCCGTAAAAATAAAAAATCCTTTTTTTTTACAAAAATGATTTTTTAGCCCCCAATATTTTATTTTCACAAGGGTAACAGGAGAAATTGGACCCCAAAAGTTGTTGATCAATTTGTCCTGAGTACGCTGAAACCCAATATGTGGGAGAAAACTACTGTATGGGCACACATCGGGGCTCGGAAGGGAAGTAGTGACGTTTTGGATTGCAGACTTTGATGGAATGGTCTGCGGGCGTCATGTCGCATTTGGAGAGCCCCTGATGTGCCTAAACAGTGGAAACCCCCCACAAGTGACCGCATTTTGGAAAAGAGACCCCACAAGGAACTTATCTAGATGTGTGGTGACCGCTATGAAGCCCCAAGTCCTTCACAGAAGTTTATAATGTTCAGCCGAAAAAACAAAAAAAATCATTTTTTTTTACAAATATGATATTTTCGCCCCCAATTTTTTATTTTCCCAAGGGTAACAGAAGAAATTGGACCCCAAGAGTTATTGTGCAATTTTTCCTGAGTACGCTGATACCCCATATGTGGGGGTAAACTACTGTTTGGGCGCATGGCAGAGCTCTGAAGTGAAAGAGCACCGTTTGACTTTTTCAACGCAGAATTGGCTGGAATTGAGATCAGACGCCTGGAAACCCGATGTGTACCTTGGTTACCAGCTGATCACTGGTCTCCTGCCTGCCACACGCAGCGATGCGTGCTGGCCAGCAGGAGACCAACGATCAAAAAAATGTCCAGGACATTCAGCGACGATCAGCGATACCCAGCATGGGGGTTGATCGTCGCTGAATGTCACACACAGCGATATCGCTGGGGAGATCGCTGTTACGTCACAAAACTAGTGACTCAGCAGCGATCTCGCTAGCGACATCGCTGTGTGTGACGGGGGCTTAAGAGATTGATTCCCTTGCCCCATATTTGGTGTTTGCTTTTCGACGCCAATTTGCATGTGGAAAATGAAAGGTTTGATACAGTACCAATTACTAAAATTTTAAAAATCTCAACTACATATTGCATATGTTCTCCATGCCTAAATTTACCTGCGATACAGATTTTAAACTCAGCAGCATGTCAAATTTTTATGCAAAATTGATTGTAGACTTCACCCTTTGCAATGCATGGGGTGAAATTCTCAAAAAGATCAGCAACAAAATTCACAAGGAACACATGAGGATTTTGTTTTACTGCGGAAACAACATTTATCAACTGTCGAAAATCTCCTTCAAATCCTCAATAAGAGCAAGTGTTCTAAATTTTGCATGCAGTGATTAATGAATGGTACTCCAACAATGCAGTAATATTAAAGGGGTTTCCACTACTGGAACAACCCCTTCTGAATCCGCATGTTTGCCCCCCCAGTAAAATAACAACACTTACAGTCCACTCTGGGGCCGGAACTGTTCCAGTGGTGTTAGCACAGTCTCTCCTGGGGCTCATGTAACATTGTATCATCACGCGAGCCCTACAGCCAGTCAGCGGCCGCTTCACTCTCCTCATCTTTGGATGTGCCACATACATCTGAGAGAGCAGCCATGCTCACTTCTTCAGGATGTAAGTGATTTGTACGAAGGTAGGTAGAGTGAAACTACCACTCATTGGCTGCACGACTCGATTCATGTAACAATACGTGAGCCCCAGGAGACACAGTGCCGACACCATCTGTAATGCCACTGGCATTTGAGGTATGTGTTGTGATTTGACTGGGAGCAAACTTATGGATTTGGATGGGGTTATGCTAGTGGCGGACTACCCCTTTAAGGAATAATTCAAAGCTCCTTTGCCTCATTTCAAAATCAATACAAGAGTCCCACACACACCATATGCCATTTATAACACTGGTGTTTTATGTGACTTATGTTGTAGAGGGGATTTGGAATCTACTTAATCTCCGCGGGGTCCAGATTTGCATTTTCTTGGCCTACGCTCCCTTTAGCTAGGCTTGATAATTATTTCAAAATGACTTGTACTCCATTAAAAACATTTTAAAATATAAGGCCCCATACAGGCTTCAGTTTTTCTCTCACAAGTTGCATCCATGTTTTTCGTTGATAGAACTCGTACCTATTATAGTCTGTGGGGCTGTTCACATGAGAATGTGCTTTTGCAGATCTAGTGGTCTACACAAAGTCACGGAGATATGTCCAATTTTTATCCACAACTCTGATCAACCTCGTCAACGCTAGTCTTTGGGTCTGTGAAGAAATCGGACATCACTTGGATTTTTTTCCATGCATGGCTTGATAGGAGAAGCTTGAGAAAACTCCAACAGTTCATTTTTTCATCCGAGAAAAGCTGAAGAAACTGTGACCAAACTCTGATGGACTGCCACATGGAGCAAATGATGATGAAACTCTCATAAGAAGCACTGACCTTTTTTGCGTATGAGAAAAATCACTGATTTTTGAATAAGCCCTAAATCGGACCAATGAGGCTCGACCTAATAACTCAATGTCTCTTATATTTTTATGCTTCTTCATAGTAGCCCCATGGGTGTCTTTTGCTCAACTATATTTGTCCACAGTTGTAATTTCTTCGGAATATAGATAAAGAAAATAAGTCTAAGCCTTTTACTTTGCCATAACCATTTTAACGTGTTTGACCTCCATAGGATATATAGGATGCTTTCTGTGCACTTTATGAACCTAAGGTCACTCAATGGCTTTCCAAACTCTAAGTATAATCTCTTTCATTCCAACACTCCAGTAATCCCAGTCATGTATATAAGCTTTTGTTCATCATACAATCTGAACCGAGAATCACTCTAGGTGATTCTACCAAAGAGTTTTATCTATATAAAAGTTCTGTCTTACTTTTATAAGAAAATCAATAAAATAGAACAAAGCCCACAGATGTATATAACTTCTGTAGAAAGAAAAAGGACCCTGATTTTTATATTCTGTCATATGCTCACAGTAAAAAAAAATCCTTAAAAATATTGGTAGTTATGTAAAACACAAACAAAAAAATATTGTCTACTGCATTTGTGATTTTCATGAATATTTTTCACACAATGCCCAAGCACTACAGAGAGATGGGATATGCTTCAGATTTCACTGCAATTCCCTAGAGGAAATACCAGTAAAATACAAGTAACAGCCTGGGATTGTGCTGGAAATGAATAAATGCTTCATATAAGATGCTGTCTTACTGTTGCAACTTTATTCAACATCAACTTCCAGATGGGAACTATTTTCCATGCTTCATAAAGCTAAATCCAGCTGTTACATTTGGACCTACATAAGGAATCCACATTTTATTGCTTTAACAGTGCATACACGACAATTGCTATTGTTTGACTTGGTTGCTCACCTCAAAACACTCAATGCATTCTGAAACGAGGGCTGATTTTTAAAGTCGATTAATAAGCTCTGTTCTGTAACAGGACTCTAGTTTTTACAACATTTACTAGATAGCTCACATAACTGGCAGATAAACTCTCCACAAACAAAGACGCTCTATGCCTTCAGTACAGAGCTGCTAATTCGACCAGAGCCAGAACAATGTTCCATGCGCAAACCATAATGGAAAGTTTTAGAATTAGGGAATTATTGTAATAATATTAATATCAGAAGCATTATTTCATAAAGCTCCAATTTTTATTTCTATTGTAACTGCTCTCACAGGTCGAGCTCTAAGTAGCAATTCCCTAATACATGCCTATTGTTGGAATCCCTGCAAGTGGGTGTATAGGAATAATGCAATATGAAGGCCACACGCTGTGTCATTGTGGTACCCCAATCAGCCAGTCAGGTGAAAGCTGCATTGCTCCTTAAACAAAGGCACAGATTTGCTGATGGAAATTTAAATACATTGAATTCTCATGTTCAGGAGCATAGCTATAGGAGGAACTATGGGAATTGTGTGGCAGTCGCAACCAAATCCTGGTGGTTAAAGCAGGAATCTCACAAATACCATTTGGGACCTATACAAAGGATAAGGTCAGATTAATATGGCCATATTAGAAATCAGGTCAGTCAAATCCGCAAATTACAGACGTGTTCTGGTTGTCATCGCAGCTCCATGTGCTCATTGACATTGAAGACGGTTGTATTTACATTTGGCGCTATATAAATAAAGATTATTATTATTTATTATTACATTGCATAAATTGTTCTGGTCCATAAAATGGACTAAAGTAGTGAATGCTAAGATTTTTTCCACACAGACTGAAAGTCCACATAGAAAACTGGTGGGACCACAATACCTCACTGTGTACATGGGTGTACATGGAGAACCGATTTTATGCTTGCCTAAAAGAGCCCTAAGTGATAAAACTATGATCTTTGCATGCCATACTGATGGCACCATGGTCAACACAAGGTTAATTCAGGCCTTTGGGTGACAGAGTCCTTGTAGTACCCTTATCACATTAAATTTTTCCGCTTAAGGGCTCATAAACATACCATTATTTTCGGTCGGGCTGCAATTCAACAAAAGTTGGATCACACTGCGCTATTCAATTTTTTCCTTGGGAGTAGTGTTCAATCATCGCACACTCTTGATAGATGCTTGTGAGAACTTTATTGTACAGTTACAGATGCAGCAAAATCACAATTCATGAATATGGAATTGGTGCAGGGATAGAGAAAAAAGTGGGGTTACAAGAACATAAAGTTTTGACCCTCATAGGGTCTTATTCATATAGTCGCTGTAGGCAAGGTTCACTGAATGGTTTGAAGGTTATTTTGATTGCAATGGACACCTGGGTCCAGGTGAAGTCCGGCGCACCTGTGCCTTGGATGTAAGCTGCAATTTTTTCCTTGGACAGAGATGATCCAGGGAAAAAAAACGCAACATAGCCAATGTCACGGTTCCACACCTCAGTGTGTCTGGCGTGCAATTACTGACAGCTCAGCCATCCAATCTTGTACAGGGGCGTGCTGAAGCTGGCATTACTTTGATTGACAGCTCGACTATCCAATATGAGACTGGGAGGCGTCATCTGTCTCCAAGTGTTCATTATCCCAGGTGATTATCATGCTACTTAACTGAGCTATTTCGTCCAGACCTCTGCCAGACGCACATTCAGCTAGTGTGGTTTGTTTCCTCTGTGCCTCAAGTTCTATATGTTGATCTTTCGTTGCCTGACTTTGAACTTCATTCTGATCATCCGCTCTGATCCCCTACCCTTCTGGTATTCTGACTTCAGAACATTACCTGACTATGCTTTTGTCTCTTCCTTCTATTTATGATGTACCCTCCTGGCTTCTAACCTTGGACTTCTTGACTATCCTGACTCACAGCTTGGCCGTGAAAAGTGACTAGCGTCACACTCGACTTTAATGTGATATTCAGATCGCACTCAGCCATGCAAGTCACTGAGTCCATGGAAAACATCAAACTGCACTTGGATGACACTCCCAAGGAGGGACACTAGAGGGATAGGGACAAGCAAACATTTCATTATAGGATACAATTCATTTTTAACTTCACATTCGAGCAATTAAGTCTCAAAGTATTAAATTTTTGAAATTCACATGAATTCTCTCTTTTTGAGCATTTTAACTTTATCATCACCTTTTATAAGGGGAGGTATATTGTCAATTATACAAAACCTCAGCTGTCTTTCAGTATGTCTCTATTCTAAAAAAAGGTTTAGAGGTTTAGAAACAGGCAAATGAAGGTGTTTTTTATGAATAGTATATTGATGATGATTTATCCTGGTCTTAAAATCTCAAGTGGTTTCACCTACGTACCATAATTTACATCATGGGCACTCTAATAAGTAGATGACGTACTCAGAATTGGAAAAAACGATTTATAAAATATGTGTCTAATTGGATGTTTAAACTTATTACCTTTTAATCATATTACTACAATTAACACAGTTCAAACAGGGAAAACAGCCCTTACTTGGTTTGCTTGTAAGACTAGATTGAGTTTGTGCCTTTAAAGAGCCAATATTAGAATTAACTAATCTATCAGATTCATGAACATTTTTTGTTCTTCTATATGACATTAAAAAGGGGGAGTTTAAACTCATAAATATCAGGCAAACATCTGCCTAGAATAGGCCAATGACATCTTACAATTTTGGCAATTTCATACCTTTCCTCAATATAGGTTGAGAGAAAGGAGGAATATGTCACAGTTCTTTTTTATGACATATCACCTTTATTCTTAAATGTATCTGTCATGGTCAGAAATTATGTTTCTCTATCAACTTTTTCACTAACTATGCTATTGGCATGTAGAAATTGACTACACTGTAAATATTCAACCATTTTTATATGATGGTGACTTTCAAATCTTAATAGGTTGTTGCTATTCATAAGTTTCATATATAATGAGGTAGTGCGTTTACCCATATTTTGTGACACCAAGACATCTAAGAACTATATTTCTTTTGAAGAGTAGGACAATGTGAATTAAAAATATCTGAATCCAGGTTATTCAAAAAAGTATAACAGTCACATAATTCGGAAATGGAACCACTCAGGAGGAGGAAGACATCGTCTATGTATCTCCACTACCTCAAAATACCATGTGTACCATCCGTGTGCCGTCCATGTGGCACGCACCGGAATAGAATACAGAATAGAAATTGCAGATTTTTAAGAGTTAAACATGTGTAACTATATAGATAAATAGATAGATAATAGATAGACATCCATGAGATATATAATTTGCGCCTTGCATGTGTAGTTTACTGTACCTGTCTCAGCATAATAAATAATTTAATGAAAAGGTACCATTTTTGGTAAAAAGCAAAGGTAAAGCAGACATTTAAGAGCTGATATTATCAAGCTGGGAAGGTCCCTGGATATTGGGCCCAGCCTAAAAATACCAGACTACAGCCAACCCAAAAGTGAAGCATCACATGAGAAGCTCCAATTCTGGTGCATCTCCTTGGTTCTTCCCAATACCCTGGTGCGTTGGCATTTGGGGTAATGGAGCTTGTGGTTATGGTCAGCTGTGAATTGTCCAAAAACACAGCTGACATCAAGCACTGGTATTAGCAATGGAGTGGTGTCTATCTGACACTCCCATTACTAACTCAGGACAAACAAGAATAACACAAAAATAATAACACACACAAAAAATACTTTAAATAAACACTCGTTGACAATGTTCCCTGATAAACCACTTTATTTAAAAAAAAATCCCACATATGTCCGATGTAGCCTACTGAATCCAGCATAGACCAGCGGCTGGAAACCTGAAAAGAACATACACACAAAACACAGAGTAATAAAACAAACATACTTTCTGTCGTTCACTACTTTATAAAAAAAAGTTTCGATGCAGATCTGACATAGTCCAAGCGAATCCAACAAAGTCCAGAAAAACCTCAGTACAAAGCCTATGGAGGCTCATTCTGATGCTCCATAGTCTTTTCAAACAGCCACTTCTGGGTCACGCTGTGCGACACCAATCGATTCTGATGAGCAGTAACGTCTGTTAACACAGAAAATGAAATGAGTAAGAAGCAACCCCTCACATGACAGTGAAGCTTTTATTGAGCTTCACTCTCACTCCTGCAGAAGACACACATTGGTAGCGATATACATGGGGTTTCGTCTTCATTTCATTTTCTGCCTGACCCCACAGATTTATGCATTTCATCCTTACTCATATATACCCATCTTCCCATTCATTTTGTGGGTTTACATTCAGGTCAGTTTTCATTAATGATTGTATGGGCCACTTGTACTTCCTATTTGAGCCATAAAGCCATCAGGTCAAGATGGTGTTAGACTTTGTTCACATTGCTGTTTTGCACAGAGAAACATGTTTATACTACTGCACTGGATTAATGTTATTATTATTATTAGCTATTTCTAAGATATTATATAGCACTAAATCTTTATTGGATCATGCATGCTTATTATTGTTGTTAGATATTAGTATTATTATTATTATTATAGCACCATTTATTCCATGGCGCTTTACATGTGAAAAGGGGTATACATAATAAAAAACAAGTACAATCATATTGAACAAAATGAGTCACCGACTGGCACAACAGGAGAGAGGACCTTGTGCACGAGGGCCCACAGTCTACCAGGGATGAGTGAGGATACAGTAGGGGAGGGGAGAGCTCGTCATGCAGCGGTATGCTGAAGTAAGGGTTACTGCAGGTTGTACGCTTGTCAAAAGAGGAGGTTTCCATGCTAGGCATGAATCTGATATGTTGGGGTAGAGAGATATCCTGTTCATTTAGAATTTTGGGCAGATGAGGACAAGTGGGGCCTGGCAACACTATCTGTAAAAAAGCTGATATTACAAAGATGATGGCTTCTATAAATGAATAATGATGATCCTAAACACACATCAAAATCCACCATAGACTACCTCAAAAGGCACAAGCTGAAGGTTTTACAATGGCCTTCAGGGTTCCCTGATCTAAACATCATTGAAAATCTGTGACTAGGCCTCAAAATAGCATTGCATGCAAAATAATCCAGTAATCTCACAGAATAGGAAGAATTTTCCAAAAAAGAATGGATTAAAATCCCTGAAACAAGTATTGAAATACTCTTGTCTGGCTACAAAAAGCATTTACAAGCTGTGTTACTTTCCAAAGGGAGTGCTACTAGGTACTAAACCTGCAGGATTCCCAAACTTTTGCAAAGGCCCACTTTTCCTTTTTGGAATTTTTAAAATGTAAAAGATGACAATAAATATTTGTTTTGCCTAAATTACAAAGGAATTGTGTCATCTTTAACTTTAGGCCTTTTAGATATCATTTGACCTTCAACTTGCTTAACTGTTTACAATAACAGTAATTTTGACCAGAGGTGCCCAAACCTTTACATGCCACTTTGTGTGCTTGGCTTATCCCATTCTTATTGGCTATACCCTCATTTATTTGTCTTGTTGCATTATAGAGAACTGATGCAGCACAAGAAAAGTCTTGGAGACTTGGTGTGGGAGGTTTGAATTATAAAGGATGCTAGTCTTACATTATTTGCAGAATGGAGAGCACATATAGGGAGGTAAACAAAGATGAGGAAGGAGATGTAGGGCTGTGCAGAACTGTGGAGAGCTTTGTGGGTCAGCGTGATGTATTGTACTCCGTAGCAGATAGAAAACACAGGGTGAAGGTAATGGTGTAGCAGCTGGACAGGAATAGGACCCTAACTGTTAGGGCCTGTGCACACATTGCGGATTTGCCTGCGGATTTTTCCGCGCCGAAACCGCACCTCTTGACAGAAACCGCAGGCGCGGTTTTGACGCGGTTTTGATGCGGTTTTTGGCGCGGTTTTGATGCGGTTTTTCTCATGCGGTTTTGTATGCGGTTTTTACAGCTAAATAAAGATATGTTGTTTAACAAAAAAAAAAAAGATTTGTGATGTCATTTCTTGTCCAACCTCCTCTTTTACATTTGTCCAACCCACACTCCATTACACACACACAGATAGAGATAGGCCGGCGTCACACTTGCGAGTGTGATGCGAGTAAGTCGCACGACTTTCTCGCATCAACACCCGGCACAGCCGCCCGCTCTCGGACCCGAGTGTGCGGCTGCGTGTATTTCTATACATGTATTTCTATGCAGCCGCACACTCGGGTCTGAGAGCGGGCGGCCGTGCCGGGTGTTGATGCGAGAAAGTCGTGCAACTTACTCGCATCACACTCGCAAGTGTGACGCCAGCCATAGATAGATAATAGATACCAGTAGTTAGATAGAAAATACATAGATAGATGGATAATAGATAGTTAGAAATATATATAGAAAGATAGATATAGAGATAGACAGAAAGATAGATATATAGGTAGATAGATAAAATAGTACATAAATAGTTAAAGACACACACGTATACATACACAAAATAAAGCAATAGTTAATAAAAAAAAAATATAGGAAAAAAAATGGCGTGGGCTCCCGCGCAATTTTCTGCGCCAGAGGGGGAAAGCAGACAGCCGGGGCCAATATTTCTAGCCTGGGAAGGGGTTAATACCCATGGATCTTCCCAGGCTATGAATATCAGCCCTCAGCTAGCCTTCACTGGCTATTAAAATAGGGGGACCCCCCCAAAAAAATGACGTGGGGTCCCCCTATAATTTATAGCCAGAAAGGCTACGCAGACAGCTGCGGGCTGATATTCATAGCCTAGGAAGGGGCCATGGATATTGGCGCCCCCCTGGCTAAAAATACCAGCACCCAGCCGCCCTAGAATTGGCGCATCTGTACGATGCGCCAATTCCGGCACTTAGCCCCTCTCTTCCCACTCCCCTGTAGCGGTGGGATATGGGGTAATAAGGGGTTAATATCACCTTGCTATTGTAAGGTGATATTAAGCCCGGTTAATAATAGAGAGGCGTCAATAAGACGCCTATCCATTATTAATCTTATATTAATAAAGGGTTAAAAAAAACACACACACAAGAATAAATTATTTTAACCCCTTCACCCCCAAGGGTGGTTTGCACGTTAATGACCGGGCCAATTTTTACAATTCTGTCCACTGTCTCTTTATGAGGTTATAACTCTGGAACGCTTCAACGGATCTTCGCGATTCTGAGATTGTTTTCTCATGACATATTGTACTTCACGTTAGTGGTAAAATTTATTCGATATACCTTGCATTTATTTTTGAAAAAAACGCAAATATGGCGAAAATTTTGAAAATTTTGCAATTTTCAAACTTTGAATTTTTTTTCCCTTAAAACAGAGATATGTCACACAAAATAGTTAATAAATAACATTTCCCACATGTCTACTTTACATCAGCACAATTTTGGAACCAAAATTTTTTTTTGTTAGGAAATTATAAGGGTTAAAAGTTGACCAGTGATTTCTCATTTTTACAACAAAATTTACAAAGCCATTTTTTTAGAGACCACCTCACATTTGAAGTCACTTTGAGGGGTCTATATGGCAGAAAATACCCAAAAGTGACACCATTCTAAAAACTGCACCCCTCAAGGTACTCAAAACCACATTCAAGAAGTTTATTAACCCTTCAGGTACTTCACAGGAGCTGAAGCAATGTGGAAGGAAAAAATTAATATTTAACTTTTTAGCCACAAAAATGATCTTTTACAAACGTTTTTTTATTTTCACAAGGGTAAAAGGAGAAAATGGGCAGATAAAGTTGTTGTGCAATTTCTCCTGAGTACGCCAATACCTCATATGTGGGGAAAATCACTGTTTGGGCAAACGGCGGAGCTCGTAAGGGAAGGAGCGCCGTTTGACTTTTTCAAACTAAAATTGGCTGGAATTGAGATTAGACGCCATGTCGCGTTTGGAGAGCCCCTGATATGCCTAAACAGTGGAAACCCCCCACAAGTGACACCATTTTGGAAACTAGACCCCCTAAGGAACTTATCTAGATCTGTTGTGAGCACTTTGAACCCAAAGTGTTTCACAAAAGTTTATAATGCCTGGGTGTGAAAAAAAAAAACAATTTTCCACAAAAATGATTTTTTAGTCCCAAATTTCTGATTTTTCCCAAGGAAATTGGACCCCAAAAGTTGTTTTCCAATTTGTCCTGAGTACGCTGATACCCCATATGTGGGGGGGGGAACTGTTTGGGCGCACGGCAGGGCTTGGAAAGGAAGCAGTAACGTTTTGGAATGCAAACATTGATGGGGGTCATGTTCCATTTGTAGTGCCCCAGATGAGCCTAAACAGTGGAAACCCCCCACAAGTGACCCCATTTTGGAAGCTAGACCCCCTAAGGAACTTATCTAGATCTTTGTTGAGCACTTTGAAACCCCAAGTGCTTCACACAAGTTTATAATGCCCGAGCATGAAAATAAAAAATCCTATTTTTTTCCCACAAAAATTATCTCTTAGTCACTAATTTTTTATTTTCCCAAGGGTAACAGGAGAAATTGGACCACAAAATTTGTTGTCCAATTTGTCCTGAGTACGCTGATACCCCATATGTGTGGGGGAACCACTGTTTGGGCGCATGGCAGAGCTCGGAATGGAAGGACCACCATTTGACTTTTTCCAACCACAATTGGCTGGAATTGAGATTGGACGCCATGTTGCATTTGGAGAGCCCCTGCTGTGCCTAAACAGTGGAAACCCCCACAAGTGCCCCCATTTGGGAAACTAGACCCCCTAAGGAACTTATCTAGATCTTTGGTGAGCAATTTGAACCCCCAAGTGCTTCACACAAGTTTATAACGTAGAGCCGTAAAATTAAAAAATCATATTTTTTCCACAAAATTGATTTTTTCACCCCAATTTTTATTTTCCCAAGGGTAACAAGACTCCAAAAGTTATTGTGCAATTTGTCCTGAGTACGCTGATACCCCATATGTGGGAGTAAACCACTGTTTGGGTGCATGGCAGAGTTTGGAAGGGAAGGAGCGCCGTTTGACTTTTTCAACACAGAATTGACTGGATGCCATGTCGTGTTTGGAGAGCTCCTGATATGCCTAAACAGTGGAAACCCCCCACAAATGACACCATTTTGGAAACTAGACCCCTCAAGGAACTTATCTAGATGTGTGGTGAGCACTTTGAACCCCAAAGTGCTTCACAGAAGTTTATAACGTACAGCCGTAAAATAAAAAATCCTTTTTTTTTTTTACAAAAATGATTTTTTTCGCCCTCAATATTTTATTTTTACAAGGGTAACAGGAGAAATTGGACCCCAAAAGTTGTTGTCCAATTTGTCCTGAGTACGCTGATACCCAATATGTGGGAGTAAACTACTATATGGGCGCACGTCGGGGCTCGGAAGGGAAGTAGTGACGTTTTGGATTGCAGACTTTGATGGAATGGTCTGGGGGAGTCATGTCGCATTTGGAGAGCCCCTGATGCGTCTAAACAGTGAAAAACCCCCACAAGTGACCCCATTTTGGAAAACAGACCCCACAAGGAACTTATCTAGATGTGTGGTGAGCACTTTGAACCCCGAAGTGCTTCACAGAAGTTTTATAACGTACAGCCGTAAAAACAAAAAAATCATTTTTTTTTTACAAAAATGATTTTGTCGCCCCCAGTTTTTTATTTTCCCAAGGGTAACAGTAGAAATAGGACAAATTGCACAATAACTCTTGTGGTCCAGAGTACGCTGATACCCCATATGCGGGAGTAAACTACTGTTTGGGCGCATGGCAGAGCTCAGAAGTGAAGGAGCACCGTTTGACTTTTTCAACGCAGAATTGGCTGGAATTGAGATCAGACGCCATGTCACATTTGGAGAGCCCCTGATGAGCCTAAACAGCGGAAACCCCCCAATTCTAACTCCAACCCTAACCCCAACACACCCCTAACCCTAGTCCCAACCCTAACCACAAACCTAACCCTAACACACCCCTAACCGTAATCCCAACCCTAATCCTAATCCTAACGTTAGCGCCAACCCTAACCCTAACTTTAGCCGCAACCCTAACCCTAACGGGAAAATGGAAATAAATACATTTTTTTAATTTTATTATTTTTCCCTAACTAAGGGGGTGATAAAGGGGGGTTTGATTTACTATTTATAGCGGGTTTTTGTGATTGGCAGCTGTCACGCTAAAAGACGCTTTTTATTGCAAAAAATAGTTTTTTGCATCACCACATTTTGAGAGCTATAATTTTTGCATATTTTGGCCCACACAGTCATGTGAGGTCTTATTTTTTGCGGGACGAGGTGACGTTTTTATTGGTACCATTTTTGAGCACGTGACATTTTTTGATCGCTTTTTATTTCGATTTTTGGGAGGTTAGAATGAACAAAAATCAGCAATTCATGAATTTCTTTTGGGGGAGGCGTTTGTACCGTTCCACGTGTGGTAAAATTGATAAAGCAGTTTTATTCTTCGGGTCAGTACGATTACGGCGATACCTCATTTATATCATTTTTTTTATGTTTTGCCGCTTTTATAGAATGAAAACAATTTTATATAAAAAATTATTATTTTTGCATCGCTTTATTCTGCGAGCTATAACTTTTTTATTTTTTTGCTGATGATGCTGTATGATGGCTCGTTTTTTGCGGGACAAGATGACGTTTTCAGCGGTACCATGTTTATTTATATCCGTCTTTTTGATCGCATGTTATTCCACATTTTGTTAAGCGGTATGATGATAAAGCATTGATTTTTTGCTTCGTTTTCTTTTTTTTTTTTTAAGGGGTTCATTAAAGGGGTTAACTAGTGGGACAGTTTTATAGGGGGGGTCGTTACGGACGCGGCGATACCAAATATGTGTACTTTTATTGTTTTGGTTTTTTTATTTACAGGAAAGAATGAATTTATTGGGGAATATTTTTTTTTTTTTTATGATTTTTTTTTACCACTTTTTATTTTTTTACTTTTATACTTTGTCCCAGGGTGGGACATCACTGTATTTTAGCAGATCGCTGGTGTGACAGTGTGCACAGCACTCTGTCACACCAGCGATCGCTCTGGCACTGCTGCAGGCTTCACCAGCGCCTGCTCTCAGCAGGCACTGAGGAAGCCGCCTCCCTGCAGGACCCCGGCGCCATCTTGGATCCAGGGACCTGGAGGGAGGACGGACCCTCGGAACAGCGCGACACATCGCGCTGCTCTGAGGGTCTCAGGGGAGCGCGTAGGGAGCCCCCTGCCTGCGCGATCCTCCCCTGTGCCCCGGGTACACCGCGATCATGTTTGATCGCGGTGTGCCAGGGGTTAATGTGCCGGGAGCGGTCCGTGACTGCTCCTGACACACAGTCACGGGTGTCAGCTGTGATAATCAGCTGACACCCGGCGGCGATCAGCTGCGCTCCCCCCGGGAGCGCAGCTGATCGCCCATGACGTACTATTCCGTCCATGGGAATAAGGTCCAGGGTCACATGGACGGAAAAGTACGTCTGATGGCAGAGAGGGGTTAATGAAATAAAATACAACACGGTTTTCATATCTTTATTACACACTCAGATCCAAGCAACGCCCTCGATCTCCTGTAAAAAAACGTAAAAAAATAAAACAACCGTATACTCCCTGTCCGACGCAGTCCAATTAATAACGAGGGTCCCACGACGGTCTCCCCTATAGAACGGTGACATCAGGTGATGCCACTGCTCTGTAGGGCCTCCTAGTGATGCACTGACAGGAGACAATGGCTCCTGCAGTGCATCACTGAGTTCATTCTCTCACTTTATGGCAATGCTGCGTGGGAATTTTCTCACCCAGCATTGCCGTGAGAGAATGAACTGTCGTGACGTCATTCTCTCCCGGCGGCAGAGGCAGAGCAGTACAGATCGATGGCGTCGGGAAGAGGTCAGTATGTGCTCTATGTTATGTGTTGTATGTCATGTGTATGTTATATGTTCTGTATGTCATGTGTATGTTATATGTTGTATGTCATGTGTATGTTATATGTTCTGTATGTCATGTATGTTATATGTTGTATGTCATGTATGTTATATGTTCTGTATGTCATGTATGTTATATGTTCTGTATGTCATGTATGTTATATGTTCTGTATGTCATGTGTATGTTATATGTTCTGTATGTCATGTATGTTATATGTTGTATGTCATGTGTATGTTATATTTTCTGTATGTCATGTATGTTATATGTTCTGTATGTCATGTGTATGTTATATGTTCTGTATGTCATGTGTATGTTATATGTTCTGTATGTCATGTATGTTATATGTTCTGTATGTCATGTGTATGTTATATGTTCTGTATGTCATGTGTATGTTAAATGTTCTGTATGTCATGTGTATGTTATATGTTCTGTATGTCATGTATGTTATATGTTGTATGTCATGTGTATGTTATATGTTCTGTATGTCATGTATGTTATATGTTCTGTATGTCATGTGTGTTATATGTTGTATGTCATGTATGTTATATGTTTTGTATGTCATGTATGTTATATGTTGTATGTCATGTAATTTTTTTTTTTTTACATTCAGCACATTAGCCGGATGATGGGACTACTACTGTCCCATCATTGGCTAATGTGTCAGTCACTGTAGCAGGCATCGCCGGATGGGACTTGTAGTCCCATCCGACGATGCCTGCATACACGGAGACACGCACACAGGCCCGCACACCGCCGCACATACACAGGCCCGCACACCGCCGCACATACACAGCCCCGCACACGCCGCACATACACAGCCCCGCACACGGCCGCACATACACAGCCCCGCACACCGATCGCGCACACAGACCCGCACACCGATCACGCAGACACCGGCACACAATCACCGCCCACACACACAGCGCCGCACACTATACACGCCCACGCACCGCCCACACACATAGCGCCGCACACTATACACGCCCACGCACCGCCCACACACTTCCCTCCTCCCGAACTGCAGCGGTTTCACCCGCAGCAAACCCGCAGATCTTTTTTAGATCTGCGGGTTTGCTGCGGAAGTGCCCGACTCAATGCAAGTCAATGGGCGCCGAACCGCTGCGGAAAATAAAACTCGGCATGCTGCGGAAAATAAAAACTCGGCTAAACCGCGCGTTTTTTTCCGCAGCATGTGCACAGCAGACATGCGGTTCCCATTAGATTACATTGGTAGTGCACTGTGCTGCAGGTTGGATGCGTTTCCGCTGCGTTGAAAAACGCAGCGGAAACGCATCTAAAACCGCAAAGTGTGAACGGGGCCTTATACTGAAGATAGATTAGAAAGAGGAGAGTTTGGTATGAGGGAGAATGATTAGTATAGAGTTTTAAAAGCCCAGAAAGGAATTAATAAGTCCAACAATGTTTTTGCAGTATCAAAGGTAATAAAAGGTTGGATTCATGATATGTTTTTGCTGTGTAGTGTGACAAAGTCACTGCCAAAGTACTAGAGGGGTTAATCAGCCATGTTTAGTGTTAGGATGTTTCAACAGCTGCATAGTGGAGGAGTTCAGAGGATAAATACACTGCTTTCTAGAGCATTTGAGTGTGGGTGGGTCTGTGCTTTTGTGTTAAGGAAAGCTGGACGTTTGGAGACTGCAGGTCTCCTGGATTGAATGTCCTTTGCTAAACGGCATGGAAGCTGGAATCTAAGCCAGTTGGACTGACCAGCACTATTATATGGACTTGTTACTTTATGTTTTACCTTATGCCAGACAAAGGCTGTATTTAAATTTTCTAGTGACGTGGTTTATGAGGATTGCAAAACACCAGGCAGACTTTAAATAGAAATGGTTCCTGTGTCTACCTTTTTAAGAAGCTGAATGAGTCAACCTACCACAATTGGTGTTATAAGTGCATACAAGATCCACAGGAAGCAAGTATGATTGCGGGGGAAAGACTGTATGTCTTGGGTGAAAGCCGCTGTAAAAATAGAACAGAGATCAGACAAAATGGAGGAGCTTATCAAGCATCTGGTCAAAAGCCAGCACCAGCAGTACCAACATCAGCTGCAGCAGAAGCAACAGCACCAGCAACAGCTCTGATAACAGCAGCAGTAGATTGATTTACTCACAGAGGCAGTTCGTGGCACAGCAGCAGCTCCGACTGAAAGGTCAGCTTGTGAGGAAAATGACCATGGGTGATGATATAGAGGCCTTTTTTAACCATTTTTGAAAGGGTCGCTAATAGGCAGAAACTCCCACCAGAGCTGTGGGTGGAAGTCCTGGTACCATACTTAACGGGTGAGCCACAAAAAGCCAGTATAATTTGGCCTTACAGGATGTCAAAGAATATGAAAAATTGAAAACAGAAATTTTGACGTACTTGAGGCTGACAATATGTGATCAACAACACATCCCAGCCCAAAAGGTTGGAGAGATAAAGAGGCATAAACATTTTAAAATCGCTAGTGTGTCTCTGGCCTTAAGCCCCTGTCACACACAGCTATCTCGCTAGCGAGATCGCTGCTGAGTCACTAGTTTTGTGACGCAACAGCGATCTCCACAGCGATATCGCTGTGTGTGACATTCAGCGACGATCAGCCCCCCTGCTGGGTGTCGCTGATCGTCGCTGAATGTCCTGGACATTTTTTTGATCATTGGTCTCCTGCTGGCCAGCACGCATCGCTGCGTGTGGCAGGCAGGAGACCAGCGATCAGCTGGTAACCAAGGTACACATCGGGTTTCCAGGTGCCGGGCGGCGCCTGGAAACCCGATGTGTACGTTGGATACCAGCGCACTGCTACAGGGGAGCTGGTAACCAAGGTATACATCGGGTTTCCAGGTGCCACGCAGCGCCTGGAAACCCGATGTGTACCTTGTTTACCAGCTCCCTGCACCAGCGGGCTGGTATCCAACGTACACTGCGGGTAACTAAGCGACGTTACCCGCTGTGTCGCTGTCCTGATGGCTGCCTGAGCTGCCTGTTTGGCAGCTCACCAGCGATCATGTAGCGACACACCAGCGATCCTGACAAGTGCATATCGTTGTCGGGATCGCTGGTGTGTCGCTAGGTGTGACGGGGTCCTTACAGTATAACTATGGGATTAGTAATGGATAGATGTCTTATATACGCCACTCCATTACTAACCTGTGGGTTTGATGTTACCAGACAATACAAAGGTGACATCAACCCCACAAATATGAACCTCACTTACCACCACCACAGAGCAAGTGGGAAGAGCCGGGCAAAGCAAGTTTAATATGACTTGCTCTTATTTGTAAAAAAAAAATTGGAAATTTGTCCACTTCACATCAGCACAATTTTGGAAATATAATTTACTTTTTATTACGAATTTACAAGGGTTAATAATTGACCAGTGATTTTTCATTTTACAACAAAATTTACAAAACCATTTTTTAGGGACTACATCACATTTGAAGTGACAGAAAATACCCAAAAGTTTCACCATTCTAAAAACAGCACCCTCAAAGTGTTCAAAACCACATTGATTAAACTTTCAAGGTGCTTCACAGGAATTAATGGAATGTGGAAGGAGAAGTTAACATTTAACTTTTTCCACAAAAATTTCACTTTTATTTTCAGTTTTCAATTTCACTTTTATTTTAGCAAGTGTAACAGGAAAAAATGGACCTCAAAATTTGTTGTGTAATTTCTCCTGATTATGCCGATATCCCATATGAATGGGAAAAATACTGTTTGGGCGCAAGGCAGGGCTCGGAAGTGAAGAAGCACCAATATAAGGGGGAAGAAGTGCCATTTGACTTTTTGAATGTAAAATTTGCTGGAATAATAAGCAGATGCCATGTTGCGTTTGGAAAATCCCTGATGTGCCTAAACAGTGGAAACCGCCTTCAAGTGACACTATATTGGAAACTAGACCCCTCAGGGAATTTATCTAGATGTGTGGTGAGCTTCTTGAACCACCAGATGCTTCACAGAAGTTTATAACAATGAGCCGTGAAAATAAAGAAAAACACATTTTTACCCCCAAAAAATGTTTTTCATCCCTAAATGTTGCATTTTGATTAGGGTAACAGGAGAAAATGGAACCCAAAATTTGTTGTGCAATTTCTCCTGAGTATGCAGATACTCCATATGTAGGGGTAAACTACTGTTTGTGCACAAGACAAGGCTCAGAAAAGAAGAAGTGATGTTTTGGAACACAGACTTTGATGGAATGGTCTGTGGGTGTAATGTCACGTTTGCAGAGCTCCTGATGTGTCTAAACAGTGGAAAACCCCAACAAGTGACCCCATTTTGGAAAGTAGACCCCTCAAGGAATTTATCTAGATGTGTAACGAGCACCTTGAACTCACAGGTGCTTCACAGAGTTTTACAACGTTGATCTGTGAAAATGGAAAAAAAAAATTTCCCACAAAAATCTTGTTTTAGCACCAAATTTTTTTCATTTTCACAAGGTTAGCAGAAGAAAATGGACCCAAATTTTTTTTGTGCAATTTCTCTTGAGTATGCCAATATCCCATATGTGGTTGCAAACTACTTTTGAGGCACAGTGCAAAGCTTAGAAGGTGAGAAGAGCCATATTGGAGTTCAGATTTTGCTGGAATGGTTTTTCATGGTGCCATGTCACATTGGCAGAGATGCCAGAACAGCAGAACCCCCCCATAAGTGACCCCTTTTTACAAACAACACCTCTCAGTGAATTCATCTAGGGGTGCAGTGATCATATTGACACTAGCGGTGTTGTCACAGACATTTATACCATTGAGTAGTGAAGAAAAAAATAATTACATTTTTACCACCAAAGTTTTGTTTTAGCCCCAGATTTTACCTTTTCAGACAGGGAAATGGATAAAAATTGCACCAAAGTGTGTCTCACAATTTTTGCTGAATGTAGATAAATAGCCCATATGAGACCTGGTAGGGATGGAGCACTATTTGCCTCCTGGAGTGCAGATTATCTTAGAATAGTTTCCAGACTCCATATACAGAGCCCCTAAGTGCTAGTAGACCAGAATCCACCTTCAAGTGACCCAATTTTGAAAATTATACCCCATTGGAAACTTATCTACAGTTGCAGTGATGATTTTGACTCCATGGGTGTTTTCCAAAAACAAGCAGCAGTGGATGTTTCTGAGTGAAAATTACAAGTACGTTGCAGTGACCAGT
>JARQOD010000005.1:111766927-111819128 GCA_033576555.1 Oophaga sylvatica
TCACTCATTGCCATCCTGCTACATTAAATTACAGTTCTGCTATCCAAGCAAGAGGTCTGGCTGTCCTTCCACATCATGGACTGTGTACACAGAGACAAATAATTTGAAGTGTAATTGTGTTCACTGTTCAAATCTCATAAGTGATACTACACTGCTCAAAAAAATAAAGGGTACACTTAAACAACAGAATATAACTCCAACTAAATCAAACTTCTGTGAATTCAAACTGTCCACTTAGGAAGCAACACTGATTGACAATCAATTTCACATGCTGTTGTGCAAATGGAATAGACAACAGATGGAAATTATTGGCAATTATCAAGACACACTCAATAAAGGAGTGGTTCTGCAGGTGGGGACCACAGACCACATCTGAGTACCAATGCTTTCTGGCTGATATTTTGGTCACTTTTGAATGTTGGTTGTGCTTTCACACTCGTGGTAGCATAAGATGGACTCTAAAACCCACACAAGTGTCTCAGGTAGTGCAGCTCATCCACGATGGCACATCAATGAGAGCTGTGGCAAGAAGGTTTGCTGTGTCTGTCAGCATAGTGTCCAGAGGCTGAAGGTGCTACCAGGAGACAGGCCAGTACACCAGGAGATGTGGAGGGGCCGTAGGAGGGCAACAACCCAGCAGCAGGACCTACTTCCGCCTTGGTGCAAGGAGGAACAGGATGAGCACTGCCAGAGCCCTGCAAAATGACCTCCAGCATGCCACAAATGTGACTGTGTCTGCACAAACGGTTAGAAACCGACTCCATGAGGATGTTTTAAGTGTCCGACATCCACAGATCCACAGCCCAACACCATGCAGGACGCTTGGCATTTGCCACAGAACACCAGGATTGGAAAATTCGCCACTGGCACCCTGTGCTCTTCACTGATGAAAGCAGGTTCACACCGAGTACATGTTACAGACGTGACAGAGTCTGGAGATGCTGTAGAGAGCAATCTGCTGCCTGCAACATCCTTCAGCATGACCGGTTCGGCAGTGGGTCAGTAATGGTGTGGGGTGGCATTTCTTTGGAGGGCCGCGCAGCCCTCCATGTGATCGCCAGAGTTAGCCTGACTGCCATTAGGTACCGAGATGAGATCCTCAGACCCCTTGTGAGACCATATGCTGGTGCGGTTGTCCCTGGATTCCTCCTAATGCAGGACAATGCCAGACCTCATGTGGCTGAAGTGTGTCAGCAGTTCCTGCAAGATGAAGGCATTGAAGCTATGGACTGGCCCACCCGTTCCGCAGACCTGAATCCGATTGAGCACATCTGGGACATCATATCTCGCGCCATCAACCACAGACGGTCCAGGAGTTGGTGGATGCTTTAGTCCAGGTCTGGGAGGAGATCCCTCAGGAGACCATCTGTCGCCTCATCAGGAGCATGCCCAGGCATTGTAGAGAGGTCATACAGGCACAGGGAGGTTATACATGCACGTGGAAGCCACACACACTACTGAGCATCATTTTGACTTGTTTTAAGGACATTACATTTCACTTCAATTTTGTGGGTGACTCCAAATCCAGGCCTCCATTGGTAAATAAATTTGATTTCCATTGATGATTTTTGTGTGATTTTGTTGTCAGCACATTCAACTTTGTACAGAACAAAGTATTCAATAAGAATATTTCATTCATTCAGATCTAGGATGTGTTATTTGAGTGTTCCCCTTATTTTTTTGAGCAGTGTATTTATTTTGAATTCATAAAGTTTTGTATAAATTTAGGGTACAAAAAAATGTAATCGATTTAGAGAAGTGAAAAAAATGTCAATAATCATGAATATGTACTTGCTCCAAACTGCTTCTGGTCTGTTGCCTTGAAACACAATCAACCCTATCAAAGACTTGAATTTCCCCTCCTCCTTTTTTAGTTCAAATCACTGAATGAGTGAAAAATCCATTTACATCCCACAAATTTTGAAATTTGAACGAGAGTTTTTTCACTCTCCTTAACAATTTCATACATGATGAAAAAGCGTTGTTGGATACATCATTCAGTCGCTCAACCCATGTCACACAATTACTTTAATGGATAGAATCATAGAATCATAGAATGGTTGAGTTGGAAGGGACCTCCTGGGCCATCTGGTCCAACCCCCTGCTCAAAGCAGGATTCTCTAAATCATCCCAGACAGATGTGTTATGATTTGGTAGCTGAGGAGAGCAGGCAAAAACGGCAATACACCAGAGAGGTTGGAATCTACTGGATTGCAGTACCCTGACTAACCACCACAACTAAAGGCAGCCGTGGAGCGTTCCTACGTTGGTCCCAGACGCCTCGTCACAGCCTGAGAGGTTAACTACACCTAAAGATAGAGGAAAGCTATCTGCCCCGGAGCAGATCCCCAAAGAACATAGGAAGCCCCCAAACATGTAATGGCGGTTAGACAAGAGGAAATACAGACACAGACAGAAAATAGTATGAGCAAACGTTGGGGCCCAATCTACCTGGACAGAAAAGGATAGGAAGGACACTTACTGCAATCCAAAAAACCCTAAAAGTTACCAACTCTACTAATTGCAAAAACACCTGAGATCACACGACCTCTACCACCTAAATTAGTTCTCTGGTGTCACAAAACTAAGCCGCAGCCACTGAAAAAACTGGAAAAGGCAAATGAACAAATAACAGTGGCTCAGATAAACTGAGAGGAGCACAAGCCCCCGGAGGGGACCTGGCTGACCTCCACAGAAGTGCAGGGAACAATGCAAAAAGCAAGCACAAAAATAAAAGCAGAAAATATCTTATCTGATAGCAGAAGATGCAGGCAAGACTCAGCAAGCTTCCAAGTGAACCAGGAACCACAGTTGAGACAAGAACAATTGATCACCGGCAACCATGATGGGAGGGAACCTCCCTTATATAAGACCAGTCTGTAACTCCTGATTGCCAATCCTCATTGAATGGTTCAGTACTGTTTGTAACCACCATAGGGAGCTTCTGCTCAGAATTCATTTCTAACACATTCACAACAGTACCCCCCCCTTGAGGAGGGGTCACCGAACCCTCATTTGGGCAACCAGGTCGGTCAGGATGAGCTCTGTGATACGCACGGATCAGTCTCCTAGCATGGATGTCCGAAGCAAACACCCAAGAATTGTCCTCCTGACTATAACCTCTCCACTTAACCAAATACTGGAGTTTCCGTCTAAAAAACGAGAATCCAATATTTTCTCAACCACATGCTCCAGATTGCCCTCAACCAAAACAGGGTCAGGAGGCGCAGCCATAGGAAACACTGGCTCGACAAACCTCTTCAATAAGGACTTGTGGAACACATTATGGATCTTAAATGTCCCTGGAAGAAGTAAACGAAAGGAAACAGGATTAAGAATCTCCAAGATCTTATAAGGTCCAATGAACCTAGGCTTAAACTTAGGAGATGCAACTCTCATAGGGATATTTCTTGAGGACAACCAGACCAAGTCCCCCACTTCAAACCGAGGACCATCAGTCCTATGCCGGTTGGCAAACTGCTGGGCCCTCTCCTGAGAGAGGGACAACCTCTCCACTACCTGGTCCCAAATCTGCTGCATACGCTCCACAACAGAGTCAACACCTGGACAGACAGAAGCCTCCGTCTGTCCCGAAGAAACTCGAGGGTGATACCCAAAATTGCAGAAAAATAGAGACATCAAAGTGGCAGAGCTAGCCCTATTATTAAGAGCAAACTCAGCCAAAGGCAAAAAAGAGACCCGGTCATCTTGATCAGCAGACACAAAGCATCTCAGATAAGTCTCCAATGTCTGGTTTGTTCTCTCAGTTTGTCCATTGGTCTGAGGATGAAAAGCCGAGGAGAAAGATAATTGAACACCAAGTTTAGAACAAAAAGTCCTCCAAAATCTGGAAACAAACTGGACTCCTCTGTCAGACACAATGTTCTCAGGAATGCCGTGTAACCGAACCACGTGCTGAAGGAACAAAGGCACCAATTCGGAGGAGGAAGGCAACTTAGGTAATGGCACAAGATGTATCATTTTGGAAAACCTATCACAAATCACCCAGATAACGGTCATTCTCTGAGAAACAGGGAGGTCGGAAATGAAATCCATAGAGATATGGGTCCATGGTCTCTTGGGCACAGGCAATGGCATCAACAAACCACTAGAGCGAGAGCAAGGCTTGGAGCGAGAGCAAGTCCCGCAGGACTGCACAAAGTCCCTGACGTCACGAGACAAAGTAGGCCACCAAAAGGACCCGCTAACCAAGTCTCTGGTACCAAAAATTCTGGGATGACCGGCCAACGCGGAACAATGAATCTCAGACATCACACTCTTTTTCCACCGGTCTGGGACAAACAATTTCCCAATAGGGCAGCGCTCGGGCTTATCCTCCTGACACCCTTCCAGAGCCAGTCTCAAATTGGGCGAGATGGCGGAAAGAACTACACCCTCTTTCAAAATAACAGCAGGATCAGATAACTCAGGAGAATCCGCAAGGAAACTCCTCGAGAGGGCATCCGCCTTAACATTCTTAGTGCCAGGAAGAAAGGAAACCACAAAATTAAAACGTGTGAAAAACAAGGCCCACCTGGCCTGTCTAGGATTAAGTCGCTTGGCTGATTCCAGATAAACCAGATTCTTATGGTCCGTGAGGACCACCACCTGATGTTTGGCTCCTTCCAGCCAATGTCTCCACTCTTCAAAAGCCCACTTCATGGCCAATAACTCCCGATTACCCACGTCATAATTACGTTCAGTTGGAAAAAAATTTCGAGAGAAAAAGGCACAAGGGTTACTTTTAGAGGTCTCTGGATCTCTTTGGGACAAAACGGCACCTGCCCCAATTTCAGAGGCATCAACCTCCACCTGAAATGGCAGAGAAACATCAGGCTGCCGTAGAACAGGAGCAGAAGTGAATCTCTGCTTAAGTTCCTGAAACGCAGAGACTGCCTCAGGAGGCCAATTCACCACATCAGAACCCTTTTTGGTCAAATCAGTCATTGGTTTAACAATAGCAGAGAAATTACCAATAAATTTACGATAAAAATTGGCAAAACCCAAGAATCTCTGAAGAGCCTTTAATGAAGTAGGTTGGACCCAATCACAGATAGCCTGAACCTTGACCGGGTCCATTTCAATAACAGACGGAGACAAAATGAATCCCAGAAATGAGATCCTCTGTACGGCAAAAAGACACTTTGATCCCATCACATACAGAGCATTCTCTCTCAAAATCTGGAACACAATCCGAACATGTTTCACATGAGAGTCCCAGTCATTGGAAAAAATCAAGATATCATCCAAATAAACAATCAGAAATTTATCCACAAAATCCCTGAAAATGTCATTCATGAAGGACTGGAAGACGGAAGGAGCATTAGTGAGCCCAAAGGGCATCACTAGGTACTCAAAATGCCCCTCTGGGGTATTAAACGCCGTCTTCCATTCATCCCCGTGCTTAATGCGAATAAGGTTATACGCCCCCCTGAGGTCAAGCTTGGTAAACCAACTAGCACTTTTCACCCTGGAAAACAGGTCAGAAATCAAGGGTAACGGATATTGATATTTCACAGTGATATTGTTCAAGAGACGATAATCAATACACGGCCTTAATGAACCATCCTTTTTGGCCACAAAGAAAAAACCGGCACCCAAGGGTGAAGAGGATGGTCTGATATGACCCTTCTCCAATGACTCCTTGATATAAGACCGCATAGCGTCATGTTCAGGTACAGACAAGTTAAAAAGGCGACCTTTAGGGAATTTACTACCAGGCACTAATTCAATAGCGCAGTCATAGCTCCTATGGGGGGGCAAGGATGCAGATTTACTTTCGCTAAACACAAACAGAAAAATCAGTCAAAAAGTCAGGAACATCCTGAGCCTGGGGAGAGGCAGAAAAAACAGGAGTGTTGGCATTAACACATTGGCAGCCACAACTGGTCACAGACACAGATTTCCAATCCAAAACAGGATTATGAGACTGTAACCAAGGGAAACCCAGTACAATAATGTCATGCAGATTATACAGCACCAAAAATTTGCAACTCTCCTGATGATCAGGTTCAACCCTCATTATCACCTGAGTAGAGAACTGGGGTTTATTCTCAGCCAAAGGGGTAGAATCAATCCCCAGTAGGGGAATAGACTTCCGTAGGGGTATCAAGGGAAACCCACAACGTTTAGCAAAATCAAAATCCATCAGGTTAATAGCTGCTCCCGAATCAACAAAAGCCTGAGCAGAAAATGTGGACAGGGAGCAAATCAGGGTAACAGTCAACAGAAATTTAGTCTGAACACTACCCAAGACAACTGAGCATGCAAAACGTCTTCCCCGCTTAGGGCAGACTGAAATAGCATGAGAGGCGTCACCACAGTAGAAACATAACCCATTGCGTTTTCGAAACTCATGACGCTGTGCCCCAGAAGCCACTCTATCACACTGCATGGACTCAGAAGCTGGTTCACAAGGCAACACTATTCCACGCATACCTCTACGCTCACGCAAACATCTGTCAATTTGAATCGCTAATGACATAGAATCATTGAGACCAGAGGGAGCAGGGAAACCCACCATAACATCTTTTACATTCTCTGACAGACCCTTCCGAAAAAGGGCTGCCAAAGCATCATCATTCCATTTGGTCAGGACTGCCCACTTTCGGAATTTCTGACAGTACAACTCAGCGTCCTCAAGCCCCTGATTTAATGCCAACAAGGTTTTTTCAGCTTGATCAGTGACATTAGGTTCATCGTACAATAACCCCAGAGCCAGAAAAAATGCATCAACATTACTCAAAACAGGGTCCCCAGGTGTCAGGGAAAAAGCCCAATCCTGAGGATCGCTGCGCAGGAGAGAGATGACAATTTGAACCTGCTGTGCTGCGTTCCCTGAGGACTTAGGTTTTAAGGCAAAAAACAACTTACAGTTATTTTTGAAATTCAGAAATTTAGCTCGATCCCCCAAAAATAAATCTGGCATGGGGATCCTAGGTTCCACAACCGGCAACCTAGCAAGATAGGTAGCAATACTCCGAACTTCAGTGGCAAGCTGATCCACACGGCCAGACAACTGTGCAAACTCCATTGAGAGAAAAAAAAAATCCTCCTCAGCACCCAGAGAAAAAGAGGGAAAAAATGCAACAAACAGAGAAAAAAAAATACTGACAACTTCCTTTTTTCTTTTTCCTTTTACTATTTTTCCCTTCTGTTGAGTACCATATAATTTTCAGTTTGGCCGGTGATACTGTTATGATTTGGTAGCTGAGGAGAGCAGGCAAAAACGGCAATACACCAGAGAGGTTGGAATCTACTGGATTGCAGTACCCTGACTAACCACCACAACTAAAGGCAGCCGTGGAGCGTTCCTACGTTGGTCCCAGACGCCTCGTCACAGCTTGAGAGGTTAACTACACCTAAAGATAGAAAGAGGAAAGCTATCTGCCCCGGAGCAGATCCCCAAAGAACATAGGAAGCCCCCAAACATGTAATGGCGGTTAGACAAGAGGAAATACAGACACAGACAGAAAATAGTATGAGCAAACGTTGGGGCCCAATCTACCTGGACAGAAAAGGATAGGAAGGACACTTACTGCAATCCAAAAAACCCTAAAAAATACCAACTCTACTAATTGCAAAAACACCTGAGATCACACGACCTCTACCACCTAAATTAGTTCTCTGGTGTCACAAAACTAAGCCGCAGCCACTGAAAAAACTGGAAAAGGCAAATGAACAAATAACAGTGGCTCAGATAAACTGAGAGGAGCACAAGCCCCTGGAGGGGACCTGGCTGACCTCCACAGAAGTGCAGGGAACAATGCAAAAAGCAAGCACAAAAATAAAAGCAGAAAATATCTTATCTGATAGCAGAAGATGCAGGCAAGACTCAGCAAGCTTCCAAGTGAACCAGGAACCACAGTTGAGACAAGAACAATTGATCACTGGAACCTCCCTTATATAAGACCAGTCTGTAACTCCTGATTGCCAATCCTCATTGAATGGTTCAGTACTGTTTGTAACCACCAGAGGGAGCTTCTGCTCAGAATTCATTTCTAACACATTCACAACACAGATGTCTGTCCAGCCTCTGTTTGAAGACTTCTATTGAAGGAGAACTCACCACCTCTTCTGGCAGCCTGCTCCACTCACTGATCACTCTAACTGTCAAAAAGCTTTTTCTAATATCTAATCTGTGTCTCCTCCCATTCAGTTTCATCCCATTACTTCTAGTCTTTCCTTGTGCAAATGAGAATAAAGATGATCCTTCTACAATGTGACAGCCCTTGAGATATTTGTATACAGCTATTAAGTCTCCTCTCAGTCTTCTCTTTTGCAAGCTAAACATTCCCAAATCCTGCAACCGTTCCTCATAGGACATGGTTTGCAGACCGGTCACCATTCTAGTCGCTTGTCTCTGAACTTGCTCCAGTTTGTTGATGTCTTTTTTAAAATGTGGTGCCCAAAACTGGGCACAGTATTCCAGTTGAGGTCTGACCAAAGAGGAGTAGAGGGCAATAATGACCTCACATGATCTAGACTGTATGCTTCTGTTGATACATCCTAGAATTGTATTTGCCTATTTTGCTGCTGCATCAAACTGTTGACTTATGTTCAGTCTGTGATCAATTAGTATACCCAAGTCTTTTTCACATGTGCTGTTACTTAGCCCTATTCCTCCCATTTTGTATATGCTTTTTTCATTTTTATTGCCCAGATGTAGTACTTTGCATTTTTCCCTGTTAATAAACATTTTGTTAGTTGCTGCCCACTGCTCCAGTTTATTAATATATTTTTGAATCCTCTCTCTCTCTTCTCCAGTATTAGCTATCCCTCCTAGCTTTGTGTCATCAGCAAATGTAATCAGCTTACCCTCAATTCCTTCATGTAAATCATTGATAAAGATGTTGAACAATACAGGGCCCAGGACAGAGCCCTGTGGTACACCACTTGAGACATTCTGCCAACTGGATGGGCAGCCATTACGACGACTCTTTGGGACCGATCACTAAGCCAGTTATGAATCCACCTAACAGTTGCCTTGTCCATTCCATACTTAGTCATTTTTTCAATAAGGATTGTGTGAGACTCTTTGTCAAATGCTTTGCTGAAGTCAAGATATACTATATCTACAGCATTTCCCTGATCCACCCAGTCAGTGATTCTGTCATAGAAGGAAATTAAGTTAGTCTGACATGATTTATTAGTTACAAACCCATGCTGACTCTGTTTAATCACTTCATTCTTATCCAGGTACTTACATACATGTTGTTTAAAAATTTGTTCAAAGATCTTTCCTGGTATAGAAGTCAGACTCACCGGCCTGTAGTTCCCTGGGCCCACCTTCTTCCCCTTTTTGAAGATAGGAACAACATTTGCTCTTCTCCAGTCTTCTGGGACTTCTCCTGTTCTCTAAGAATTTTCAAAGATTATGGACAGTGGTTCAAGAATTTCTTCTGCTATCTCCTTCAGTACTCTGGGTGTAATTCATCTGGACCTGGAGACTTGATTTCATTTAGGATAGCTAAGTGTTTCCTTACTATTTTTCTGTTTATAGATATCCTGGATTCTTCTATTCTCTTAATAGGACAGTGAAGATCAGTTGATGTTACATTTCCTGAGAGAAAACAGATGCAAAATAGGAATTTAAAAGTTCAGCCTTCTCAACATCCTGTCTTACCATTTCATCATTTTCATCCTGTAAATATCCTATAGCATCTTTGACTTTTCTTTTACTTTTGACATAGCCCCAAAATCCATTTTTGTTGCTTTTGACGTCTCTTGCAAGCCTTAATTCATTGTCAGCTTTAGATAATCTGATTTGTGCCCTGCAGGTTCTGCAAACGGTATTATATTCTTCTTTAGTTATGCCTCCCTATTTCCATTTGTAGTTCGTTTGAATCTGCCAGTTTATTAGCAGCCACTGTAAATGTAGCTTCAGTTTATAATGTCCTGTCTCCTGACAACTGTTGAATGTATCTCCCGAAAATGAATTCCAGCAGATTTTCTTGATTCAGGCAGTTGAATTGATTTGGTATAAATAAAATTTGGTCTGAATGAAAAGTGCCCCAAAAAGACATTAGTATGGTCTAAGGTCTCATCAGATACCAAAGCATCTGCCACCACAGCTCCCTGCCTAGTAATTACAAATATTTTAGGGCTGACCAGGCCATATGCAGTCATGTGGGTTGCGATGCATGTCATTGATGTCATTTACCCCACGTGTTTATCATGAGGTCCAGTCAATGCTGAAATATCTTAAGAGCGAAGATCAAATGGAACAAGTGCTGGACTGGATGGGGATCTTCAATGGCAGGACAGGTGGGGAACAGGTCTCAGACTGGAGAATATAATCTAGCATTGTTTTTTTCCTCTTTATCTGTGTAAAGAATCCACCAAAACTGTGGCTTGCTATATGCCTTTTAACAGGAGTCATGCAAATCGATTCCTGAAAAAATTCAGATTTTGGCAAATTCATATTTTCCAAGAAATTTGTAGTGAATTCAATGTTAGAAATTGATTTGCTTATTTCTAGTTTTGACACAGCTCTTTCCCTGTCCATTCTTTTGAATTAACCATTGGATGACTCATTGTTTGTGTACTCTCCCGATCTTTGAGATTCTGACCCAGCTTTCCCAGGTTCTGATTCTGTCCTTGTTTGCGATTCTCAAATTTTGACCTCAACTAATTAGTTTTCCCCTCAGACAGTTCTTAGCTAGCTGGTGGATTCTCTGTTCTGCAAATACCCTATTTAGACTTCATAACTAGGCTGCGAAAGTAGGGTGTTGGAGATATCATTTCTATGGATATCTTTATGTTACTCGCACAAAAAGATTTCATCAGATAGCTTAAACTCGACTGCAGGAGGCATATATGAAGATTCCAAAAGAAGGTTTATTTTCAAGCTGAATTCTTGTAGTTATGCACAATTGCAGTGGTTGTAACAGCTGCAGTAGATAAAAAAGACTATTCTGAACCAGAGCTGCAAGACAACGTTTTTAATGTGGCTGACGTACTGAGAATGAGGATGAAGGGAGGGATTACTGACATCAGAGTTAGGGAGGCAAACAGGACAAACTTCTAAAAAGCAAACCTATTGCATAGCAATGCTACAGCAACAATGCACTATAGATCTTAAAATCTTATACATTGTAAGCTTGCACGCAGAACCCTCACTCCTCCTGTAACTGTTGAACGATATGATACTTTGCATTGCTTTTATTGTCTGTTCATGTCCCCACTTATTTGTAAAGTGCTGTGGACAGGGCTGCCACTAGGAATTTCAGGGCCCCATACTGGCAAAATTTTCATGGCCTTCTTGAGACTCCGCCCAGGCTCCATCCCAGCCCCGTCTCCACCCCTTGAACTGTCTACAGTCCCACCGCTCTCTCTTGGAAAAACTCCACTTCTCACCAATCAAACATTAACAGTTCCCATCACCAGATCACATATATAAACAGCAGCCTTTGCTTTGGCCAAAAGATTTTTTAAGCCGCTACCACAACACGGTAGACTCTTTTGGCCGGGCACTACTTTACTCTACCCTATTAAACATTTGTTAAAATATGCAATACAATTTAGGTATATTTTTACATTTTTAAAATGACCAATAATATCACACACAAGGGACAAATACCACCGTACCATGACCAGTCACCATATTACCACCACATAGTGACTTATAATACCACATACAAAGAACAAATACCGCCACACCATGTCCAGTCCACATATTAAAACCAGTGACAAAATAATATCACATGCAAGGGACACATACGCCACACCATGACCAGACCACATGTTACCACCACATTGTGACCAATAATGCCACATACAAGGAACAACTACCACCACACCATGGCCAGACAACATATTACCACCACTTTGTGTCAGTGTATAGGTAATACAGTGATCACTGGTGACATTCTACACAGGACCACTGTATATAGTATACAGTGTATAGAATCAGTGTATAGGTAACACACTGACTCACAAGTGACGCCTCTAGGTGAAGTCTTTCATCTTCATCCAGCACAGATCTACGTCACTTCTTCCAGCCAGGGCTCATCTCTGCAGGAAATAACACAGTTATCTAGAGCTTCACTTGCAGAACACATTACTTATACTTTTCCCAACTTCTACACTACACCACATGAAGAAAAAAAGGCAGCATAGTATCACTCTACACAGTAACAGACCGCCTCCCCATTTAAAACAGTATACTCAAAAAATAAAATAAATACATCACTGCAGTAATAATATCCCTTAATTAGCCCCATAGTAATAATATCACCCATCCTGGCCCCCGTGTGTCTAATTCATGGCTCCACCCAAATGTTCTCCCATCCTGCCCTCATGAGTATCCATTCTGCCCCATATGATCTCCCCATCCTGCCCCATGATCTTTCCCCATCTTTCCCATGATCCTGCCCCATATGTCCCATGATCCTGCCACAACTGTCCCATGATCCTGCCCCATCTGTCCCATGATCCTGCCCTATCTGTCCCATTATCCTGCCCCATCTGTTCCATTATCAGGCCCCATCTGTCCCATGATCCTGTCCCATGAACCTGTCCCATGAACTTCTCCCAACCCTCCAAGAGCAGTTTGGCGATCAACAATTCCTTTTCCAGCATGATGGAGCACCTTGCCATAAAGCAAAGGTGATAACTAAATGGCTCAGTGAACAAAACATAGAGATTTTGGGTCCATGGCCTGGAAACTCCCCAGATCTTAATCCCATTGAGAACTTGTGGTCAATCATCAAGAGACAGGTGGACAAACAAAAACCTAAAAATTCTGACAAAATGAAAGCATTGATTGTGGAAGAATGGACTGCTATCAGTCAGGATTTGGTCCAGAAGTTGATTGAGAGCATGCCAGGGAGAATTGCAGAGGTCCTGAAGAAGAAGGGTCAACACTGCAAATATTGACTTGCTGCATTAACTCATTCTAACTGTCAATATAAGCTTTTTTACTCATATGTTTGCAATTATATTTCTGTCTGTGATAAAAACATCTATCAAACACACACATAAAAACCAGAGGGCAGCAGATCATGTGAAAATATAATATTTGTGTCATTCTCAAAACTTTTGGCCATGACTGTAGTATATATCCCAAGGGCCAATTTCCTTACAGAACATTACCTATAAGACAATAGTAAAAAAGCACTGGCATTGCTACCATCTCCTTAGTTCTCGGAGCAGCAACTTCCTGACATATGTTGTAAAGTCATAGATTAAACGCCAACAGTTCAGATCTTCATTTGCTTACTTGTTTCCACCAATCTGACGGTGACGGGCCATGACAGCTACGGCACACTCCGCACAGTCTCAGGTTGGGATTGCATAATAGTGCAGCACTTGAGCACAGCTCAGGAAGCTTAAGTGTTTTGGCTTCACATATAGATTAAATGTACAGTATATTAAAAATCTAGGCTATCCTTTGTTGGAAAAATAAAACTGTACAAGTGTAACACAATAAATGTAATATAAAGCGCTGTGTTAATTCATGACTCCACGGCGGAGTTTGTAAAGAATTGGGAGGCACTTGCTGAAGTGAACCTCTGGATAATCCCCGTCCTGCTGAGGGCTTCCCTAGAGGTCTGATACAGCCAAAGCCTCTTACACATATTGAGACAAAGCTGATTTTAAACTGAGCGCAGCGCCAGCATCCACCATACTGCTTCCTGACAGCCTCCAATTGCTGTGCCGCTGTATTTGTGTTTCCTGCTGTTCGTATTTACTTCTTCCCAAAGCCACAACAGCTACAAAAACAAACAGCTCTTATTGCAATTCTTTTGTATCAATCCAGGTAAAGCGTTTCATTTCCTGGTTGCTTTGCCTGCATAGTACAAACAGGCTGCTTATACCTCAGAGAGACTAATGTGATGATTATAACTGTTCAGTCACATGTTTAACAACTGGTCACATAATTACTTTTATTTATCTCTGCACAGAAGCAGAAGTCTATAAAACCCTCAAGTGCTTTCATCGTGACAATACTGTGCACATTACACAGGCACGTTCACCCAGAGCTGCCATCGTATACTGGAAGCCAACAAGCTGCTGCTGGATGGAGAAGGAAAATTTTTCTGGAAACTTGTATTTTTTTAATAATATTATTCTGTTTGAACAGCATGAGATGGGTACATGGTTGTCTTATAGGGAGGTGAGAGGTTGGAGCCAATTTTATCGCTGTATTAAAAAAATGCATACGGTAAGGCCTCTTTCACACTTCCGTTGTGTGACGTCCGCCCAACCGTGAAAATGGCGGATCCGTCAGAAAAGTTAAAAAATGGATGCAAAAGTGGTCCGTTTTCTGACGAGAGAGAGAGAGAGAGATTTTCAGCATTTACAATGGATTTCTATAGAGGCGACGGATCCACAGGTGGATTCCGTCAAAAACGGATGCTAGCGCATCCGCCGCCCATAGGCGGCCATTATACAAAATGGCGGATGCGGCGGATCCGCCGTTGTCCGCCATTTTGGCGGTCAAAAAAAACGTTGCATTGGACGTTTTTTTGTAATTACGGACGCCAATTTTTTGGCGGATCCGTCAAAAAACGGACATAACGGACGAGCATCCGTCAAAATCCGTCACTAATGCAAGTCAATGGGAAAAAAACGGATCCCCCAAAAAAAATTGGCGGATCCGTTTTTTTCACATTTTGACGGATTTTGACTGACGTCGTACGACTGAAGTGTGAAAGAGGCCTAAGTAGTAATTGCATAATGTAATGTAACAACTTTTATTTGCAAGAAAGCAATATAATATCAAACACTGCTCATATGGGGGACTAAAGGGAATCAGTCACCAGCTAATCTGAGACCGGCAAAATGTAGAGACGAGACCTTGATTTTAATAAAATTACTGTTTCATCACTAGAAAACTAGTAAACCTGCTGCCATATAGTCCTTCATATTCTAGAGCTCTTTATAACCCTGCCCACATCACTGATTGGCAGCTTCCTGCCTATGCACAGTGTACACTGAAAGCTGCCAATCAGTGATGGGGCGGGGTTATACAGAGCTCAGAATTCAGACAACAACTAGATCTGCATCAGACAAAACAGTGATTTTATCAAAATAACAGCAAATAGCCCAGTAAGTGATATATTCCTGTAATCAGAGCCTCTGCCCGTACATCATGCTGCTTTCAGATTGGGAGGCAAAAACATGGCAATAAATTGCATTTCAGCAGAATACAGATATTCTTTATGGCAGCCTGTATACTGCAATGCGGATGGAGCTGTCAGCATAGCAGAGTGGCCACTATGAACATTACATTGAGATAGTGTAGGCTGCCAAGAATATGTGAGTACTCAGCCAAAGCTGCGGCATCATGCAGACGTTACATTTCTTAAACTGCAAATTGCCTTTTCTAGTCCTCTTCCTCTCTGAAGAGACAATTTTCATATTTCCCAGAAGAGCATTGTAAGGCTTAAAGGGAATCTGTCACCCCATTTTTTGACTATAAGCTGCGGCCACCGCCATCAGGGCTTATCTACAGCATTCTGTAATGCTGTAGATAGGCCCCCGATGTAACCTGAAAGAGAAGAAAAACGAGTTATATTCTACTCACCCAGGGGCGGTCCAGGGTCTGGTCTGATGGGTGTCGCGGTCTGGGTCCGGCGCCTCCCATCTTCTAGCAAAGATGTCCTCTTCTTTGCTTCCCGTCGCGGCTCTTGCGCAGGCGCACTGCTCTGCCTTGTTGAGGGCAGAGCAGAGTACTGCAGTGTGCCAGCGCCGGGAAAGGTCAGAGAGGTCCGGCGCCTGTGCACTAGTACTTTACTCTGCCCTCAACAGGGCAGATCAGTGCACCTGCACCAGAGCCGCGACAGAAGCAAAGAAGAGGACGTCTTCGCTAAAAGATGGGAGGAGCCGGACCCAGACCGCGACACCCATCAGACCAGACCGGACCCCGGACAGCCCCTGGGTGAGTATAATCTAACTCATTTTTCTTCTCTTTCTGGTTACATCAGGGGCTTATCTACAGCATTACAGAATGCTGTAGATAAACCCCTGATGGCGGTGGCCGCAGCTTATAATCGAAAAATGGGGTGACAGAGTCCCTGTAAATGTCTCCTCACCTTGGCATGTAAGGCTTGACATGTCACTCTCCGCAAGGAGAAATGTTACCCCTTGGATCTCATTTGCTTAACTGAAACACAAGAAATATATAATGATGAAGACAGTTAACATATTACAACAAAAGCTATTGACGTAGTATTGTTAGGTGTTGAGTTACTCTTTGCTGCAGCTCAATACCTTGCTGTATTGGAGTATGCTTATTATTTTAACCCCTTGACAAGCACAGATATGCCTTCTAACAGTGGTGGTTAACCCAGCTACGTTCCTGGCAATTCTTTAAAAAAATACCTTAAGTGCCTATCTGGACTCACCCTGAGATTGTATGATGTCTTTTTCTGCCTGAAGTCATTAGCTGACATCTGGAACTTATCTTTACCTGTTGTTTGGTTTTTTTTTTATTTACAATTTTGTCAATTTTCTCAACTCAACCCATTAGTCAGCAGTTACTCCATGGAGGCAACTCAGGGTAAAAGGCAAAAGAGCAGGGTACTCCTTAGCAGTAATAGGTCACTGTTAGAGAGGAGTAGATTTGAATTTCCTACTTCACCAAATTGTCCCCAAAAAGTCGATCTTCAGAGAATAAATTGTTGGTAATTGCTCACTAAATAGATGTAAAGAAGAGAGTGAGAGAGAACCCTGCTGACCATAAGAGCTTACACTTTACAGGAGAGAGAAAGAGAGGACTCTGCCAACCTTAACAGTTTACACTCTACAGGAGAGAGAGAGGACTCTGCTGAGCATAATAGCTTACATTCTACAGGAAAAAGAAAGAGACGACTCTGCTGAGCATAAGAGCTTACACTCTACAGGAAAAAGAAAGAGACGACTCTGCTGAGCATAAGAGCTTACACTCTACAGGAGAGAAATACGGTGTTAGCCCACTCTCTAAGGTTTCAAAAATGTGGGGAATGGTGTCGGGCAATTTTTAATTTTTTTTTTTTGAAAACCACAAAACGGATTTCAGAATGTTTGAAATTGCATGAAACCATGAATTTCAGGAAATTCGACTCAAAGTCAATCATCCACAGATCAATGCGCTCATCTGTAGTCACTGTAAATTATTATGTATCCATTGAGTTATATATAGAGTTTAATATAGACACAGAAATTCTAATGCATCATTGAAAATTTAAAACAATGACTGATATATACGTATCTCAATGTTATCTGTTCCCTTAGGGCCAAAAACTTACCAGTGTTTCTGTACAGATCTTTGTTTTTAATTTTTATTAACAAGAAAAGCAAATACCTTTCAGCTTTCCAGCAGGAGGCACAATTTGTAGTGATATGGGAAGGAAATTCACTGTTAGGGATGTAATAAATGTATTAATTATTGAGAAGGGGAATTACCTATCACTGGTTCTGAAGGCATTTTGCATTTTAAAAACAATATCAATACTTCAGGTGTATTTGGAAACGGTAATAAGATAAGCAGAATATTTACTTATTTCACATGTTGAAAGCTTCAGGAATGTACAAACACACAATGTGGACATTTATTAAAGGGAATCTGTCAATAGGATCAACCTCACTAAGCCTCCTATATGGACCCCAGGTCATAGGAAGCTGAATAAAGTGATACCTTGATATCTGCGATCTGCTGTCTTACTCCAGAAAAATGCCCATTTTTCTTAAATGAGCTGTTTCAGGACTATAGGACGGACACTGATCTGCATGAGAATCTGCCTCCAGAGATTGTCATAAATGTAAGGGCATGTTACCAGTGTGATGTGTAATGGCCTCTCTCTGCTCTCCTGGTCTCACTGCAGAGCTGCTGCAGCTGTAAATGTGTTTGTTATAAGACAAAGTTCAGTTCTACATGTCTCACACTGGTAACTCCCAAGTCCATATAAAATAATCTCTGGAGGCAGATCCTCATACAGATCAGTGTCTTCTCAGTGCTGAGAGCAGGCACTGAGAAGCCTGCTGCACTGCCTGAGCGATCGCTGGTGTGACAGTGTGCTGTGCACACTGTCACACCAGCGATTTGATAAAATACAGTGATGTCCCACCCTGGGACAAAGTAAAAAAGTTAAAAAAATAAAAATAAACATGTTATAAAAAAAAATCCAAAATAAATAAAAAAAAAAAAAAAAATATTCCCCAATAAATTCATTTCTTCCTGTAAATAAAAAAACCAAAACAATAAAAGTACAAATATTTGGTATCGCCGCGTCCGTAACGACCCCCCCTATAAAACTGTCCCACTAGTTAACCCCTTTAGTGAACCCCTTAAAAAAAAAAAAACGAAGCAAAAAATCAATGCTTTATCATCATACCGCTGAACAAAAAGTGGAATAACGCGCGATCAAAAAGACCGATATAAATAAACATGGTACCGCTGAAAACGTCATCTTGTCCCGCAAAAAACGAGCCGCCATACAGCATCATCAGCGAAAAAATAAAAAAGTTATAGCTCGCAGAATAAAGCGATGCAAAAATAATTATTTTTTATATAAAATTGTTTTTATTCTATAAAAGCGCCAAAACATAAAAAAATGATATAAATGAGGTATCGCCATAATCGTACTGACCCGAAGAATAAAACTGCTTTATCAATTTTACCACACGCGGAACAATAAAAACGCCTCCCCCAAAAGAAATTCATGAATTGCTGATTTTTGTTCATTCTAACCTCCCAAAAATCGAAATAAAAAGCGATCAAAAATGTCACCTGCTCAAAAATGGTACCAATAAAAACGTCAACTCGTACCGCAAAAAATAAGACCTCACATGACTCTGTGGGCCAAACTATGCAAAAATTATAGCTCTCAAAATGTGGCGATGCAAAAAACTATTTTTGCAATAAAAAGCGTCTTTTAGCGTGACAACTGCCAATCATAAAAACCCGCTATAAATAGTAAATCAAACCCCCCTTTATCATCCCCTTAGTTAGGGAAAAATAATAAAATTAAAAAAATGTATTTATTTCCATTTTCCCATTAGGGTTAGGGTTAGGGTTGCGGCTAAAGTTAGGGTTAGGGTTGGCGCTAAAGTAAGGGTTAGGGTTGGGATTAGGGGTGTGTTAGGGTTAGGTTTGTGGTTAGGGTTGGGACTAGGGTTAGGGGTGTGTTGGGGTTAGGGTTGGAGTTAGAATTGGGGGTTTCCGCTGTTTAGGCACATCAGGGGCTCTCCAAATGTGACATGGCGTCTGATCTCAATTCCAGCCAATTCTGCGTTGAAAAAGTCAAACGGTGCTCCTTCACTTCTGAGCTCTGCCATGCGTCCAAACAGTAGTTTATCCCCACATATGGGGTATCAGCGTACTCTGGACCCCAAGAGTTATTGTGCAATTTGTCCTATTTCTTCTGTTACCCTTGGGAAAATAAAAAACTGGGGGCGAAAATATCATTTTTGTACAAAAAAAATAATTTTTTTGTTTTTACGGCTGTACATTATAAACTTCTGTGAAGCACTTGGGGCTTCATAGCGCTCACCACACACCTAGATAAGTTCCTTGTGGGGTCTATTTTCCAAAATGGGGTCACTTGTTGGGGATTTCCACTGTTTAGGCGCATCAGGGGCTCTCCAAATGCGACATGACGCCCCCAGACCATTCCATCAAAGTCTGCAATCCAAAACGTCACTACTTCCCTTCCGAGCCCCAACGTGTACCCATACAGTAGTTTTCTCCCACATATTGGGTATCAGCGTACTCAGGACAAATTGGACAACAACTTTTGGGGTCCAATTTCTCCTGTTACCCTTGTGAAAATAAAATATTGGGGGCGAAAAAATCATTTTTGTAAAAAAAAAAAGATTTTTTATTTTTACGGCTGTGCGTTATAAACTTCTGTGAAGCACTTTGGGGTTCAAAGTGCTCACCACACATCTAGATAAGTTCCTTGTGGGGTCTATTTGCCAAAATGGGGTCACTTGTTGGGGATTTCCACTGTTTAGGCGCATCAGGGGCTCTCCAAATGCGACATGACGCCCCCAGACCATTCCATCAAAGTCTGCAATCCAAAACGTCACTACTTCCCTTCCGAGCCCTGACGTGCGCCCATACAGTAGTTTTCTCCCACATATTGGGTATCAGCGTACTCAGGACAAATTGGACAACAACTTTTGGGGTCCAATTTCTCCTGTTACCCTTGTGAAAATAAAATATTGGGGGCGAAAAAATCATTTTTGTAAAAAAAAAAAGATTTTTTATTTTTACGGCTGTGCGTTATAAACTTCTGTGAAGCACTTTGGGGTTCAAAGTGCTCACCACACATCTAGATAAGTTCCTTGTGGGGTCTATTTGCCAAAATGGGGTCACTTGTTGGGGATTTCCACTGTTTAGGCGCATCAGGGGCTCTCCAAATGTGACATGACGCCCTCAGACCATTCCATCAAAGTCTGCAATCCAAAACGTCACTACTTCCCTTCCGAGCCCTGACGTGCGCCCATACAGTAGTTTTCTCCCACATATTGGGTATCAGCGTACTCAGGACAAATTGGACAACAACTTTTGGGGTCCAATTTCTCCTGTTACCCTTGTGAAAATAAAATATTGGGGGCGAAAAAATCATTTTTGTAAAAAAAAAAAGATTTTTTATTTTTACGGCTGTGCGTTATAAACTTCTGTGAAGCACTTTGGGGTTCAAAGTGCTCACACACATCTAGATAAGTTCCTTGTGGGGTCTATTTGCCAAAATGGGGTCACTTGTGGGGGGTTTCCACTGTTTAGGTGCATCAGGGGCTCTCCAAATGTGACATGACGCCCCCAGACCATTCCATCAAAGTCTGCAATCCAAAACGTCACTACTTCCCTTCCGAGCCCGACGTGTGCCCATACAGTAGTTTTCGCCCACATATTGGGTATCAGTGTACTCAGGATAAATTGGACAACAACTTTTGGGTTCCAATTTCTTCTGTTACCCTTGTGAAAATAAAATATTGGGGGCGAAAAAATCATTTTTGTAAAAAAAAAAAAAGATTTTTTATTTTACGGCTGTACGTTATAAACTTTAGTGAAACACCTGGGGGTTCAAAGTTCTCACCACACATCTAGATAAGTTCTTTGAGGGGTCTAGTTTCCAAAATGGTGTCATTTATGGGGTTTCCACTGTTTAGGCAGATCAGGAGCTCTCCAAACACGACATGGCGTCCAGCCAATTCTGCGTTGAAAAAGTCAGACGGCGCTCCTTCCCTTCCAAACTCTGCCATGCACCCAAACAGTGGTTTACCCCCACATATGGGGTATCAGCGCACTCAGGACAAATTGCACAATAACTTTTGGAGTCTTGTTACCCTTGGAAAAATAAAAATTGGGGTGAAAAGATCATTTTTGTGGAAAAAATATGATTTTTAAATTTTACGGCTCTACGTTATAAACTTGTGTGAAGCACTTGGGGGTTCAAATTGCTCATCAAAAATCTAGATAAGTTCCTTAGGGGGTCTAGTTTCCCAAATGGGGTCATTTGTGGGGGATTTCCACTGTTTAGGCACATCAGGGGCTCTCCAAATGCAACATGGCATCCAAACTCAATTCCAGCCAATTTTGGTTGGAAAAAGTCAAATGGTGCTCCTTCCATTCCGAGCTCTGCCGTGCGCCCAAACAGTGGTTCCCCCCACATATGGGGTATCAGCGTACTCAGGACAAATTGTACAACAAATTTTGTGGTCCAATTTCTCCTGTTACCCTTGGGAAAATAAAAAATTAGTGACTAAAAGATAATTTTTGTGGGAAAAAAATAGAATTTTTTATTTTCATGCCCGGGCATTATAAACTTGTGTGAAGCACTTTGGGGTTCAAAGTGCTCACCAAAGATCTAGATTAGTTCCTTAGGGGGTCTAGTTTCCAAAATGGGGTCACTTGTGGGGGGTTTCCACTGTTTAGGCTCATCTGGGGCACTGCAAACGGAACATGACCCCCATTAACGTCTGCATTCCAAAACGTTACTACTTCCTTTCCAAGCCCTGCCGTGCGCGCAAACAGTTTTCCCCCCCCACATATGGGGTATCAGCGTACTCAGGACAAATTGGACAACAACTTTTGGGGTCCAATTTCCCTGGGAAAATTCAAAAATTTGGGACTAAAAAATCATTTTTGTGGAAAATTGATTTTTTTTTTATTTCACACCCAGGCTTTATAAACTTTTGTGAAACACTTGAGGGCTCAAAGTGCTCACAACAGATCTAGATAAGTACCTTAGGGGGTCTAGTTTCAAAAATGGTGTCACTTGTGGGGGGTTTCCACTGTTTAGGCGCATCAGGGGCTCTCCAAACGCGACATGGCATCCAATCTAAATTCCAGCCAATTTTAGTTTGAAAAAGTCAAACGTCGCTCCTTCCCTTACGAGCTCTGCCGTGTGCCCAAACAGTGGTTTTCCCTCACATATGGGGTATTGGCGTACTCAGGAGAAATTGCATAACAACCTTATCTGTCCATTTTCTCCTTTTACCCTTGTGAAAATAAAAAAAAGTTTGTAAAAGTTAATTTTTGTGGCTAAAAAGTAAAATATTCATTTTTTCCTTCCACGTTGCTTTAGTTACTGTGAATCACCTGAAGGGTTAATAAACTTCTTGAATGTGGTTTTGAGTACCTTGAGGGGTGCAGTTTTTAGAATGGTGTCACTTTTGGGTATTTTCTGCCATATAGACCCCTCAAAGTGACTTCAAATGTGAGGTGGTCCCTAAAAAAAATGGCTTTGTAAATTTTGCTGTAAAAATGAGAAATCGCTGGTTAACTTTTAACCCTTATAACTTCCTAACAAAAAAAAATTTTGGTTCCAAAATTGTGCTGATGTAAAGTAGACATGTGGGAAATGTTATTTCTTAACTATTTTGTGTGATATATTTCTCTGTTTTAAGGGAATAAAAATTCAAAGTTTGAAAATTGCAAAATTTTAAAAATTTTCGCCATATTTGCGTTTTTTTCAAAAATAAATGCGTTATATCGAAGAAATTTTACCACTAACATGAAGTACAATATGTCACGAGAAAACAATCTCAGAATCGCGAAGATCCTTTGAAGCGTTCCAGAGTTATAACCTCATAAAGAGACAGTGGTCAGAATTGTAAAAATTGGCCCGGTCATTAACGTGCAAACCACCCTTGGGGGTGAAGGGGTTAAACTATAACCAGCCAGGCTAGAACAAAATTTTAAGAGTCCATCTATTGACATTTTTATTTTACAATTTGGTTATTCATTGACGCAATGATTTTACCATTAAACCTTAAATGCACAGTGAGCTTGTCAGAGCTTCAGAGGATTCCTCACTGTATCCATACAGGTACAGTTTAAGAAACAGCAATGGGCACACTTGCCTTATAACTTATAATGGAGAAGAATTATAAATACAAGTTTGATTTCCTTCTAAGATCTCTATTGTGAGACTTTAACTAAACTCTATTTTATATCAATATAAAACCGGATGATAGAATTTAGCATCCCTTATTAAATTAGACAAGCATTTTGTACTCTATTAAATCATAAGATCATGTAACTGCACTGGCAAGCAGAACAAATACTGTAAACTGTATTTATATGCATCCCAGGTGAATGAAGTCGGTGTTTTAGCAGACTCTGAACCAGCAAATATGATAAATGCGAATGTAATGGTAAATAACATGTTCTGACCACCTCAATAAAAAAAACTTTTGAAACCAATTATAATACTTGAAGTACCTAATTTTTCTTACTGATTGCAGTATTTGACATTATATTTAACGTATAACGTAAGCTTAGGGTGTATTCAAACTTTCATATTACAGATCCATATGAATTCTGTTCAATTTATTTTATGTTAAACATATTACCAATCTTTTTATCTTCTTATATTCCCATTCTTCTATGCACTTTTTTGTAACTATGGCATTTTTTTTGCAGAATGTTTACATGGATCTATGCGGGCTCCACTTTAGCTTATAGGAGTCAAGGACCTGCATGTACTGCGTTTGCATAGTTCACGTGTGCGTGTACGTCATTACTTATCATCCATATTTCTGCAACATTTAAAGAAAAACAAAGGATAGTTTATTCAAATTAAAAGAATAGGGAAAAATTACTACTCAAACACAGTACGGAAAGAAAAATGGAACAAATTGTAAATTCACTATCAGGATTGCCCATTTGTATTTATTCTGTATTTGCATTTTGAAGTGTAAACAGCTCTAATGCATGCTTTACAAATTTATTATATATTGCCGTAACACTGCAATGAATCTGTACTAAACTTCTCCATAGCCATTTAATAATATCTTATCTAAATCATTTTCCATGCTTTAATCTTACATTTTATAAAGATGTATTTTTGCTGCTTTGGAAAAGTCAGGGTATTAGACAAGACTTATTACTGATAACAATCTACAAAACTTAATAACGGGACACTATCAGCACAGAATGACTGTTCAAACCAAGTACAGGTGCTGGGTGCTTCATGGTGGGGCCAAAAAATTACCGTAAGTGCACCTTCTCACCTATTTGTTTTTCATCTCTCCTCCCTTGTCTGGCACTATGAAGCCAGTGCTGTCAATGAAAGAAGCTGTGGGGGTGGATATAAAGGAAAAACAAGCAGGTGGGGAGGTGTACTTAAATGTTTTTCCATACCATAATGCACCAAGCACCTGTACTTGGTTTGAACAGTCATTCTGTGCTGACCGAGTCCCTTTAAGTAGCTGTGGGCGGTGTGACAGTAGTTAAACAGTGCTGCTTCCAATTTTGTCTGATTCACATGGTGTATCTAGAGTAATATGGGCCTCGTGGCAAATTTTGTATCTGGACTCCTCATCCACTAGCTTGTTCCTTAGATGCTCCTCTTTGTGCCTCACACAGGTTAGAGAAGCACTCCCATAAAAATGTTTATCCTCTTAATATATAGCAATAATCATACTATATAGCACTATATACTTACAATTGCTCATTTTGCCCTTCTACCCAGCTAATTATTCTCTTTTTAATTAGGATTATGACATTATAGGATTAAAAACAGCCTATTTGAATCCTTTTAAGATCAATGAAAAAACAGGAGGTCAATTTTCCCTGTATGAGTCATAAATCACTGCAAAAGGCCCTTTTAGGGGGAGGAAGGAACAGCTGGGTCAAAGAGTGAAATGATTTCTACAGGCACATGAGACTTCCTGTTTCTACATAGAGCAGACAAAAGAGAAGAATCAGCTGGGTAGAAAGGCAAAATGAGCAATTGTAAGTACACAGTTATGTGTAATATGATGATTTCAATATATTAAGAGATTAAAAAGCTTTGATGGGAGGAGTGGTGCTTTAATATTTCCAATTGTTACCACCATACCGTGGAACGTGCAGTCCCTTTTCTCCTACAAACATAATTGTTATGTCACTGCTTATGGACCAGTCATAATTAATTAATAAATGAGGACTATTTGAATCATATTTAAAATATAAATGTTAATAGTTAGTCTGATAAAGAAAAGTATTCCAGAGTATAGGTGCAGCACTAGAGAAGACTTGCAAAGTGTGAGTTTGCAATGAGGTAAGATGATAAATGCAGGTCAGAAGCTAACAAAAAAACCCATTCTAAAACTAAAAATAGTCTATTCACATGTATCCCACTTACTATAATACAATCCAGAAATGTAAAACCCTAATACATTTTCACGTGCAAAACATCTGTCTTCCACAACCGTCTCTCATAAACTGTACAGTGATCCATTATATTCTCAAAATAAAAATATGTAGTTATTTCTTGTGATAACAGATCCTCCGTCATTGTCATAAACTCACTCCAGATTTGAACTTTACGATTGTTATTGAGATTACAACTAAAATATGCTTTTAATGTAATTCATACTATGACGGGGAAAGTGCTGAAACAAAATGCAAAAACAGTCTTGTTATTACAGATAATACTGTTACAGTGGAACAAGCCCATATTATGTTATCTTGTACATGCTTAGCAAGTACATTATTTTCACAGTGGATGTATATTACATGGTCATTATCTAAAACAGTAATTCCCACATAAGTCCAAACCAAAAAAGATTTTTCTAAAAAAATAAATAAATAAAGGAGAGTATATATGGAAGGAGGTGACGCGGACCCTCATTTGTCTCCCCTCTCCTATACACGGAGCTCATGCGACCCCCAATGGTTTCCTTATGCTTAATTGTGTTAATGTGTCATGTCTAATATGTATTGTGTACTGTGAAATGTTTTATATCTGCCATTTCAATGTATATTGCCATTGCACTGTATTGGACATAATTATTGCAGGGATAGAGAGAGTTAATGAAAGGGGCTGGACTAGCAGCCTCAAAGAAGCATTAAGCCCCTGCTTCTGGTGCAGAGCCCAGGCAGGACAGCCTGAGGCAGGGTGTGTGTCCCCATCTGGGACAGGGAAGGCCCCCATGTGGGGCACAGGTGCGTCCCCGCTTGGGACAGAAGGAGCACCCGTCTAGGGCAGATGTGTAGCCCAGCTGCGCTCTGGTGCCACATGTTACCCTGGAGGATGCATGTAAGGTAAATTCACAAATCACCCGATATTCATTCACACTTCACATTTCCCTGGTGCCACCAGAGGGAGCCCTTGGAGAGTACGCAGGTATATAAGGGTGTGGAGAGATAGAGCAGTAGAAGTTCTTGTCAGATAGACTGTGAGAGAGGTTCCAGTCAGATCAGATTCTGAGATCAGATTAGCCTGAGAGCTGAAGAGATCAGACAGATGGTGAGAGACGGACAAGCTAGTTACCTCAGACGAGCTGAGAGGGAAAGACTAGCTAAAGAGAGACTTATTTGAAAGCCTGAAGACTTCAGCATACACTCAGCTTACATCGTGGAGTCCAGTAGTAGTGGGACGGATTGCCACTTAGTCTGGTCAAAGTTGAGTCTACTGAGATACCTTCAGTGAGCGTTTCATTAAGTAAGCGTGCCGACGCTTGGAGAGCGGTGAAGACAAAGAAAGCTGACATCTACTGCTGGTTGTGCTTATGTTAAAGGTGTGAGTAGGACGACATGCAAGTGGAAAAAGAGAGAGAGAGAGGGCTTTCCTCGCCCTCACAGAAACATGGCTGACACCCTCTGACACCGCCTCCCCTGCTGCGCTGTGTTACGGTGGCCTCCAATTCACCCACACTCCTCGCCCTGGAAACAGACATGGTGGAGGAGTGGGTGTTCTCCTTTCCTCTAACTGCAACTTTAACACAATCCCACCTCTTCCCTCCCTAATCCTCCCTTCCTTTGAAGTCCACTCTGTCCGCATCTACTCTCCCTCCAACCTCCAAGTGGCCGTCATATACCGACCTCCAGGCCCGACCACTGCCTTCATCGACCAATTCACTACCTGGCTTCTTCACTTTCTCTCCACTGACATCCCCACCATCATCATGGGTGACTTCAACATCCCCACTGATACCCTTCAGTCAGCAGCCTCCAAACTTCTGTCCCTTACTTCATCCTTTGGACTTACTCAGTGGTCCTCCTCAGCCACCCACACGGATGGTCATACATTAGACTTGGTCTTCACCCGCCTCTGCTCTCTATCTAACTTCACCACCTCCCCTCTCCCTCTATCCGACCACCATCTACTCACTTTCTCATCCCTGTCCTCCTCTCCTGTCACCCATGTCCAGCAACACGTGCACCCCCGCAGACACCTTGCACACCTAGACATCCACACACTCTCTGACTCTATTCTTTCACTGGCATCAATATCCTCACTCCACGATACAGACAGTGCCACTGCTTTCTACAATGCCACTCTCACATTGGCTATTGACACGGTCGCCCCTCTCGTTCATGGCAGAGTGCGACGTACCAACAGACAACCCTGGCACAATAACACCACTAAAAAGCTCCGGCAAGTGTCCAGGATTACAGAGCGGCGCTGGAAAAAAACAAATTCGCAAGACGACTTCACTGCATTCAAACAAGCAACACTCTCTTTCAAATCTGCCCTCACCTCTGCTAAACAGGCCTACTTCACAACCCTCGTATCTTCCCTATCCTACAACCCCAAACAGTTATTCAAAACTTTTAACTCCCTCCTCCGCCCACCACTGCCCCCTCCTACCTCCCTCATCTCTGCTGAGGACTTTGCCACACACTTCAAAAATAAGATCGACCAAACAAGGCAAGTCTTCATTGTTCAACCACCTCAACCACTTTGTATACCAGACCAATGCCCTAACCCCATAACCTCCCTCTCCAATATAACTGAAGGGGAGCTTAATTGTCTTCTCTCCAAATCGCACCTCACAACCTGTGCACTTGACCCCATCCCAACCCACCTCCTCCCCAACCTCACCACCACTATTATTCCATCCCTAACCCACCTCTTCAACCTATCACTAACTTCCGGTACCTTCCCTTCTGCTTTCAAGCATGCCACAATCACGCCTATCCTTAAAAAGCCAACCCTCGACCCAACCGCTATGTCCAGCTATCGCCCAATATCGCTGCTCCCATTCGCTTCCAAACTCCTGGAGCTGCATGTCCACGCTGAGCTTTCCTACCACTTCTCTTCTAACTTGCTCTTTGACACTCTACAATCTGGTTTCCGCCCCCATCACTCCACTGAGACAGCCCTGACCAAAATTACTAATGACCTACTTACAGCCAAAGCAAACGGACAATACTCTATACTCCTGCTTCTTGACCTGTCCTCTGCTTTTGACACAGTTGACCACTGCCTTCTACTACAGATTCTTTCCTCCTTTGGCGTCAAAGACCTCGCCCTATCTTGGATCTCCTCATACCTTTCCAACCGCACATTCAGCGTCTCCCACTCCCACACTACCTCCTCATCCCACCCTCTCTCTGTTGGAGTTCCCCAAGGCTCTGTTCTAGGACCCCTACTCTTCTCAATCTATACACTTGGCCTGGGGCAACTCATAAAGTCCCACGGATTCCAGTACCACCTTTACGCTGATGACACTCAGATCTACCTCTCTGGCCCAGACATCACTTCTCTGCTATCCAGAATCCCGGAGTGTCTATCAGCCATATCCTCCTTCTTCTCCTCCCGCTTCCTCAAACTCAATGTGGACAAATCTGAACTCATAATCTTTCCCCCATCCCACAGATCTTCCTTACCTGACCTATCTACCACAATTAACGACATCACGCTTTCCCCCGTACCAGAAGTCCGCTGCCTCGGAGTAACCCTTGACTCTGCCCTGTCCTTCAAACCGCACATCCAAGCTCTTTCTACCTCCTGTCGCCTTCAGCTCAAAAATATTTCAAGAATCCGTCCTTTCCTCAACCCTCAATCTACTAAAATGATTGTGCACGCCCTCATCATCTCCCGCCTCGACTACTGCAACACCCTCTTCTCTGGCCTCCCTGCTAACACCCTCGCACCTCTCCAGTCCATCCTTAACTCTGCTGCACGACTAATTCACCTCTCTCCTCGCTACTCCTCCGCTTCTCCCCTCTGCAAATCTCTTCACTGGCTCCCATTCCCTCAGCGTATCCAGTTCAAATTACTAATACTGACCTACAAGGCCATCTATAATCTGTCTCCTCCATATATCTCTGAACTAATCTCCCGATATCTTCCCTCACGTAATCTCCGATCCTCCCAAGACATCCTTCTCTCCTCCACACTTATTCGCTCCTCACCCAACCGCCTCCAAGACTTCTCCCGAATATCCCCCATCCTCTGGAATTCTTTGCCCCAACACATCCGACTATCAAACTCATTCAGATCCTTCAGACGGAACCTGAAAACCCATCTCTTCAGGAAAGCCTACAGCCTGCAATGACCCTGCTGCCTCCTCACCACTACCGGAGTTATTGCCTCAACCAACACCGGAACTGCTGCAACCCCCCGACCTACTGTCTCCTGCCTCACAATCCTGTAGAATGTAAGCCCGAAAGGGTAGGGTCCTCTCCCCTCTGTATCAGTCTGTCATTGTTAGTTTGTTTACTGTAAGTGATACCTGTAATTTGTATGTAACCCCTTCTCATGTACAGCACCATGGAATCAATGGTGCTATAGAAATAAATATTAATAATAAATAATAATAATACAGAGGTCGACAGCATTGATAGCTTACCTCAGCTCTGCACCACCGGACACCGGGTCCGAGCTTGCTAGCTTCTTCAGGACTAGTAAGAGAAACCGGAGACCCCGCTGGATTCCAAATCGCAGGGGCCCAACAGTGCTGATACGTAACCGGGGTCAGGAGAACAGGAGTCTAGCAGGGCCCTGCACATAGAGACTTAGTTCTGTCCAAAAAAAGGCTCCATCACAAGGTCAGCCGGGCGTAGCAAAGAAGACGGAGTTAGACTTAGTTCTATACGGGTCAGAAACTCACACTCATAAAGAAGTAAGGAGGCCCTACACCTACTCAGTGGTTTACTGGATGTGCATCCTCCACCCTGACAGCTTCCCGGACGTGCCTGAATCTACCACCAGTAAAGGTACAGAAAGAGACTGTCTTGTGTGTGTCTGGATTATTGCTCCTGCACCCTTACACCACCATATACCCTGAGAGATCAGTCTTGCCTGTGGGAGACTTAACATCTTGCTGCCCAGTAATAACCCCTCAGAGGATCTACCCTGCAGCGCTGGTCATCCTGACCAGGAACCACAGGTGGCGTCACGAACATTTCTATCATCCCCTGTAAATATTCCCCTTTTTGTGAGCGCCCAGGGCAACGGACCAAGTCGTGCTACCCGTGACATCATCCCCCAGTGAAGTGAACGGGCTCGGCGCCGAGTACCCCACAGGCCCTGGCTACATGCGACTCATCTTTTGGCGTCACGAACAGGATACGAAGCTCGCTATATGTGAGTCCTGTGTGCCTGAATTGGACTGTTTTTGTGCAGTAAGACTGTGTTGCTGTTTTGTGATTTTTGGCGCCATTTTCCGCCATTTTGCCATCATATTCGCGCCCTGAGGCGCTGGTGAAGAGAGGGGCGTGTATTCGTGGGCGTACCCCCCCCTGTGGCGCGAAAGTTATGGTCGCCCAATCTAAGTGCTATTACAACGTTAGAGCATGCCCCACTGCAAGAGAGATCCGCCTCCTCTTCATCTTCAGTGCAAAGAAGAGAAAGCGAAAGTCCCGCCTCCACGGAAGAGACCAGATTGTTCCAGATGGGAAACACAGTCTGGCCTGGAGTGAGATGGCGGAAGGACAGGAGTCACTGTGTGGGGGGATGGCGGTGCACAGACCCCGTTACCCTGAAGAAGTGCAGCCTGTACTCGAACCTTCCCCAGGTCAGGAAGACGACCCACAGATGCGCAGAGAGCAGGAGGTGGATGCGGCGCTGAGAGATCTAGCCCGACACCGCGCAGAGATGGAGGCGATGGAGCAGAGCTGGCGTGCCCTGAAACAGCGGCTGCTGTGGGACCAGCTGCTCTCCCCCCTAGGTGCGCAACTGCCACCCGTGCCACCACTGGAACCAGCGGCTGAAGAAGAACCGGAAGCCGGACCCGAAAGAGCTGATCCTGACTCCACCGAGGACGCGGCGGGAGGGAAGGAGGCTGAGGAGGCCTTACCCGGACCGGAATGCCAGCCAGGCCTTAAACCAGAGGCTGCAGCGGAATGCAGTTTCCCGGTAGGGACACCGGAAGACCCCCAGCCACAAGCGATGGAGATCGATTGGGAGGAAATGGAGCACCTGGACGACGTGGAGTACGCCGCCCAGAAGGAGAACGAGTGGCGACGCCAAGAGCATGAGGAGCGGCAGCAGCGGGAGCAGCGTGAGGCGCAGCGGCTTCGCCAGAGGTACCGGGAGCAGGATCTTGCTGACAAGGAGATCGTCCGGCGAGACAAAGGTACGCTCCGGGAACCGCGGCGCCAGGGGGCCATCAGAGACTTCAAACTCCAGGGAGGCTGGGGGTTCATCCACGAACCCGGCCTGTACCAGGAGGTCTTTGTTAACCGCAGGGATGTAGAGTCTCACCTGCCGGAGGGGCACCCGGGAAGAGATCTGCTGATAGGGGATGTAGTCTCTTACACACGGCATTGGGGACTTAAGGGGTGGTGTGCCCTGAACATCTCCCGAGTCAGAGACCCAGTCCCTGAAGCAGGAAACGCACCCCGCGTCTCAGCGTCCCAGGCCCTAGCCACACCAGCGCCCGGCCGCGCACCTGCGTCCTATCCTGCAACGCTACAGAGCGCAGCGACTGCTAGTGCGCCCTCAACTGAGCCACCCCGTGCATCTGCGTCACATCTGGAAACGCTGCAGAGCGCAGCGACTGCAAGAGCGTCCCCTACAGAGCCAAGCTTGTGCGATCTGCATTTGGGAGAGGCACCCGTTAGGCCTCCAGCAAGTCGCAGAGTGAAAATAGAGAGGAGGACTGTAGCTACACAGACACCGGTAGCAGGACATGACTTGGTGGTACTGGGATTTAAGAATCACAGTGAGCTTCCAGCCGCCGTTATGGAAGATGCTGCTATGTTCAAAGAAGACCAGTAGGACCCGGACAGGGTTTACTGTATTGTAAAAAGTTATGCAGAAGAATTGCACTTTATTGTGAATGTTTACTTAATAATGCTTGAAGTATTATACCCCAGTTGGGTAATGTGGTTGTAATATGTGAAATGCTCTTATGAAGGACTGCGTGCTGAGGATTCCTGCAGCACAAGAACTGAATTGTAAATAGTTGGCACTCAGTGCCCCATCTTGGTTTTACGTAAGCCATTCTACCTCAGAAGCAAAACCCGCAAGGTGTGGCCTTGAGTGAGGTTTGCAGCAGAGAAGTCCTGCAGCCCACCCAGGACCACCGTGGGAGGTTTGGTACGGGTCCTCCACAAGTATCTTGTCGATTGCACTTTGAAAGTATTTGATATTTTTCTATTTGCTAATTTGTATACATTGAAACGTTACAAGTGTCCTTACCTCTCGCAAGGGATGAGTTGTTGTTTATTGTTATTATATAAAAACCATTTCTCTTTTCAGCCCGGGAGTGCTGATATTAACTAGGGGGTATGTGTAGCCCAGCTGCGCTCTGGTGCCACATGTTACCCTGGAGGATGCATGAAAGGTAAATTCACAAATCACCCGATATTCATTCACACTTCACATTTCCCTGGTGCCACCAGAGGGAGCCCTTGGAGAGTACGCAGGTATATAAGGGTGTGGAGAGATAGAGCAGTAGAAGTTCTTGTCAGATAGACTGTGAGAGAGGTTCCAGTCAGATCAGATTCTGAGATCAGATTAGCCTGAGAGCTGAAGAGATCAGACAGATGGTGAGAGACGGACAAGCTAGTTACCTCAGATGAGCTGAGAGGGAAAGACTAGCTAAAGAGAGACTTATTTGAAAGCCTGAAGACTTCAGCATACACTCAGCTTACATCGTGGAGTCCAGTAGTAGTGGGACGGATTGCCACTTAGTCTGGTCAAAGTTGAGTCTACTGAGATACCTTCAGTGAGCGTTTCATTAAGTAAGCGTGCCGACGCTTGGAGAGCGGTGAAGACAAAGAAAGCTGACATCTACTGCTGGTTGTGCTTATGTTAAAGGTGTGAGTAGGACAACAGGCAAGTGTAAAAAGAGAGAGAGAGAGAGTACAGAGGTCGACAGCATTGATAGCTTACCTCAGCTCTGCACCATCGGACACCGGGTCCGAGCTTGCTAGCTTCTTCAGGACTAGTAAGAGAAACCGGAGACCCTGCTGGATTCTAAATCGCAGGGGCCCAACAGTGCTGATACGTAACCGGGGTCAGGAGAACAGGAGTCTAGCAGGGCCCTGCACATAGAAACTTAGTTCTGTCCAAAAGAAGGCTCCATCACAAGGTCAGCCGGGCGTAGCAAAGAAGACGGAGTTAGACTCAGTTCTATACGGGTCAGAAACTCACACACATAAAGAAGTAAGGAGGCCCTACACCTACTCAGTGGTTTACTGGACATGCATCCTCCACCCTGACAGCTTCCCGGGACGTGCCTGAATCTACCACCAGTAAAGGTACAGAAAGAGACTGTCTTGTGTGTGTCTGGATTATTGCTCCTGCACCCTTTCACCACCATATACCCTGAGGGATCAGTCTTGCCTGTGGGAGACTTAACATCTTGCTGCCCAGTAATAACCCCTCAGAGGATCTACTGTTGTGAATGTGCTAGAAATGAATTCTGAGCAGAAGCTCCCTCTGGTGGTTACAAATAGTACTGAACTATTCAATGAAGATTGTGAAGATTGGCGATCAGGTGTTACTGACTGGTCTTATATAAGGGAGGTTCCCTCCCATCAGGGTTGCCGGTGATCAATTGTTCTGGTCTCAACTTTTGTTCCTGGTTCACTTTGGAACTTGCTGTTTCGTGCCTGCATCTTCTGCTAACAGATAAGACATTTTCTTCTTTTAGTTTTTTGTGCTTGCTTTTTGCATTTTGTCCTGCACTTCTGTGGGGGTCTGCCAGGTCCCCTCCGGGGGCTTATGCTCCTCTCAGTTTAGTTCAGCCAGTTGTTTGTTCATTTGTCTTTTCCAGTTTTTTTTCTGTGGCTGCGGCTTAGTTTTGTTACACCAGAGAACTAATTTAGGTGGTAGAGGTCATGTGATCTCAGGTGTTTTTGCAATTAGTGTGTTGGTATTTTTTTAGGGTTTTTCGGATTGCAGTAAGTGACCTTCCTATCCTTTTCTGTCTAGGAAGATTGGGCCCCAACGTTTGCTCATACTATTTTCTGTCTGTGTCTGTATTTCCTCTTGTCTAACCACCATTACATGTTTGGGGGCTTCCTATGTTCTTTGGGGATCTGCTCCGGGGCAGATAGTTTTCCTCTTTCTATCTTTAGGTGAAGTTAGCTTCTCAGGCTGTGACGAGGCGTCTAGGACCAACGTAGGTAGGCTCCACGGGTGCCTTTAGTTGTGGTGGTTAGTCAGTGTACTGCAATCCAATAGATTCCAACCTCTCTGGTGTATTGCCTTTTTTGCCTGCTCTCCTCAGCTACCAAATCATAACAATCTACCCTGCAGCGCTGGTCATCCTGACCAGGAACCACAGGTGGCATCACGAACATTTCTATCATCCCCTGTAAATATTCCCCTTTTAGTGAGCGCCCAGGGCAACGGACGGAGTCGTGCTACCCGTGACATCCCCCAGTGAAGTGAACGGGCTCGGCGCCGAGTACCCCACAGGCCCTGGCTACGTGCGACTCACATATGTGCATCCCCGCTTGCGACAGAAGAGACCCCCGTCTGGGGCATAAGTGTGCTCCGGTCTGGAATAGTGAGGACCCCCGTCTGGGGTATATGAGGATCCCCATCTGGGAAAGAAGGGACCCCCATCTGGGGAATAAAAGCTGCCAAGGATTGCCGGGCAGTGAACAGGGCACGGGAACTGTGAGAGTGCCCTCCGAGAGACTGTTAGCTCCCAGGAGCTGATTGGGAGCTGATGCTTTTGCTACTTCTGCCAATGGAGCAGCAACTTTGAATAGGGACAGCTCAGAAATTGATACCTTCTTTACTTCTTTATTAAAACGTTTCCCTGTTGGATTAGAACCGTGCCTGTGTGTTTCCCTGGATCTACATCATCAGCGACGGCAGTGAAGCCAGAAGAGTAGGTAACTGACTGTGTTATAGGTCTATGAAAAAATAACCGTGTGCACAACCAAGAAGGTGCCAGAGTAGGTTCCCACACCGTATCTAATAGAAAATGAACTCGGCACTCAACTTTAGTATAGTGAGAATAAAGATTTTTATTCACAGTAGTAACACGAAACGTTTCGGTCCTATATCATGGACCTTCATCAGTCACAGATACTACTGGGAAGGGGGTTGATCCACATAGGGAAGAAAGAAAGGGCTGGATATAGCCTGTGTTGGTGGGGTGAGATGAGGAAGAGGACAATGCCTCTATTGCACTAGTAACCTGTTGTGAAGGAGTCCGGTAGTGAGGATAGGTCTCTGCATTGGACGCGGTGTCACTCAGACTAGCGGTTGACACCGCGTCCAATGCAGAGACCTATCCTCACTACCGGACTCCTTCACAACAGGTTACTAGTGCAATAGAGGCATTGTCCTCTTCCTCATCTCACCCCACCAACACAGGCTATATCCAGCCCTTTCTTTCTTCCCTATGTGGATCAACCCCTTCCCAGTAGTATCTGTGACTGATGAAGGTCCATGATATAGGACCGAAACGTTTCGTGTTACTACTGTGAATAAAAATCTTTATTCTCACTATACTAAAGTTGAGTGCCGAGTTCATTTTCTATGTGTTATAGGTCTAGACTGTTCCTGTCTGTTTTATGAATAAAGAACTTAGCGTGCACTCAGTCAAGTAAGACAAGGTGCTGGTGTAGCGGACCTGAGGTCCCAAATCTAGAATAATATAATACACCGCACACTTAGTTGAATATGATGCAAGGGGGAAAACTATTATTTATTTATATACAGATAGGTAGTTTAGGCAAGGCAATATATGACAAGCGATTAAATTTTTAACGTTTCGGCTCAACCGGAGCCTTTATCAAAAAAGTCGCTGAAAAATAAAGAGAAAACAAATAAATAGCAAATATATAATCACAATGAAATAATAAAGCAAATGAGACAATGAAGGTAAATATACAAAAATCATCCAGTGGTCAGATATTATATACAAAATAGTCACACAGAGAAAAGATATACAGTTTGGCCCATATCAAACATGCAAGGAAAAGATAAATATATACACTTGTTCTGGCGGCAAAGGAGCTTCGGAATATGCGGAGTTACCTTGAGGTCCAGTGCCAATGAATATAAAGAAAAGGTGCAAAAACCAACAGGGTGTCAGAGTAAAGGGTATGCCACACTAAACAATATCGCTAACGGGATCGCTAAAAAACGTCACTATTTAGCGATCCCGTTAGCGATATTGTTCAGTGCGGCAGCTTCCAGCGACGAGCTTCCTGCTGTGATCTCGCTCGTCGCTGGAATCGCTCCGGACCCTATTTCATCGCTGGCGCTCCCGCTGGGTAAGTATGTAATCGCTGTGTGGCACCTTTTCTTAGCGATTTAGCGGTACTTTTGTACCGCTAAAGTCGTTAAGAAGATCGCTAACGGCGATAGCGTCGTTAACTATATCGCTAAATGCGGCAGCATTTAGCGATATAGAAACAATCCCGCTAGCGATCTCATTAGTATGCAACGCTAACGAGATCGCTAGCGGGATCGAGTAGTGTGGCAGTACCTTAAGGCTGTAGGAAATAATGAGAAGGTATTAAGTCTATTGAACACAAGAGAGGAAGACTGAGGGTGAAAAGGTGAATTACCTAATTAGTAGCAGCTGTTCACAGGGAATCGTAAATATGTCACATAATGCAGCTAACAGTCTGTAGGAAGAAAGGAGACTCCTATGTCTATCTCAGTGATGGGTCTCATGAAGTAAAAGGGCTGCAGTGGGAGGTATAGATTACCTGAGAGGAGATATTTAGAAGCAGCGCTCCCGCGCCGAGCTTGTGATGTATGTGCTGCCCTGTATGAAGTCTGGGTGTAAATACCATGCTAGAGCCGTCAGACCGGAAGTGAGGGTCTGGGGGCGGAGATGACGTCACGTAACTGAGTGTGCTTACTGCGCAGATGCCATTCCTTGCTGGAGGAATAGGTGTCATGGAAACAGGACGCTGTTGATAGGAAGCGTCTGTCTGAGAGTGTTAACTGCGTGAGCGCCATACCTTAGGAACTATAATAAGAGTATAGGATGCTGTTAGTAGAAACGAGTTCTATGATTGTATAGTGAGCGCAGGTGACCTGGATAACTAACAGGCACTACAATGTTAGGTGTGAACATTAAAGAAAAAACTGGCTGGCTGACAGAGTAAAATAAAATTAAAAATAAAAATAAAATTAGGGAAGAGTTAATACTATATACACACTATTATATACATGAATATGATTGAAGTATAGAGGCAAAGGCCAGGGGGTGGGGTAGCAAAACTCACCCAAGGCAATCAAGTACTAGCGAGTCTGAAAATCAACAGAAAAAAATATTAGAATGACATATCATGATGACCAATCTATCTCCCTATTTAGACCCTTGGGAGCTAAAGTATCGAGTTTGAAAATCCAGTGGGTCTCACGGGATTTAAGTAATCTTGAATGGTCCCCGCCCCTTCGAGGACGGGGGACATGTTCAACCACTTGGTATTTAAGCTGGGCCACTGAATGTCTCATTCTGGCAAAATGGTCAGGTAAAGGGAGCCATGTCTTTCCACATCTAATGGTGGACTTGTGGCTGGCTATACGATCTTTGATGTGTTGTGTGGTTTCACCCACATAGAGCAACCCGCATGGACATTTAACCACATAAATTACAAAATTAGAGTTGCATGTAAAAAAACCTCGTATAGGGTAGGATTTGCCCGTTCGGGGGTGAGTGATGTTGTCCGATCTGATAATATTTGAGCAGGAGGCGCAATTCAGACAGGGAAAGGTACCATTGCGTCTCGGTGCTAGAAGTCTCTGAGTGGTGGTAGGATGTGCACTGCCTATGTCTGCCCTAATGAGTTTGTCCTTAATGTTAGGTGGTCGTTTGGTACAGATCAGAGTTGGTACATTGAAAGGACCAATATCAGGATAGGCTCTAGCCAGGAGGGACCAATGTTTCTTAATGATGGTATAAACCTTTGGCATGAGAGGATGGAATGTATGCACAAAGGGAATCCTTTCTTTGGCATGTGTCTGTGGTAATGAGGATGGAGGTGCAAGAGCTCTGGTTCTCTCATTTTCAAGTAGTGTAGAGGGATAGCCCCTTTCACGAAACTTGAGGGACATAGTGTCCAGTCTGTTAGACAGAATGTTGGAGTCTGAAACAATACGCGTGACTCTGTTAAATTGAGAACGGGGTAAACTATCGCGGGTAGTTTTGGGATGACAGCTCTTGTAGTGTAACAGACTGTTACAATCTGTGGGTTTAGAGTAAATGTCCGTGGAAAGTATCCCATTGGTGTCTTTCAAAACCTTAGTATCCAAAAAGGAAACAGATTCAGTATTGCAGTGCATTGTGAATTGTAATTCCGGAAGGACGGAATTAAGGTAAGTATGAAAGGTCTGTAGACAGCTGGAGGTACCTGTCCAGATGAAGAAGATGTCATCTATAAATCGGTGATAGGCTGTAACGTGTCGTATGAATAGATCATGGTTATACACATGAGAAATCTCAAAATAATTCATAAATGCATTTGCATAAGCGGGCGCTACGTTCGAGCCCATTGCTGTACCACACTTCTGGACAAAGAATTTGTCTTCGTATAGAAAATAGTTTTCGTATAATACCAACCCGAGGAGATCTATGCAGAATTGGGTGGAGTCAGTAGACATATCAGATGAATTGAGTAGATACCTTGTGGCTTCAATTCCACTGGTGTGTTTAATGGAGGTATACAGACTAGTGACATCCATAGTGACCAAAATACTATTTGGAGGCACTGTATTGATATTCTTAATGATATTCAGAAAATGTCCCGTGTCCAAGAGAAAAGATCTAGTCGATCTAATTAGTGGTGTAAGTATTTTTTCAAGGAAAATGGATAGCGGAGACAGAATGGAGTCAGTAGAGGCAACAATTGGTCTACCCGGGGGATTGGTGATAGATTTATGTATCTTGGGCAATACATAAAAGACAGGTGTAATCGGATGGGGGTTAGTGAGAAAAGTAGCTGTTTTTTGATCGATGGTATTGCGGGTCAGATATTGATCCAATACGGTGCGGATTTTATTCCTGATACTAAATATAGGATCTCTAGGGACAATCTCATACGTGCTGGTATCAGATAGTTGCTGTTGTATCTCATCTGTGTATTGGGTACGATTCATAACAACTATAGCGCCCCCTTTGTCAGCTGGTTTAATAATAATAGAGGTATTCCTCTGTAAGGACGTGAGGGCCTGTCTTTCACTAACTGAGATGTTGGAATGTGATGGGAAAAAACCAAGTCGTTGTTGATGTAAGATCGCATCAATATCACGGTCTACCAAGGAGATGAAGGTCTCGGCAGCATGGTAGGAACGGGGAGGACAGAAGTTACTCCGATTGAAAAGGCCAAGATTAGAGATAGAAAGTGCCGACACTGAGGGTGGTGAGGAGTCTCCAGTGAGATTAGAGGATAGTCCAAAATGCGCTTTAAGTCTTACAGTTCGATAGAAGCGTTCCAGATCTTTTTTCAATTGGAACGAATCCCAGGGTGGAGTGGGGCAGAAGGAGAGTCCCTTCTGTAGAATTGATAGTTCCGCAGGTGAAAGGAGATAATCCGAGATGTTGATCACTGAGTTGGGTCTCTCACCTGTGACCGTGTGGTCATCCTTTCTCCTGGATCTCCTTGTTGGTCTATATTTGTGGGTCCTCCCCTGCGGCCTTTGGATAAAAAATGAGGGCGTCCCGAAGCTGTTGAGGAAAAATTGCTTCCTGAGCTGAAAGAACCATCTCGGCGTGTATACCTGGGCCTGCGCCAGGGGTTGGTGGTAGCGGAGGAGTCGGTCCATCTCTAGATACGATTGTTGGAATAATCTTCAGAGTCTCTCTGAAATTTTTGTCTCTTGCGCTCCTGTAGTGTTTTTTGATGCTCCGCCAAGGCCTTCTCGGTCTTCGCCTTGAGTGATGTCCAATCCGAAGAGGTTAGGGTAGCTGCCAGTTGAGCCTCAATTGCCTGGATATTTTGCCTTATATCAATTATAGCTTTCCTGTCTGTTTTATGTGCAAGGAGTCGGGGTGCTTGTGGACTGTTGCTTTAAATGGACTCGGTCATGACTACCACCCCATGCCACCTTGTTACAGATAGATAGATAGATAGATAGATAGATAGATAGATAGATAGATAGATCCATAGATACATAGATACATAGATAGATATACAGATGCAGTCAGTGCCAAAAGTGTTAAGTTTTTCTGCCAATAAATAATTTCAACTACATGTGTTTGTAAGTACACATGATTTTTTTCCTTTGTCTTTATTAGAAAAACACAAAAAAATAGAGAAAAAATGACAAATTAGACATAATTTCATACAAAATCCCCAAAATGAGCAGGACAAAATTATTGGCACCTTTCCAAAATTGTGGGTAAACAACTTTGTTTCAAGCATGTGATGCTTGATCAAACTCACCTGTGGCAAGTAGCAGGTGTAGACAATATGAAAATCACACGTGAAACCAGATAAAAAGGGTAGAAGTTGACTCAATCTTTGCATTGTGTCTGTGTCCATACTAAGAGAACTGAGAACAAAAATTGTTGAAAAATATCAATAATCTCAAGGTTACAAGTCCATCTCCAGAGATCTTGAAGTTCTTTTGTTCATAATCCGCAACACAATCAAGAAGCTTACAACCCATGGCACTGGATGGCAGAGAAAAAACGATGAAAGCTTGCAATGCAGGATAGACCGCATGGGGGATAAGCCAGTATGGTTAAGGGCCCCGTCACACATAGTGACACACCAGCGATCCAGACAACGATATGCACTTGTTAGGATCACTGGTGTGTCGCTACATGATCGCTGCTGAGCTGCCAAACAGGCAGCTCAGGCAGCGATCAGGACAGCGACACTGCGGGTAACGTCGCTTAGTTACCCGCAGTGTACATTGGATACCAGCCCGCTGGTGCAGGGAGCTGGTAACCAAGGTACACATCGGGTTTCCAGGCGCTGCGTGGCACCTGGAAACCCGATGTGTACCTTGGTTACCAGTTCCCCTGCAGCAGCGTGCTGGTATCCAACGTACACATCGGGTTTCCAGGCGCCACCCGGCGCCTGGAACCCCGATGTGTACCATGGTTACCAGCTGATCGCTGGTCTCCCGCCTGCCACACGCAGCGATGTGTGCTGGCCAGCAGGAGACCAACAATCAAAAAAATGTCCAGGACATTCAGCGACGATCAACGATACCCAGCAGGGGGGCTGATCATCGCTGAATGTCAGACACAGCGATATCGCTGGGGAGATCGCTGTTGCGTCACAAAACTAGTGACTCAGCAGCGCTCTCGCTAGCGAGATCGCTGTGTGTGACGGGGGCTTTAATAGAGCTGTAAGGGGAATAATAAGTGATGAAAAGAAAGAGTTTAGAGAATTAAAGCAAGAGGGTAGTGAAGACGTATTAAATAATAATAGAAAAAAATTAATAGTGTAAAAAGCAAATCAAAGAACCAGAGACTGAAAAGAGAAACTCATTGTTAAATAGACTAAAAATAAACAAAAATGATTCTTTAACTACATAAACAGTAAGAAACTCAAAACTGATAGTGTTAGCCCTCTCAAAAATAGTCTGGGGGAAATAGTGGATGAGGGAAAGTCCAATCTGCTAAAAGCCTTTGTTTCTATAGTATTTACACAATAAAATACCATGACACATGACATGATTGAGACACCAGAAATTCTCTGTTAAATGTCACCTGCTTTATGCTTAACCTAGCAGCAAGTACAGCACCTCTTCAAAACTACTAAAGTAGACATATCAGCAGCCCCTAATGGCATACTCTCCTGAGTACTGCAGTAATGAAGTATCATGATAGACATACCATTATTTTTAATGGGGTTGTCTGGTCTAAATCATACTCTGTGTGACTGCATACTTATAAATCCCCTCAGTGCACGCACTGTACGCTGTGGGAATTCGCTGATTTCGGACCCAGGATCAGAGGGTATGCTTTATACATACTCCCGACTAGGACCCATCTAGTGGGCGTGCACCATACACTTGTATTAAGTGAAGCTGTGCCCTGTCTAGTGACGTGACAGTCCAGTGGGCATGGAAGTGAGGCCGTGCCCACTGGCTTTATGAAGGATTAGTCCTGTAAAACTAATCTGATCATCTTCTTTGAGGGGGTAAGTTCCAGGCTGGACCAGGGAAATCTAGTGGCTGTTGTCTATATAGACTTTTCAAAGGCGTTTCAAAAGTTGATACATAAAATCAGAGTAATGGGACTAGGGGAAATATGTGTAACTGGGTGAACAACTGGCTCAGTGATAGTAAATGAAGGATGGTTATTAATGGAACACACTCACGTTGGGTCACATTTAACAGTAGGGTACTATATTGGGCCAGTATTGCGCCCTCTTATTTTTAACATTATTTGTTAATAATCCGATAGGGGGCATATAGAGTAGAATTTCAAAATCTGCCAATGATACCAAGCTCTACAGGTTAATCAACACAGAGAAGGATAGTTTAGTGTTACATAAGGATTTATATAAGCTGGAGCCTTGGACTGAGAAATGGCAATTGAAGTTTAATGAACATAAATATAAGGTTATGCATTTAGGCAGAGGAAATAAAGCGTATAGTTACAGTGGCATGTAAAGTTTGGTAACTGCTGATCAAAATTACTGTTGTCGTGAACAGTTATTTAGTAGCATCCTAAGGGGTGCACACGTGTGGGGTCTGGCACGCATATTTCTGCAGCATAAGTATCACTGCAGCAAAAGTATCAAGAAGCTGCAACCAACACCGGAACTGCTGCAACCCACCAACCTGCTGTCTCCTTCCCCACCATCCTGTAGAATGTAAGCCCAAAAGGGCAGGGTCCTCTCTCCTCTGTATCAGTCTGTCATTGTTAGTTTGCTTACTATAAGTGATATCTGTAATTTGTATGTAACCCCTTCTCATGTACAGCACCATGGAACCAATGGTGCTACAGTATATAAACAAATAATAATAATAATAGTTAAGCAAGTTGAAGATGAAATGATCTCTAAAAGGCCTAAAGTTAAAGATGACACATTTCCTTTGTATTTTAGGCAAAATATATAATATCTAATATCTATCTATAGCCATTTTTTACATCTTAAAATTTACAAAAAGCAAAATATGCCAATGCAAAAGTTTGGGCACCCTTGGAGATTTGTGTGCTCAGATTACTTTGACCAAGGTTTCAGACCTTAATTAGCCTGTTAGGGTTATGGCTTGTTAACTATAATCATTAGGAAAGGCTAACTGTTGTAAATTTCCCAGTTTTATAAAAACTCAGCCTCCTCTAACATTGTGCCAAAGAACTGCAGTCACTGGTTCTTCTAAGCAGCTGCTTAGCATGCTGAAAATGAAAATTTTGGAGGCTGTATAGCAGGAGAAGGCTATAAGATGATAGCAAAGCGTTTTCAAGTTGCCCTTTCCTCAGTTTGAAAAGTAATTAAGAAATGCCAGTTACCAGGAACAGTGGAGGTCAAGATAAGGTCTGGAAGCAAAATTTCAGTGAGAGCTGCTGGTTGAATTGCTAGAGAGGCAAATCAGAACCCCTGCTTGCCTGCAAAAGAAACATTTATCAGACTCTTGAGTTGTGGTACATTGTCCTACTGTTCAGAGACATTTGCACAAATATGGCCTTCATGGAAGAGTTATCAGAAGAAAACCTCTCCTGCATCCTCACCTTCAAATTCAGTGTCAAAAGTTTGCAAAAGAACATATGAACATGCCTGATGCATTTTGGAAACAAGTCCTGTGTATCGATGAGGGTAAAATAGAACTCTTTGGCCACAAGGATCAAAGGTATGAGTGGAGAAAAAGGGAAAAGAATTCCAGGAAAATAACATCTCGCCAACCATTAAGCATGGGGGTGATTAAACCACACTGTGGAGGAAGCTGATGAATATTTAAACCAGATTGAATTTCCCAAGCTGTCTTGTGAAAATCAGGCATTCCTGGGTAGGGATATCACCATGGAAGCAATTTGGGAAGCAGTTATGTCTCTCTCCAATTGGAAGGCTCCCAGACCTGATGGCATGCCCATAGAACTATACAAAAGATATATAGATCAGATAGGCCCGGTTCTCTTGCAAACTCTCTCAGAAGCACTTACAGGGCAGCATGGTGGCTCAGTGGATAGCACTGCAGCCTTGCAGTGCTGGGGTCCTGGGTTCGAATCCCACCAAGGACAACATCTGCAAGGAGTTTATATGTTCTCCCATGTTTGTGTGGGTTTCCTCCGGGTACTCCAGTTTCCTCCCACACTCCAAAAACATACTGATAGGGAATCTCGATTGTGAGCCCTATCAGGGGACAGCGTCGATAATGTGTGCAAACTGTAAAGCGCTGCAGAATATGTTAGCGCTATATAAAGATTATTATTATTATTATTATTACAAGGCACTTGCTTCCTCAATCCTTCTACGATGCCACTATAGTGGTAATTCCTAAGCCAGATAAACCAGCTGAAGAGTGTAGTTCTTATCGCCCCATATCCTCACTTAATATGGATTACAAAATACTTACGAAACTTATAGCTAATAGGTTGAAAACAGTAATGCTGAGCATTATACACGAGGATCAATTCGGCTTTATGCCAGGAAGGTCCACCTCATCTAATATTAGTAGAGTTCAAGTTTTAACTCAGATAGGCCATAAGTATGGGGAACCTTGGGCAATAGCTTCTTTAGATACAGCTAAAGCCTTTGATTCTTTGGAGTGAAAATTTCTACAGTGTGTACTTTTGAAATTTGGATTCTCTGATAAATTTTGTTGTTGGATTAACTTACTGTACTGTATGCCAAGAGCTAATATCCTTGTAAATTGAATACTGTTGGAATATTTTGACCTGAGCAGAGGAACTAGACAAGGCTGCCCTTTGTCCCCGATACTCTTCGCTCTAGCAATAGAGTCTATCGCCCTTAAAATTAGACATTAGACTGATAAAGTGGGATTACATGCCGATGACCTGGTGCTTTTCCTAAATGAAGTAGAGCAATCCCTTCCGAGAGCAATGGCCCTTATTAACTGTTTTGGGGAACTATCAGGTCTCAAAATTAATTGGGGCAAGTCTGCGGTTATGCCACTTATAGATAATATAGCTAAGCCTGTGGTTTTTGGATTGCAAGTAGTACAGCAATTTAAATATCTGGGTATTATAATTAATCGAAACCGAATTAGGAACCTTGCAGATAATGTATACCCCGTACGTAATATGATGAAGGAAAAATTTGAGAATTGGTCTCAACTTCCTCTATCTGTGGTGGGCAGAATTAACTTAATCAAAATGATAATTCTTCCAAAATGCTTGTATGTGTTGGAACATTCATCAATTAAAATCCCCAAAGGGTTCTTCAGAAAATGCATAGTATGATGGGGTTCATCAAGGCCCAAATTAAGTATTGTATCCCTGCAGAGACTGAAAAATCTGGGTGGATACGCGGTCCCTGACCTATTTTTGTATTATTTAGCTGGCCAGATACGTTATTTGAAATACTGGATAAATGGTGACGAGCTCACTAATGCAGAAGCTCATCTTATACATTTCTTGGGTGGGAATACACCATCGGCAATATTAGAAAGATCCTACAGACCACCACAGGGTTTGTTATTTGCATACAGTTTGGCGATACAGGTGTGGCGAGAGAGTAAACGTGTCTTGAAGTTTACTGACTAAGTGGGAGAGACTCAGATATGTGATAATCCGGAATTTCCACACCTCAAAAATCTACAGGACCCAATTTTCTGGAAGCGATATGGAATAACAACACTTAATCAGATTTTTGAAAATGAGGTTTTATTATCATTTGTACAAATTCATATAAAGTTTGTGATCCCCCATAGGGATTTTTACAAATACTTACAAATGAGACACCAGTTTCCAAATCCTAGAATGCGAATATCCAGATATCCATTGATAGGAGTGCTAACAACTCAAGGACCCACGGGCATAATATCCTCTCTATATACTTTTCTACTAAACTCCAGAATTGATTCTACTCAACTTGCTGTAGAGAGTAAATGGTGGCAGTTAATTCCATCTGTCACTGATGATCAGTGGAATGATGCCCTAGAGGCACCTACAATGGTATCGCCAGCCGCAAATAACAAATTAATTCAACTGTATATCCTACATTAGTCTAAAGGGTATGCCACACTAAGCGAGATCGCTAGAGAGATCGCTAACGAGATCACTATTGCGTCACCATTTATGACGCAGTAGCGATCTCGCTAGCGACTTAGCTGTGAGATTCCAAACACAACTCATCAGCGATCTGTGATTTCAAACACATATCATCAGCGATCTGTATAACGACCTCTGCGGTCGTTGGGAAAACCTAGTCCCACCTGCGATGCTGGTGAAGTCGTTCATAAAGGGTGTCACACTCAGCGATTCAGGCTCACCAGCGGGACACCAACGACCAAAAAACGCCTAAGAACGTTCATGAGCGATCAACGACATCTCAGCAGGGGCCACATCGCTGCTACATGTCACACACAGCTGAGTCGCAAACGAGATCGCTAACGAGATTGCTACTATGTCATAAATGGTGACGCAGTAGTGATCTCATTAGCGATCTCGTTAGCTATCTCGCTTAGTGTGGCATACCCTTTACCTGACTCTGATCAGATTACATAGATTTGGCAGGCTAACATCTGATGTATGCTATAGGTGTGGGGAACCAGGAGTGGATTTCTGGCATCTTATTTGGAATTGTGGTATAATACGAAGATACTGGAGTGAAGTGATAACTACATTGAAACGGATAATTGGGGTACCTATTGAGTGTGTCCCAGAGATATGTATCTTGGGTATTGTGGATGAAGAACTGTGGTTGCACTATAATAAGATATTTCTCAGGGAGGTTATATTTATTGCTAGGAAAGCAATAGCACTAAGGTGGATGGGGAGGAAGCCTCCCGCTATCAATCAGTGGAAAAAATTAGTTAATAATATAATACCATATGACAATATATTATATAGAATATAGGATGTCCCAGAAGTTTCACAAGATTTGGGAGAGATGATGTTACTCACCCTTAACACATTTATCCCCTAATGGCATGACTTGGTTAATTTCACGTTACGAGCCCTGATGTGTGTTCCTTCAAACATATGGTCTGTGATATATGATATGCATAGAATAAGAGAGCGTACTTCTGATGTGGCCCGAATTGGTACGTGTTTTAAATTTTGATAAGAAACTAGCTAATTTAGGTGAGAGTGCAATGCCTCATAACGGAACTTGTCCTAATACACTATGTTCCAACCTGTCTGTTTTTCCTTATTTGTTCATTCTTTTGTTGAGAGTGTGATCTTACGTTCATGTTATTGTATTGAATGGATAAAGGTAAATGTTTGAATCATTCTGACATTTTGCTATGATATTATATGCTTGTAACTTTTATCCTGTGGAATCTTTCAATAAAAATAGTTTAAAAAAAAGCATGGATCAATCATGCTTTTTGATTGTGTTGCAGTCAATTGCATGGGAAAGATTTCACATGTAGCGGGAAGAATGGATTCAATGAAATTTCAACACATTCTTGATGCAAACATAACACCATCTGCAAAAAAGCTTAAGTTGAAAAGATGATGACTTCTACAAATGGATAATGATGATCCTAAACACAAGTCAAAATCCACAATAGATTACCTCAAAAGGCACAAGCTGAGGTTTTAGAATGGCCCTCACAGTCTCCCAATCTAAACATCATTTAAATTTTCCGAGGAAGAATGCATGAAAATCCTTCAAACAAGAACTAAAAGACTCTTGTCTGGCTACAAAAGGCATTTACAAGCTGTGATACTTGCAAAAGGGGGTGCTACTAGGTACTAACCATGCAGGGTGCACAAGCTTTTGCACTGAATGATTTTATTTTTTGTAATTTTTAAAATGTAAAAGATAAAAATATGCTTTTTATGGCCTGACATACAAAGTAAACATGTCATCTTTAGCTTTAGACCTTTTAGAGATCAATTCATCTTCAACTTGCTTAACTGTTCACACTAAGAGTAATTTTGACCAGGGATGCTGAAAAGTTTACATGCCACTGCATGTAAGAAATTGTAAAACTGCCACTGAAAAAGATTTTTGCATGAACGGTAAACTCAACTTTAGTGACCAGTGCCAGGCTGCTAATAATGCCATGGGATGCAATAAAAGAGGTTTAGATGACAAATAAAGACTGAGGTCAGTCGCTTTGTCAAGACTCAATATTTAAAATATATTTTGATTGATATACATTTAGGTTTACATTGTAAAGTTTTGGACATTTTTTGTCTTCATCTTTCCATTAGGATGTGGCAACCACACCATATTGTACAGCATCAACTCATTCCTTAAGGACTCTTCTATTATTTACCCTTCTCCCCTTCCTTTTTTTCTGCCATATCTATCTAATCTATGTAGTAAGCTTACAACACTTCATATATGGAATGATTGTTATTACCTGTTTTTTTGTAGGTTTATTGCAGGGATTTCCAGGGCTACACAGGGATAGCCATCATGGAGCGTGGGCGGCATATCTTGTCTATAGTAGGGTTCCAACCTCCACTGGTAGGCAGATTTAAGGATAGAGGAGACCTAGGACCTAAGTAGGGTTTAGATTTATATAAAATTGTGTTCTGTTTTCTGTTTTTTGTTACATTTTAGAAGATATCAAATAAAATTATTAATTTTAAGGGTTTTCTGTTTTTGGCTTATTTATAACCTTAGTACGATTGTATACTCTTGTGTATAAAAAGAATATAGCTGACATTGAGCAGTTGAGCAGGTGCACGGTTATTAATGGAATGGGTAGACTGCAATACCAAGACAGGTTATTAAACTTGGGGTTATTCAGTTTGGAAAACGAAGGCTTAGGCGCGATCTTATTACATAGTCCAAATATATGAGGGGACAGTACAGAGATCATTCTAATGAGCTTTTTACACATAGGCCTGTGACGGGGACAAGGGGGAATCCTCCATGAATTGAGGAAAGAAGGTTTAATTATAATCACTGACACAGATTCTTTCTGGTGGAGCTTTGATCCAGGGAACGCATCTGATTGCCGTTTGTGGAGTCGTGAAATAATTTTTCCCCTAATATGGAGTTATTTGCTAAATAATTTTATATTTTAAAATACTGGACTTTAATAGATGCACTCACACCAAATATATTTTTAGTAAATTATTTAATGCTTGTTTATGTTTTCTATTCTGATATACATTGGGTACGGAAAGTAATCAGACCCCTTTACATTTTTCACCCTTTGTTTCAGTGCAGCCATTTCGTAAATTCAAAAAAGTTCATTTTTTCTCATTAATGTACACTCTGCACCCCATCTTGACTGAAAAGAAAACAGAAATGTTGAAATTTTTGCAAATGTATTAAAAAAGAAAAACTGAAATATCACATGGTCATAAGTATTCAAACCCTTTGCTCAGACACTCATATTTAAGTCACATGCTGTCCATTTCCTTGTGATCCTCCTTGAGATGGTTCTACTCCTTCATTGGAGTCCAGCTGTGTTTAATTAAACTGATAGGACTTGATTTGTTAAGGCACACACCTGTCTATATAAGACCTCACTGTTCACAGTGCATGTTAGACCAAATGAGCATCATGAGATCAAAGGAACTGGCCAAGGAGTTCAGAGACAGAATTGTGACAAGGCCAAGGTTACAAAAAGAATTTCTGCAGTACTCAAGGTTCCTAAGAGCACAGTGGCCTCCATAATACTTAAATGGAAGATGTTTGGAACCACCAGAAATCTTCCTAGACCTGGCCGTCCAGCCAAACTGAGCAATCATGGGAGAAGAGCCTTGGTGAGAGAGGTAAAGAAGAACCCCAAGATCACTGTGGCTGAGCTCCACAGATGCAGTAGGGAGATGGGAGAAAGTTCCACAAAGTCAACTGTCACTGCAGCCCTCCACCAGTCAGGCCTTTATGGCAGAGTGGCCCGAAGGAGGCGTCTCCTCAGTGCAAGACATATGAAAGACAGCATAGAGCTTTCTAAAACAAACACATGAAGAACTCCCAGACTATGAGAAATAAGATTCTCTGGTCTGATTAGATGAAGATAGAACTTTTTGTTGATAATTCTAAGCGGTATTTGTGGAAAAAAACAGGCACTGCTCATCACCTGCCCAATACAATCCCAACAGTGAAACATGGTGATGGCAGCATCATGCTATGGGGTGTTTTTCAGTTGCAGGGACAGGACGACTGGTTGCAATTGAAGGAAACATGAATGCGGCCAAGTACAAAGATATCCTGGATGATAACCTCTTCCAGAGTGCCCTGGACCTCAGACTTGACTGAAGGTTCACCTTCCAACAAGACAATGACCCTAAGCACACAGCTAAAATAACAAAGGAGTGGCTTCAGAACAACTCTGTGACCATTCTTGACTGGCCCAGCCAGAGCCCTGACCTAAACTCAATTGAGCATCTCTGGAGAGACCTGAAAATGGCTGTCCACCAACGTTCACCATCCAACCTAACGGAACTGGAGAGGATCTGCAAGCTAGAATGACAGAGGATCCCCAAATCCAGGTGTAAGAAACTTGTTGCATCATTCCCAAGAAGACTCGTGGCTGTACTAGCTCAAAAAGTTGCTTCTACTCAATACTGTGCAAAGGGTCTGAATACTTATGACCATGTGATATTTCAGTTTTTCTTTTTTAATAAATTTGCAAAAATTTCTACATTTCTGTTTTTTTCAGTCAAAATGGGGTGCAAAGTGTACATTCATGAGAAAAAAATAAACTTTTTTGAATTTACCAAATGGCTGCAATGAAACAAAGAGTGAAAAATGTAAAGGGGTCTGAATACTTTCAGCACCCACTGTAAGGCATGATCTACTTAGAGAAATAGGGCAAAGGCACATGTTATGGTTAGATATAATGAGATTGAGTACATTTACTATTATTTCTATTATATTATGATATTGATGTTTATTATGTTTTTGTAATGCATTTAGATTAGTTTTTTACCTATATTTTATCTCTCGAAAAATGTTGGGGGATATTATTCTTACATGTTACTTTGCACACTATTTTTCTGTAAATGAGGCAAGTAAAGACAATTGTCACAGTCATACATAGGTTTGCTGGGTCTAGTAAAGAGTATTTGTCACCACATTTCTCAATATAAATTGTATACGTATTAAACAAAATTCTTAGACCTGTTAAAGTTAATGTACTTGCTTGGAAAATGAATGTTAGAATAGGTGTGTAATACTTTTGAAAGCTTTTCCAGCTGATATCAAAATTAGATTTTTTTTTTGTTTCCAGCTCTAACTGGACTGATAGAATGTCGGTTTTAATATACTGTGTATTTATTTTACTCATTTATATAGTACCATTAATTCCACAGAGCTTTATAGACATTATCAGCACTGTCCCAAATTGGGGCTCACAGTCTAATTTCCCTATCAGTATGTCTTTAGAGTGTGGGTCACTGTGGGAGGAAACCGGAGAACCCAGAGGTAACCCACACAAACACATGGAGACCATACAAACACCTTGCAGATGATGTCCTTGTGGGATTTGAACCCAAGAACCCAGCGCTGCAAAGCAACAGTGCTAACCACTCACCATTCTGCCCTGTATATAATATATAAAAAATATAGTATATAAAGCAATATATAATATACAGTGATTTTGACATGGATTTT
>JARQOD010000005.1:111819228-111971210 GCA_033576555.1 Oophaga sylvatica
CCTTCCCTGGCCATCTCACTGTGCTGATTCCCACGCCTTCCTTCCTTTCCAGCACCTTGCTAAGCAGTGTCCCACTCTAGAAGATGCGGATCCTCCAGGACAACGTTCTCTATCTGCATTTCCTTGATCCTATATAGCTTTCCTTCCCGGAGAAGATACTTGCGGTTGTGGCTGTGATCCCTAAAGTTATCACAGCTGTCAGCTTGCTAGCTGAGTCATAAAGTTCTCCACTAGGCTAGGGGCCGAGTCCCTTCTGCCACCTGGATTCTCCCAGCCGGCGTCCGCCAGTCCTGGAACGAGCCCACCTGTAGCCTTCAGCTCAGCCGTGTCTCTGAGAAATCCCTTTTCCCTTCCAGGGAACCTTCCTTCTATCTTCCTGTCTGTGAGCAGCTCCTCAGACTGGAGCCTGCTGCACGGTTCTATCTCTTTCCCCTCTCCTCTATGGGAGAGCTGCTTCTCTGGGTCTATCTCCTTCCTCACTGAAGGGAGACTGTCTCCTAACTTCCCTCTAACTCCTGCTCTGACCCACAAGCTCCACCACCATCTAACACCCTTTGCTAGCTGCAGGCTTGCTAGACGAACTCAGCTAGTGTGTGTGATGGATGCAGTGTTGCCAGAGCCAGGTGTAGTGTCTCCACCTTACCTGAAAGTTGAAATACCACATCTCTAGCTGAGATGCAGTACCTCTGTGGGGACTGAACCCTCAGGGTGCCACACAAACCCTTCCTTACTGCATCAATTTCTACAATTTCCACTTAATTATCTCCCAAAGTTCCAGTTATCTTTCAAGTGACGTGGCACCAGAAGTATTTCTGAAAACACCACCTTGGAGGTCCTGGCTTTCAGCTTCTCTCCTACTTCCGTGTAATCATTTTTAAGGGTCTTCTACCTCCCTTTAAGTTTGTCAGTTGTACCAATGTGTACCATGACTGCTGAGTTTTCCCTAGACCCACCTAGAAATCTGTCTATCCAATCCGCAATATGCCAAACTCGAGTACCCGGCAGACAACACACTGTTCAATATTCAGTTTTGGCAGCAGATGCCCCTATCTATCCTCCTAATTATAGGATCCAATGCCAGCAACATTTGTCTGACCTTTGCTACACTATTCTTTCCCTCCTTCCTACAGCAGTCGTTTTCCTGGTTTCTAGGAGCAACGTCCTGCTGTAGTGATCCCAGTCCTGGGCTTACATTCCAAATATCAGCCAAACAGGCATGTTTACTAGGTTGTGCCAGCAAAATCTTTAATAATGCATGCATTTGCACTGTAAAATCTGGTGACAGACCTACTCGAAATGCATCTGACCAATCACATCACGTCTGCTCCCGGGATCACAAGATCTCTTGGACAAATTCAAGCAGAAGTAGCACACTCCCTGATTGCATACACATTATTCACTGTCAGTAAAAATACCAAAAATATTCTCTTCTTAACCTATGATCTCACAAATAAAATCCATTATCAGTTATCAAACAAATAAATATGGATGCAAAGGAGTTAACATACATGGAAGACAGACAATATCTTTTGATACCACATATTTCTTGTGGTAAATCAAGAGTGAGCAGGCAGCCCATGCTGTCTATGGTTCTGCATACAGAGGCGAGCATACGAAAGCCCCTGTAGAAATGATATTTTTGAGGGATCTTTTATAAAACTTGTCGGATTCTGTGGCAAATCTCTTATGTCTTAACACTAGTGATGTAACTCTATGTAATGTCTGAAATACAGTTGTCTACGGGCCTCAGGTGCTAAGCATCTATAGTCACTGTCTAAAAAAAACTGTTATATGTTACAGTGACAGAACCTCGCAATGTGATATATTGGAATCAGACCTAACGATATGTTATGTCGCTACACCGGTATTAATATTAACACATTCTGAAGCTACGTCTGCTGTTCTGGAGTATCTCAAAGCATTTAACACCTTTCTCCCAACCAGAGAAATAATCTAACACAGGACACTTCTACAGTGAAGGTGCGCTTAGTGAATATCGCTCCATACCGCATACAGTTGTCTCTCAATTACACACATCGCTGTCACCTACTGTATAATGTCTACACTCTCCCTCTCTCTTCTTCTCTCTTTCTTTTCGTCTTTCATTATACATATCGTGTAGGGAACAAAACTAGCTCCAGATGTTCCAGGCTGTCTCTATGCCACTGCCCATGGTCTTTGTTGAAAGGCTGCAGTGGTGGTGTGACAACTACAGCCCTCGTGAATTCTACACTTAATCATTGGGCTCAGCAGTCACATGCCATTTACATTGACGTGACTGCTGATCTTAGTGATTGACTAAAACAGATACATATGCTGTAATCAGGAGGTTGCCTCTGCAACCTGTCCACAAGGTCCTGCGGCAGTGACACATCTATCGGTGTATATGCCTGTATGCCTAAAAGAGTTGTCTAGTTTATCTTTGTTTTACCTAGTGTAGCAAAGACATGATTTTGTGGCACTTGAGTTCCACACTGATCTTCTCCTCTGAGAAGGAAGAGCTGTCCACTTGTTAGTGCAGCTTTCATCAAAGCCTGTACAACACTCCTTTTTCAATGTGGCTGCTGATTGAGAAGCATACAAGAGCAGTCCATTAGCCTTCTCAAATTGATAAACATTGCACGTAGAGAAGCTGTTCTTCTATTGAAGAATATTTAGAATTGAGAGTCCTCAGTGGTTGACACCTTTTAATGGCTAACTGAAAAGATGGTAACAAATTGCAATCTTTCGAGACTACTCAGGTCTCTTCATCAGGCGTATAGACTAATACAAAATCTGAAGAATCACATATTTATACACAACACAGCACAGAAATAATGCAACAGATAAGACAAGTGACGTGAAGCAGAACTGTCATTATGAGAGAGTGATAAACAGTTGTGGCCATAAATATTGGAACAGTTCGTAGATAAGGAGTGTGAAAGTTTTATTGTCCTCTGATTGGAGTCTGGTTCTGTGTTGTGATGCCCCCACAAGGTCTGAAGAGCAAATTCCTTAATAGACGTAAAAAGACATAAATCCATGCGATACATTCATTCCTGCTCTGAGTGTGTCAAAGGTTGTCATAAGTTTATACTCCCAGACTCTTCTGTCTCTTTGAGATTTGAATTTACCTTTCAATACAAGTAATTTCATGTTCATGGTGCTGTGATCAGGCACACAAAAATGTTTGGCAACAGGTAGATCCATACTTTTTTCTCTTATTGCGTGCCGATGAGAATTCATCCTTGTTCTAAGCGTTTGCCCTGTCTCCCCCAAATACAGACCCCCACTTGGACATTTAGTACAAATAATTAAGTACACCACATTAAATGTGATGTAGCTGAAGGACACTGATAGGCAGGACTGATCACATGCTCCCTCTTCAGCAGCCATTATGAGAAGAGAAGAGCTGTGCAGATTGTAAGTAAGGCTGTACCCACAGGAGGAGAACCTGTGCAGTCTGGCTCCAGACAGAAGACGGCATCCAGCGGTGAGGATTGTGTATGGCGCCAGAGATTGCGGTACGCGTAGACCCTGAATGCATACCGCAATCTCCGGCGCGATACTTACATACTTACCTGATCGGGAGGAGCGTTGCTGCGGCGTTTGACTTGCCAGGGACCGGGGCAGGAGTGCGCGTCGGAATCGCATATGCGCATAGCACTATCCTGCACCATTTTACTGAAGACACATTTGAAGTGTGTTTTCAGCAATATGGCACCGGACAGCATGGTATGGACATGCGCGTACTCCGGCGACACACTCCTCCACCAGCCTCCGGCAGAAAGGGATAGCGCTGGAGCACAGGGAAGAAAGGTGAGTATAAATGTGTTTTTTTTTTGTATGTGTGCAGTTTAACAGGGGTGAGGGGGCCATACATATCAGGATAGGTTGGTGAAAGGTAGCATGCATACCAGGATAGGGGGTGAGGGGACCATGCATATCAGGATAGGGTGGTGAGGGGTAGCATGCATATCAGGATTGGGGGTGAGGGACCAGGCATTCCAGGATTGGGGTAAGGGGTAGCATGCATACAAGGAATGGGAGGTGAGGGGACCATGCACACCAGGATTGGGCGGTGAGGGGACCATGCACACCAGGATTGGGGGGTGAGGGGACCATGCATTCCAGGATTGGGGGGTGAGAGGAACATGCATTCCAGGATAGGGGAGTGAGGGAACCATGCATATCAGGATTGGGGGTGAGGGACCATACATATCAGGATTGGGGTGAGGGGACCATGCATACCAGGATAGGAGGGTGAGAGGACCATGCATACCAGGATTGGGGGTGAGGGGACCATGCATACCAGGATTGGGGGTGAGTGATAATATGCATACCAGGATTGGGCATGAGAGGACCATGCATACCAGGATTGAGGGGTGAGGGGACCATGCATTCCAGGATTGGGGGGTAAGGGGACCATGCATTCCTGGATTGAGGGGTGAGGGGACCATACATATCAGGATTGGGGGTGAGGGAACCATGCATACCAAGTTAGGAGGGTGAGAGGACCATGCATACCAGGATTGGGGGTGAGGGGACCATGCATGCCAGGATAGGGTGGTGAGGGGACCATACATACCAGGAAAGGGGTTGAGGGGAACATGCATATCAGGATAGGGATGAGGGGACCATGCATACCAGGATTGGGGGTGAGGGGTACCATGCATACCAGGATTGGGGATGAGGGACCATGCATACCAGGATTGGGGATGAGGGGACCATGCATGGCAGGATAGGGTGGTGAGAGGACCATGCATACCAGGAAAGGGGGTGAGAGGACCATGCATACCAGGAAAGGGAATGAGGGACCATGCATACCAGCATTGGGGTGAGGGGTACCATGCATACCAGGATAGGAGGGTGAGAGAACCATGCATACCAGGATAGGAGGGTGAGAGGACCATGCATACAAGGATTTGGGGGTGAGGGGACCATGCATACCAGGATAGGGATGATGGGACCATGCATACCAGGATAGGAGTGTGAGGGGACCATGCATGCCAGGATAGGGGGTGAGGGGTACGATGCATACCAGGATTGGGGATGAGGGGACCATGCATACCAGGATTGGGGGGTGAGGGGGTACCATATATCCTACGATAGGAATGAGGGGACCATGCATGCCAAGATTGGGGGTGAGGGGGACCATGCATACCAGGATTGGGGGGTGAGGGGACCATGCATTCCAGGATTGGGGGTGAAAGGACCATGCATATCAGGATTGGGGGTGAGGGGACCATGCATATTAGGATTGGGGGTGAGGGGACCATGCATACCAGGATGGGGGATGAGAGGACCATACACACCTGGATTAGGGGTGAGGGGACCATGCACACCAGGATAGGGTGGTGAGAGGACCATACATACCAGGAAAAAGAGGGTGAGAGGACCATGCATACCAGGATAGAGGATGAGGGGACCATGCATACCAGGATTGGGGGTGAGGGGTACCATGCATACCAGGATTGGGGATGAGGGGACCATGCATACCAGGATTCGGGGTGAGGGGGTACCACACATCCTACAATAGGGATGAGGGGGACCATGCATGCCAAGATTGGGGGTGAGGGGACCATGCATACCAGGATTGGGGGGTGAGGGGACCATGCATTCCAGGATTGGGGGGTGAGGGGACCATGCACACCAGTATTGGGGGATGAGGGGACCATACATTCCAGGATTGGGGGTGAAAGGACCATTCATATCAGTATTGGGGGTGAGGGACCATGCATACCAGGATAGGGGGTGAGAGGACCATGCATACCTGGATTAGGGTGAGGGAACCATGCACACCAGGATTGGGGGGTGAGGGGACCATGCACTCCAGGATTGGGTGGTGAGAGGACCATGCATACCAGGAAAAGGGGGTGAGAGGACCATGCATACCAGGAAAAGGGGGGTGAGAGGACCATGCATACCAGGATAGGGGATGAGGGGACCATGCATACCAGGATTGGGGGTGAGGGGTACCATGCATACCAGGATTGGGGATGAGGGGACCATGCATACCAGGATTCGGGGTTGAGGGGGTACCATACATCCTACAATAGGGATGAAGGGGACCATGCATGCCAAGATTGGGGGTGAGGGGACCATGCATACCAGGATTGGGGGGTGAGGGGTACCATGCATTCCAGGATTGGGGGTGAGGGGACCATGCACACCAGGATTAAGGGGTGAGGGGACCATGCATTCCAGGATTGGGGGGTGAGGGGATCATGCATATCAGGATTGGGGTGAGGGGACCATGCATACCAGGATGGGGGGTGAGAGGACCATGCATACAAGGATTAGGGGTGAGGGGACCATGCACACCAGGATTGGGGGGTGAGGGGACCATGCATTCCAGGATTGGGGGTGAGGGGACCAAGCATTCCAGGATTGGGGGTGAGGGGACCATGCACACCAGGATTGGGGTGTGAGGGGACCATGTACTCCAGGATTGGGGGGTGAGAGGACCATGCATATTAGGATTGAGGGTGACGGGACCATGCATATCAGGATTGGGGGTGAGGGGACCATGCATACCAGGATTGGGGAGTGAGGGGACCATGCATATCAGGATAGGGAGGTTAGGGGACCATGCATACCAGGATGGGAGGTGAGAGGACCATGCATACCAGGATAGGGGAGTGAGGGGACCAGGCATACCAGGATTGGGGGATGAGGGGTACCATACATACCAGGATAGGGGGGTGAGGGGTACCATGCATACCACGATTGGGGAGTGAGGGCACCATGCATATCAGGATTGGGGGGTGAGGGGACCATGCATTCCAGGATTGGGGGTGGGGGGATCATGCATACCAGAATTGGGGGGTGAGGAGACCATGCATTCCAGGATTGGGGGATGAGGGGACCATACATACCCAATTGGGGGGTGAGGGCGCCATGCATAGCGGGATTGGGGGGTGAGGGAACCATGCATACCAGGATGGGGGGTGAGAGGACCATGCATACCTGGATTGGGGGTGAGGTGGCCATGCATATCAGGATAGGGGGGTGAGGGGACCATGCATACCAGGATAGGGGATGAGGAGACCATGCATACCAGGATGGGGGGTGAGAGGACCAGGCATACCAGGATTGGGGGTGAGGGGACCAAGCATACCAGGATTGGGGATGAGGGGACCATGCATACCAGGATTGGGGGTGAGAGGTACCATGCATACCAGGATAGGTGATGAGGGGACCATGCATACCAGGATTGGGGGGTGAGGGGACAATGCATACCAGGATTGGGGGGTGAGGGCACCATGCATACCAGGATTGGGGGGTGAGGGACCATGCATTCCTGGATTGGGGGGAGGGGACCATGCATATCATGATTGGGGGGTGAGGGGACCATGCATTCCTGGATTGGGGTGAGGGGACCATGCATACCAGGAATGGGGGGTGAGGGGACCATGCACACCAGGTTTGGGGGATGAGGGCACCATACATACCGGGATTGGGGGGTGAGGGAACCATGCATTCCAGGATTGGGGGAGCGGACCATGCATGCCAGGATTGGGGGGGTGAGGGGGACCATGCATTCCAGGATTGGGGGAGGGGACCATGCATACCTGGATTTGAAGGGGTGAGGCGACCATGCCTGCCAGGATAGGGTGGTGAGAGGACCATGCATACCAGGAAAGTGGAGTGAGAGAACCATGCATACCAGGATAAGGGATGAGGAGAACATGCATACCAGGATGGGGGGTGAGGGGCACGATTCATACAGGATTGGGGATGAGGGGATCATGCATACCAGGATTGGGGGGTGAGGGGGTACCATAATCCTACGATAGGGATGAGGGGGACCATGAATGCCAAGATTGGGGGTGAGGGGGACCATGCATACCAGGATTGGGGGTGAGGGGACCATGCATTCCAGGATTGGGGGGTGAGGGGACCATGAATTCCAGGATTGGGGGGTGAAAGGACCATGCATATCAGGATTGGGGGTGAGGGGACCATGCATATCAGGATTGGGGTGAGGGGACCATGCATACCAGGATGGGGGATGAGAGGACCATGCACACCTGGATTAGGGGTGAGGGGACCATGCACACCAGGATTGGGGGGTGAGGGGACCATGCACTCCAGGATAGGGTGGTGAGAGGACCATGCATACCAGGAAAAGGGGGATGAGAGGACCATTCATACCAGGATAGAGGATGAGGGGACCATGCATACCAGGATTGGGGGTGAGGGGTACCATGCATACCAGGATTGGGGATGAGGGGACCATGCATACCAGGATTCGGGGTGAGGGGGTACCACACATCCTACAATAGGGATGAGGGGGACCATGCATGCCAAGATTGGGGGTGAGGGGGACCATGCATACCAGGATTAGGGGGTGAGGGGACCATGCATTCCAGGATTGGGGGGTGAAAGGACCATGCATACCAGGATTGGGGGGTGAGGGGACCATGCATATCAGAATTGGGGGTGAGGGGACCATGCATACCAGGATTGGGGGGTGAAAGGATCATGCATATCAGGATTGGGGATGAGAGGACCATGCATATCAGGATTGGGGGTGAGGGAACCATGCATACCAGGATGGGGGGTGAGAGGACCATGCATACCTGGATTTGGGGTGAGTGACCATGCACACCAGGATTGGGGAGTGAGGGGACCATGCACTCCAGGATTGGGTGGTGGAGGACCATGCATACCAGGAAAAGGGGGGTGAGAGGACCATGCATACCAGGATAGGGGATGAGGGGACCATGCATACCAGGATTGGGGTGAGGGTACCATGCATACCAGGATTCGGGGTTGAGGGGGTACCATACATCCTACGATAGGGATGAGGGGGACAATGCATGCCAAGATTGGGGGTGAGGGGACCATTCTTACAGGATTGGGGTGAGGGGGTACCATGCATTCCAGGATTGGGGGTGAGGGGACCATGCACTCCAGGATTGGGGGTGAGGGGACCATGCACACCAGGATTAAGGGGTGAGGGGACCATGCATTCCAGGATTGGGGCGTGAGAGGACCATGTATTTCAGGATTGGGGGTGAGGGGACCATGCATATCAGGATTGGGGGTGAGGGGACCATGCATACCACGATGGGGGGGTGAGAGGTCCATGCATACCAGGATTAGGGTGAGGGGACCATGCACACCAGGATTGGGGGGTGAGGGGACCATGCAAACCAGGATTGGGGGGAGAGGGGACCATGCACTCCAGGATTGGGGATGAGGGGACCATGCATACCAGGATTCGGGGTGAGGGGGTACCACACATCCTACAATAGGGATGAGGGGGACCATGCATGCCAAGATTGGGGGTGATGGGGACCATGCATACCAGGATTAGGGGGTGAGGGGACCATGCATTCCAGGATTGGGGATGAAAGGACCATGCATACCAGGATTGGGGGTGAGGGGACCATGCATATCAGAATTGGGGGTGAGGGGACCATGCATACCAGGATTGGGGGGTGAAAGGATCATGCATATCAGGATTGGGGATGAGAGGACCATGCATATCAGGATTGGGGGTGAGGGAACCATGCATACCAGGATGGGGGGTGAGAGGACCATGCATACCTGGATTTGGGGTGAGATGACCATGCACACCAGGATTGGGGAGTGAGGGGACCATGCACTCCAGGATTGGATGGTGAGAGGACCATGCATACCAGGAAAAGGGGGGTGAGAGGACCATGCATACCAGGATAGGGGATGAGGGGACCATGCATACCAGGATTGGGGGTGAGGGGTACCATGCATACCAGGATTGGGGATGAGGGGACCATGCATACCAGGATTCGGGGTTGAGGGGGTACCATACATCCTACGATAGGGATGAGGGGACAATGCATGCCAAGATTGGGGGGTGAGGGGACCATTCTTACCAGGATTGGGGGTGAGGGGGTACCATGCATTCCAGGATTGGGGGTGAGGGGACCATGCACTCCAGGATTGGGGGTGAGGGGACCATGCACACCAGGATTAAGGGGTGAGGGGACCATGCATTTCAGGATTGGGGGGTGAGAGGACCATGTATTTCAGGATTGGGGGTGAGGGGACCATGCATATCAGGATTGGGGGTGAGGGGACCATGCATACCACGATGGGGGGGTGAGAGGTCCATGCATACCAGGATTAGGGTGAGGGGACCATGCACACCAGGATTGGGGGGTGAGGGGACCATGCAAACCAGGATTGGGGGGAGAGGGGACCATGCACTCCAGGATTGGGGGGTGAGAGGACCATGCATATTAGGATTGGGGGTGACGGGACCATGCATATCAGGATTGGGGTGAGGGGACCATGCATACCAGGATTGGGGGGGTGAGGGGACCATGCATATCAGGATAGGGGGTTAGGGGACCATGCATACCAGGATGGGAGGTGAGAGGACCATGCATACCAGGATAGGGGGTGAGGGGACCATGCATACCAGGATTGGGGGATGAGGGGTACCATACATACCAGGATAGGGGGTGAGGGGTACCATGCATACCACTATTGGGGATAAGGGGACCATGCACAGCAGAATTGGGGTGAGGGGAACAATACATCCTACGATAGGGATGAGGGGACCATGCATACCAGGATTGGGGGGTGAGGGGACCATGCATATCAGGATTGGGGGGTGAGGGGACCATGCATTCCAGGATTGGGGGGTGGGGGACCATGCATACCAGGATTGGGGATGAGGGGACCATGCATACCAGGATTGGGGGTGAGAGGTACCATGCATACCAGGATAGGTGATGAGGGGACCATGCATACCAGGATTGGGGGGTGAGGGGACAATGCATACCAGGATTGGGGGGTGAGGGCACCATGCATACCAGGATTGGGGGGTGAGGGACCATGCATTCCTGGATTGGGGGGAGGGGACCATGCATATCATGATTGGGGGGTGAGGGGACCATGCATTCCTGGATTGGGGTGAGGGGACCATGCATACCAGGAATGGGGGGTGAGGGGACCATGCACACCAGGTTTGGGGGATGAGGGCACCATACATACCGGGATTGGGGGGTGAGGGAACCATGCATTCCAGGATTGGGGGAGCGGACCATGCATGCCAGGATTGGGGGGGTGAGGGGACCATGCATTCCAGGATTGGGGGAGGGGACCATGCATACCTGGATTTGAAGGGGTGAGGCGACCATGCCTGCCAGGATAGGGTGGTGAGAGGACCATGCATACCAGGAAAGTGGAGTGAGAGAACCATGCATACCAGGATAAGGGATGAGGAGAACATGCATACCAGGATGGGGGGTGAGGGGCACGATTCATACAGGATTGGGGATGAGGGGATCATGCATACCAGGATTGGGGGGTGAGGGGGTACCATATATCCTACGATAGGGATGAGGGGGACCATGAATGCCAAGATTGGGGGTGAGGGGGACCATGCATACCAGGATTGGGGGGTGAGGGACCATGCATTCCAGGATTGGGGGGTGAGGGGACCATGAATTCCAGGATTGGGGGGTGAAAGGACCATGCATATCAGGATTGGGGTGAGGGGACCATGCATATCAGGATTGGGGTGAGGGGACCATGCATACCAGGATGGGGGATGAGAGGACCATGCACACCTGGATTAGGGGTGAGGGGACCATGCACACCAGGATTGGGGGGTGAGGGGACCATGCACTCCAGGATAGGGTGGTGAGAGGACCATGCATACCAGGAAAAGGGGATGAGAGGACCATTCATACCAGGATAGAGGATGAGGGGACCATGCATACCAGGATTGGGGGTGAGGGGTACCATGCATACCAGGATTGGGGATGAGGGGACCATGCATACCAGGATTCGGGGGTGAGGGGGTACCACACATCCTACAATAGGGATGAGGGGGACCATGCATGCCAAGATTGGGGGTGAGGGGGACCATGCATACCAGGATTAGGGGGTGAGGGGACCATGCATTCCAGGATTGGGGGGTGAAAGGACCATGCATACCAGGATTGGGGGGTGAGGGGACCATGCATATCAGAATTGGGGGTGAGGGGACCATGCATACCAGGATTGGGGGGTGAAAGGATCATGCATATCAGGATTGGGGATGAGAGGACCATGCATATCAGGATTGGGGGTGAGGGAACCATGCATACCAGGATGGGGGGTGAGAGGACCATGCATACCTGGATTTGGGGTGAGATGACCATGCACACCAGGATTGGGGAGTGAGGGGACCATGCACTCCAGGATTGGGTGGTGAGAGGACCATGCATACCAGGAAAAGGGGGGTGAGAGGACCATGCATACCAGGATAGGGGATGAGGGGACCATGCATACCAGGATTGGGGGTGAGGGGTACCATGCATACCAGGATTCGGGGTTGAGGGGGTACCATACATCCTACGATAGGGATGAGGGGGACAATGCATGCCAAGATTGGGGGGTGAGGGGACCATTCTTACCAGGATTGGGGGTGAGGGGTACCATGCATTCCAGGATTGGGGGTGAGGGGACCATGCACTCCAGGATTGGGGGTGAGGGGACCATGCACACCAGGATTAAGGGGTGAGGGGACCATGCATTCCAGGATTGGGGCGTGAGAGGACCATGTATTTCAGGATTGGGGGTGAGGGGACCATGCATATCAGGATTGGGGGTGAGGGGACCATGCATACCACGATGGGGGGTGAGAGGTCCATGCATACCAGGATTAGGGGTAGGGGACCATGCACACCAGGATTGGGGGGTGAGGGGACCATGCAAACCAGGATTGGGGGGAGAGGGGACCATGCACTCCAGGATTGGGGATGAGGGGACCATGCATACCAGGATTCGGGGGTGAGGGGGTACCACACATCCTACAATAGGGATGAGGGGACCATGCATGCCAAGATTGGGGGTGATGGGGACCATGCATACCAGGATTAGGGGGTGAGGGGACCATGCATTCCAGGATTGGGGATGAAAGGACCATGCATACCAGGATTGGGGGGTGAGGGGACCATGCATATCAGAATTGGGGGTGAGGGGACCATGCATACCAGGATTGGGGGTGAAAGGATCATGCATATCAGGATTGGGGATGAGAGGACCATGCATATCAGGATTGGGGGTGAGGGAACCATGCATACCAGGATGGGGGTGAGAGGACCATGCATACCTGGATTTGGGGTGAGATGACCATGCACACCAGGATTGGGGAGTGAGGGGACCATGCACTCCAGGATTGGATGGTGAGAGGACCATGCATACCAGGAAAAGGGGGGTGAGAGGACCATGCATACCAGGATAGGGGATGAGGGGACCATGCATACCAGGATTGGGGGTGAGGGGTACCATGCATACCAGGATTGGGGATGAGGGGACCATGCATACCAGGATTCGGGGTTGAGGGGGTACCATACATCCTACGATAGGGATGAGGGGACAATGCATGCCAAGATTGGGGGGTGAGGGGACCATTCTTACCAGGATTGGGGGTGAGGGGGTACCATGCATTCCAGGATTGGGGGTGAGGGGACCATGCACTCCAGGATTGGGGGTGAGGGGACCATGCACACCAGGATTAAGGGGTGAGGGGACCATGCATTTCAGGATTGGGGGGTGAGAGGACCATGTATTTCAGGATTGGGGGTGAGGGACCATGCATATCAGGATTGGGGGTGAGGGGACCATGCATACCACGATGGGGGGTGAGAGGTCCATGCATACCAGGATTAGGGGTGAGGGGACCATGCACACCAGGATTGGGGGGTGAGGGACCATGCAAACCAGGATTGGGGGGAGAGGGGACCATGCACTCCAGGATTGGGGGTGAGAGGACCATGCATATTAGGATTGGGGGTGACGGGACCATGCATATCAGGATTGGGGTGAGGGGACCATGCATACCAGGATTGGGGGGGTGAGGGGACCATGCATATCAGGATAGGGGGTTAGGGGACCATGCATACCAGGATGGGAGGTGAGAGGACCATGCATACCAGGATAGGGGGTGAGGGGACCATGCATACCAGGATTGGGGGATGAGGGTACCATACATACCAGGATAGGGGGGTGAGGGGTACCATGCATACCACTATTGGGGATAAGGGGACCATGCACAGCAGAATTGGGGGTGAGGGGAACAATACATCCTACGATAGGGATGAGGGGGACCATGCATACCAGGATTGGGGGGTGAGGGGACCATGCATATCAGGATTGGGGGGTGAGGGGACCATGCATTCCAGGATTGGGGGGTGGGGGACCATGCATACCAGGATTGGGGGGTGAGGGGACCATGCATTCCAGGATTGGGGGGAGGGGACCATGCATACCAGGATTGGGGGTGAGGGGACCATACATACCCCAATTGGGGGGTGAGGGCACCATGCATAGCGGGATTGGGGGGTGAGGGGACCATGCATACCAGGATGGGGGTGAGAGGACCATGCATACCTGGATTGGGGGGTGAGGTGATCATGCATATCAGGATAGGGGGGTGAGGGGACCATGCATACCAGGATAGGGGGATGAGGGGACAATGCATACCAGGATGGGGGTGAGAGGACCAGGCATACCAGGATTGGGGGTGAGGGGACCAAGCATACCAGGATTGGGGATGAGGGGACCATGCATACCAGGATTGGGGGTGAGAGGTACCATGCATACCAGGATAGGGGATGAGGGGACCATGTATACCAGGATTGGGGGGTAAGGGGACTATGCATACCAGGATTGGGGGGTGAGGGCACCATGCATACCAGGATTAGGGGTGAGGGACCATGCATTCCTGGATTGGGGGAGGGTACCATGCATACCATGATTGGGGGGTGAGGGGACCATGCATTCCTGGATTGGGGGGAGGGGACCATGCATACCAGGAATGGGGGGTGAGGGGACCATGCACACCAGGTTTGGGAGATGAGGGCACCATGCATACGGGGATTGGGGGGTGAGGGGACAATGCATTCCAGGATTGGGGGAGCGGACCATGCATGCCAGAATTGGGGGGGTGAGGGGACCATGCATTCCAGGATTGGGGGAGGGACCATGCAAACCAGGATTTGGGGGTGAGGGGACCATGCATTACAGGATTGGGGGTGAAGGAACCTTGAATACCAGGATATGGATGAGCAGGTACCATGCATACCAGGATAGGGATGAGGGGGTACCATGCATACCAGGATTGGGGGGGTGAGAGGACCATGCATACCAGGATGAGGAATGGGGTGCCATGCATGCCAGGATTGGGTGGGGGTGAGTGGACCATGCATACCAGGATAAGAGGGGGCAGCACATACCAGGATGGGAGACCATATACTAATGAAAATGCTTGCCACCCGGGCGTAGAACGGGTTCATAGCTAGTAATCGTATATTAGTATCTGCCACATAATCACATCCCCCAACACATTCATTAAATTAAAGAAAAAGTGGTCTATCCCTTCAGGAGTTTACACTGAGACAATCACTTGCTTTTTGTTACAAATTTGAAGAGAATACATAAGAAAAATAATCATGGCATTCTCCATAACATGTTGCAATGCTTAAAGAGAACCTGACAGGTGATACATGCTATCCAAACGGTGGGTTGGACAGCATGCATCAGCCACTGTCTGTACGATCACAGCCAGGTATGTTTCACTCTGAAACATTGCAGCGTTTCAGAGAAAAACATACTTTTAATAGCTGCCGGGGTCCAAGACGCATGGGCGACTAGAAATAAAGACTTGTGCCTTCAAAGCATTGCTTTTAGGAAAGCGTACAGTGCCTCTAATCAGCAGTCTCATTTCTAATATCACAAACCTAAGATGTAAATTCTGCAACACATTTGTGGAAATATTGGTATGCAAACAATCTAACCATTAGCATAATTTATATTATTGTTTGCACTCATAAAACCCACAAAAAAGACACAACATGTACTGTTTGTAAGAATTTGTATTTGTTGCAGTCCCCATAGTTAAAAGAATTACTAAATTATGGTTTCATAAGCATCCCTTTGGTTGGAAGCAGATGGCTTCCAATTTGTGACAATGAATTTAGCTAATAGCAGGGCAATAATAGGACATTTCATTCTGCAAACTAAGCATTTCATGCAAGAGTTCACTGGTAGGAAAACATGCAGTTAAAAGAAAGCTTAGAGTTACCCAGTACTAGTCATTTGAGCGCAAGATAACATATGCTAGCTGTAATACATGATTTAAGGTTTGGGTTTTTGTTTTTGTTTGATTAGGTAACTTTAAAATTGTCTCTTTTGTAACATATAGTGAATCTGTAAGATACAGTCATTCATAACCTATACCATAATTATCCATGGCAAAATACCATGTAGTCTTGCTATTATTTATAAAGTGCTTTAGGGCAAGACTTTTTTGTATGATCACTATGTAAATGCAATAGATATACCCTAATAAAAGTAATGTTGGGGGGTTTGAGCATACTATTCTCATTTTGAGGCTAAGTGCACACGTCAGGAATTTTCACGTGCAAGCATTAAGCATCCTATTCATTTAAATGGATTACACAATTTTTGTGCACATGCAGCATTTTTTTTTCCGCGAAAAAAGTGCTTCATGGAAAAAAAAGCAACATGTTCATTAATTTTGCGTAATCGCGGCGATTCCGCCGCCATAGGAATGCATTGAACCGCTTACTTTCTGCATGTGGCTATGCCCACCATGCGCAATGTAAGCAGTTCATGTGCGGATGGTACCCAGGATCTGGAGGAGAGGAGACTCTCCTCCAGGCCCTGGGTACCATATCCGTGGTAAAACAATAATTAAAATAAAAAATAGTGATATTCTCACCTTCCGGCGGCCCTCGCAGCCTTCCCGCCTCTCAGCGACGCTCCCGGCCAATCCCGTTCCCAGTAATGCATTGCGAGAATCACCCCAGATGTCGTAGCGGTCTCGCGTGATGCTACGTCATCTGGGGTCTGTCGCAATGCATCCTTAGGAACGGGATTGTCCGGAAGCGTCGCTGAGAGGCGGGAAAGCTGCGGGGGCCGCCGGAAGGTGAGGATAGCACGATTTATTATTTTTTTTATTATTTTTACATTAGATCTTTTTACTATTGATGCGGCATAGGCGGCATCAATAGTAAAAAGTAGGTCACACGTGTCAAACACTATGTTTGACTCGTGTGACCAACCTGTCAATCAGTTTTCTAAGCGATGCTACAGATCGCTAGGAAAACGCTAGCATTCTGCAAGCTAATTACGCTTGCAAAACGCTAGTTTCTGGCGGGAATACGCATACCAAAAAATGCGTATTTCCCACGGCAGAGAAGTGCGGGATTGCCGCGGAAATTTCCGCGGCAATTCCGCAACGTGTGAACTTAACCTGAAAGACATATGCAGTAAAAAGAACACACCATCAGAAAGCGGCACATAATTCAAACCAGATTTTTATTTTAAGCATAAAAATATTTAAATACCGTATTTTAATTTTCACAAAAGGGTGACATTTTCTGTTCTCTTTAGCTTACTTTTAGCTTTTATTGTGGGGCATGAGGAAGAGTAAGCAGAGTCTTAATAGAGTAGAGAGAGTTCCCTTGAATGAATAATTGGCTGTTTGCAATGGGCTGGGTGGTGGAACCACTGTGCCAAAGCCCATGGAAGACCTGGAGGTGTGTGACTAGGAGCCTCACCCAATCTGACCACGGACAGGCAGCAGCTAATGACACCATAGTCCGTGGAGAGACAAGGGAGGTGATCCAGGTGCTACTCCAGGACTGACCTTGGGTAGATGGCGGCTGACCCCTAGGAACAGATACCTGGAATGGCCCAGGGAAATGTTCAACAGATGCAGGCAGGTAGAGAAGATGACAGGAACTGTAGGTGTAGACAGGACAGTCTGACGGAGAGATGACCACTGGTTGGTGCAGCTGGCTTGGCTGCCATTGAGGAGAGCACTGGCGTGTGCAGCTGGCTCTGCGGCCATTGAGGTGAGCACTGGTGGGTGCAGCTGGCTCTGCTGCCATTGAGGTGAGCACTGGTGGGTGCAGCTGGCTCTGCTGCCATTGAGGTGAGCACTGGTGGGTGCAGCTGGCTCTGCTGCCATTGAGGTGAGCACTGGCGGGTGCAGCTGGCTCTGCTGTCATTGAGGTGAGCACTGGTGGGTGCAGCTGGCTCTGCTGCCATTGAGGTGAGCACTGGCGGGTGCAGCTGGCTCTGCTGCCATTGAGGTGAGCACTGGCGGGTGCAGCTGGCTCTGCTGCCATTGAGGTGAGCATTGGCCAGTGCAGCTTGCTCTACTGCCATTGAGGTGAGCACTAGCAGGTGTAGCTGGCTCTGTTGCCATTGAGGTGAGCACTGGCGGGTGCTGCTGGCTCTGTTGCCATTGAGGTGAGCACTGGCGGGTGCAGCTGGCTCTGCTGCCATTGAGGTGAGCACTGGCGGGTGCAGCTGGCTCTGCTGCGATTGAGGTGAGCACTGGCGGGTGCAGCTGGCTCTGCTGCCATTGAGGCGAGCACTGGTGGGTGCAGCTGGCTCTGCTGCCATTGAGGCGAGCACTGGTGGGTGCAGCTGGCTCTGCTGCCATTGAGGTGAGCACTGGTGGGTGCAGCTGGCTCTGCTGCCGCTGTGGTGAGCACTGGTGGGTGCAGCTGGCTCTGCTGCGATTGAGGCAGTGGCGTAGCGTGGGGGGGGCGGGGTGGGCGGTCCACCCCAGGCGGCACATGTGTGGGGGCGGCACGCAGGGCCGGCGTCAGCGGCACACCCGGGCAAGTGCCGGGGCCCTGAGCAGGCGGGGGGCCCACTCGCCGTCTGGCACCCCCGCGCCCGTTAGCGGAGGAGAGCGGTGTCAGCGCCGCCACCCGCCCCCGCCTGCTCAGGGCCCCGGCATCAGTTGGCCCCGCCTAATACTTACCTCTCCCGTGCCTCCGCTGCTGCAGCTCCGAGCTCCAGGGGGCGCCGGCGCTTCCTCTCACAGCAGCGCCACTGAATGACGTCATCATTCAGCGGCCGGCTGTGGCAGAGAGCGCGTCGCTGGACAGGTAAGACGTGTCTCTGTGTGTGTCTGTTTATATGTAGTGGGCTCTGTACACAGGACGGTGCGGACACCCCGCAGTCGGTATCGGAGATGGCGCCGCCGGTGGTTGCTGCTCTGCTGCTCGGGGTCCTGGTGGCCGGGACATCAGGTAATGTCAGGACTCAGGAGCCTGTGTCCCTCTAACTGCCGTGATGGAGCTGTAGTCCACCTGGTGGCTACACAGGACTTGTTCTTCCCCATGTGGTTCCTCAAGTTCCTGGGACTTGTAGTTCTACTTCTTCCTGAATAGAGCAGCCCTGAGACTAGATGTGAAATTGTGACAGTATCCATCCGCTGTGGAGGCAAGATAATGCACAGCGGAGATATGAAGCCGGTCAGAGTCACGTGTGTCTGTGATTTCTCCGGGGAGGGGGCTCCTGTCATTATCACTGGGGGTCCCACCATGTCCTGCTATATCGCGCCCCCTGTTCTGCTATATCGTACCCCCTGTCCTGCTATATCATACCCCCTGTCCTGCTATATCGTGCCCCCTGTTCTGCTATATCGTGCCCCCTGTCCTGCCCCGTCCCACCCCTTGACCTTCCCCTTCACGCCCCCTATTCTGCTATATCGTACCCAGTGGCGTAGCGTGGGGGGGCGGTCCGACCAAAGGGGCGGCAAATTTTTCGACCGCCCCGGGCGCCACAAACAGTTGCTACGCCACTGGATTGAGGTGAGCACTGGCGGGTGCAGCTGGCTCTGCTGCCATTGAGGCAAGCACTGGTGGGTGCAGCTGGCTCTGCTGCCATTGAGGCAAGCACTGGTGGATGCAGCTGGCTCTGCTGCCATTGAGGTGAGCACTGGTGGGTGCAGCTGGCTCTGCTGCCATTGAGGTGAGCACTGGTGGATGCAGCTGGCTCTGCTGCCATTGAGGTGAGCACTGGTGGGTGCAGCTGGCTCTGCTGCTGCTGAGGTGAACACTGGCCTGTGCAGCTGGCTCTGCAGCCATTGAGGTGAGCACTAGCAGGTGCAGCTGGCTCTGCTGCCATTGAGGTGAGCACTGGTGGGTGCAGCTGGCTCTGCTGCCATTGAGGTGAGCACTGGCGGGTGCAGCTGGCTCTGCTGCCATTGAGGTGAGCACTGGCAGGTGCAGCTGGCTCTGTTGCCATTGAGGTGAGCACTGGTGGGTGCAGCTGGCTCTGCTGCTGTTGAGGTGAGCACTGGCGGGTGCAGCTGAGATGCTAGTACAGGGACATGAGAACTGACAAGCATGTTAGGAACAAACTCACAGCATTGCACAGGCACCTCTATGTTGGAGGAAGTGGTTTAAATAGTAAGAGACCTCCAGCTATTGGCTGGAGACTAGTGTTGAGCGATACGATAATGCAAATATCGGCTATCGGCCGATATTAGCTCTATCGGCCTTTCGATAATTCGTTTCGATATTTTCGTCATATCGAATACCGGAATCGGATTTGTCACTGTCATTGTCTGTGTCCGTCGGTCGGGTCTGTCACTGTCAGTGTCCGTCGGTCGGGTCTGTCAGGAGTCAGCGGCACTTACCTGGCAGAAGATCTCCGGCGGTCACGTCCTGGACTGCTTCATGGCCGCCATCCTCTTCTCCCCGGCGGTCACATGCAGTTTCTCGCGATAACTGCAGTGACTGCTGGGTAATCCCGGCCGTAAAGCAGTCAGTCAGATGACGTCACCGCCGGGGAAGCAGGTAATCAGCTGTGCTGCGTCGCGATGACAGGCTCTGCCTGTCATTGCGATGTAGCAGAGCTGGATCGTCGTGGGACTGTCGTTACTATGGACTGCGTCGGACAGGTGGTATACTGTTGGTTTGTTTTTTTTCTTTTTTTACAGGAGATCGATGGCGTCGCAGGAATGAGAGCACAATAAAAGAAATGAAAACTGTGTTGTCTCTTTTATTTCATTAAAATACTTTTTTCTTGCTTTGTCTTTTTTTTATGCATTTAATAACTTTGGGATTAATAATGGATCGGTGTCTTATTGACGCCTCTCCATTATTAACCGGGCTTATTGTCACCGTGCAATCAACGGTGACATTAACCTCTTATTACCCCGCTTGCCACCGCTACAGGGCAAGTGGGAAGAGCCGGGTAAAGTGCCACAATTGGCACATCTTTTGATGCGCCAAATGTGGGGCTGCTGTAGCCTGGTATTATCAGGCTGTTGAGGGCCAAAATCCATGGGCCTTGACAGTCTTTTAATACCAGGCCGCAGCAGTCTGCATTTTACTTGGCTGGTTAACAAAAATAGGGGGACCCCTACGCCGTTTTTTTTTTCGAGGGGATCCCCTATTTTTGTTAACCAGCCAAGCTAAGCAGACTGCTGTGGCCTGGTATTATCAGGCTTGCAAGGTCCATGGATATTGGATCCTTACCAGCCTGAAAAACCAGGCCTCAGTGGTCTGCTTCATCTGGCTGGTTAACAAAAATAGGGGGGACCCCACGCCAATTTTTTTCGAGGGGATCCCCTATTTTTGTTAATCAGCCAAGATATGCAGACTGCTGTGGCCTGGTATTATCAGGCTGGCAAGGTCCATGGATCTTGGCTCCTTAACAGCCTGAAAATCCAGGCCTCAGCGGTCTGCTTCATCTGGCTGGTTAACAAAAATAGGGGGGACCCCACGCCATTTTTTTTCGAGGGGATCCCCTATTTTTGTTAACCAGTTCCCTCTGACGTCACTGATTGTGTCCCTGGCTGACCTGAAGTGAAAGTGGAAAGCAATCAATTAAGCTTTCCACTTCCTCTCCTGTCAGCCAGGAGAGGAACTCATTCATTTGGGGGTTTACTGTGAGGCTGCAGCATTAGCTGCGGTCCCTGCAGTAAACATTAACCCTTTCTGATGGATTACACCGTGGGACCTGACTGTACATCGGATTGGTAAGAATAATTTTGCTTTATAACTTTATTTTTATTACAGGAAATGGTTTTAGCAGGTAAATAAAATATGGTCAAAAACTGTGTGATTATTTCATTAAACTTCTTTTTTATTAAAGTGTGTGTGTTTGATTTTTCTTTCATACAATAGGATTAATAATTGATAGTTGTCTGATTGACAGCTCTCAATTATTAACCTGGCTTAAAGTGACCTTTCAATTGCAAGGTCATTTTAACCCCTTATTAACCCATTCGCCACCGCTACAGGGCAATGGGAATAGACGGGCAAAGTGCCAGAAAGGGCGAATCTAATTATAGATTTGTCTTTTCTGGGGTGTCTGGGGGCAGATTTTAGTAGCCGGGGGGGGCCAAAAATAATGGTCCCTCTCTGGGCTATTATTATCTGCCCCCACTCACTGGCTTTGTCTGTCTGGTTGCGAAAATAGGGCGGGAGCCCACGCATTTTTTTTCAGCAATTTTACACCTCATATATATATATATATATATATATACATGTCATTGAATTTGTGACACATATATATATATTTATATTTATAGTTCATACACTTCTACATAGTATAATAGCCGCTAATTCAATTGCCGGCTTTTGTGAAAATGCAGAACCCGACATGAAATGACACTTGGTTTACATAGAGTTAACCATGTCTTTTCATGTAGTTTGATATCTGATTTGCACAAACAATTACATGAGTGTAAGTGTGCAAAATTTCACACCTGTAGGGGTTAATTAAAGGTGTAAATTCGTAGCAAAAAAGTCCGGTTTTTTTACAACTAATTTACACCTTTAATTAACCCCTACAGGTGTGAAATTTTGCACACATAGACTGATGTAATTGTTTGTGCAAATCAGATTGCAAACGACATGAAAAGATATGGTTAACCCTATGTACACCAAGTGTCATTTCATGTCGGGTGCTTCTGTCTTTTCACAGAAGCCGGCTTTACCCGGCAATTGAATCAGAGGATATTTTACTATGTAGAAGTGTATAAACTATACATATATGTATATATATATATATATGTCACAATGACATGTATATATATATATATATATATATAATATGTATTCTATGTGTGTATATTTAGTGTTTACAAGGAAATAAAGTTTTTTTTTAATTTCGATATTTTGTTCCCATAGACTTACATGGGACTTCCGCTATCGAAATCGGATATCGACGATATTTAGTGCTATCGGCAATACAATTTCGATACGATATTTTTAGATATCGAGCAATATCGCTCAACACTACTGGAGACACGTTAGAGGAACGCGCATGGCCCCATTAAGAAAGAGGAAGTGTGTGCACGATCTAAGCAATGTGTCTGGAGACCTGCTTGGGGTGCGTGCAGACCCAGAAGGAGCAGGACGGGAGCCTTGGAGGTGGGTACGCTGATGTCTCTGCAGGGAGAAAGGAACTGCAGGCAGAGATGTGGGTGCTACACTGTCCCTGTGCTTTCTGCACAAAACATGACCCCAAAACTATCCCTGTTAGAGTACAAGGCCTCAACTTTTCCTCTTTTATAAAAAGTTGCCTGTCTATATGAAATATAACACTGCCCCCTTAGTAACTATAGCCGCTACTGTTTGCCCTTATTTGCTATAACTGCCACATCGTCCATCCCGATTTAGTTATAGCCACTACTTTCTGCTGGTATTAGCTATTATTGCCATACTGTCAGCCATTATTAGCTACAGTAGAAGAGCCACAATGTTCACCTCTATTATCTATTACCCCCACATTGTCCACTCCTATTAGCTATAACCAACACATTGGCCCTTACTTATGTGTGCCCCTCCTTGCTAGACCCTTTCTATACTGGTATTTTCACACTATCTCATCACGCTGTGTCCCCATCACACTGTGCCCCATACTGTCCCACCAACACTATCCAGTCTCTATTCTGTGCCTCCTCCTCACACTCTCCCCCTTCTGCATACTAACCCCTCAGTACGGTTCCATCACACTGTCATCTCATGCAGCCACTCTCTGTACTACCCCCATACTGTCCAGTCTTTAACCCCTTCACCCCCAAGGGTGGTTTGCACGTTAATGACCGGGCCAATTTTTACAATTCTGACCACTGTCTCTTTATGAGGTTATAACTCTGGAACGCTTCAACGAATCTTGGCGATTCTGAGATTGTTTTCTCGTGACATATTGTACTTCATGTTAGTGGTAAAATTTCTTCGATATAACTTGCGTTTATTTTTGAAAAAAACGCAAATATGGCGAAAATTTTTAAAATTTTGCAATTTTCAAACTTTGAATTTTTATTCCCTTAAAACAGAGAAATATGTCACACAAAATAGTTAAGAAATAACATTTCCCACATGTCTACTTTACATCAGCACAATTTTGGAACCAAAATTTTTTTTTGTTAGGAAGTTATAAGGGTTAAAAGTTGACCAGCGATTTCTGATTTTTACAGCAAAATTTACAAAGCCATTTTTTTTAGGGACCACCTCACATTTGAAGTCACTTTGAGGGGTCTATATGGCAGAAAATACCCAAAAGTGACACCATTCTAAAAACTGCACCCCTCAAGGTACTCAAAACCACATTCAAGAAGTTTATTAACCCTTCAGGTGCTTCACAGTAACTAAAGCAACGTGGAAGGAAAAAATGAATATTTTACTTTTTAGCCACAAAAATTATCTTTTACAAACTTTTTTTTTATTTTCACAAGGGTAAAAGGAGAAAATGGACAGATAAGGTTGTTATGCAATTTCTCCTGAGTACGCCAATACCCCATATGTGGGGGAAAACCACTGTTTGGGCACACGGCAGAGCTCGTAAAAGAAGGAGCGACGTTTGACTTTTTCAAACTAAAATTGGCTGGAATTTAGATTGGATGCCATGTCGCGTTTGGAGAGCCCCTGATGCGCCTAAACAGTGGAAACCCCCCACAAGTGACACCATTTTGGAAACTAGACCCCCTAAGGTACTTATCTAGATCTGTTGTGAGCACTTTGAACCCTCAAGTGTTTCACAAAAGTTTATAAAGCCTGGGTGTGAAAAAAAAAATCAATTTTCCACAAAAATGATTTTTTAGTCCCAAATTTTTGAATTTTCCCAAGGAAATTGGACCCCAATAGTTGTTGTCCAATTTGTCCTGAGTATGCTGATACCCCATATGTGGGGGGGGGAAACTGTTTGGGCGCACGGCAGGGCTTGGAAAAGAAGTAGTAACGTTTTGGAATGCAGACGTTAATGGGGGTCATGTTCCGTTTGCAGTGCCCCAGATGAGCCTAAACAGTGGAAACCCCCCCCAAGTGACCCCATTTTGGAAACTAGACCCTCTAAGGAACTTATCTAGATCTTTGGTGAGCACTTTGAACCCCCAAGTGCTTCACACAAGTTTATAATGCCCGGGCATGAAAATAAAAAATCCTATTTTTTTCCCACAAAAATTATCTTTTAGTCACTAATTTTTTATTTTCCCAAGAGTAACAGGAGAAATTGGACCACATAAGTTGTTGTACAATTTGTCCTGAGTACGCTGATACCCCATATGTGGGGGGAACCACTGTTTGGGCGCACGGCAGAGCTCGGAATGGAAGGAGCACCATTTGACTTTTTCCAACCAAAATTGGCTGGAATTGAGTTTGGATGCCATGTTGCATTTGGAGAGCCCCTGATGTGCCTAAACAGTGGAAACCCCCCACAAATGACCCCATTTGGGAAACTAGACCCCCTAAGGAACTTATCTAGATTTTGATGAGCAATTTGAACCCCCAAGTGCTTCACACAAGTTTATAATGTAGAGCCGTAAAATTTAAAAATCATATTTTTTCCACAAAAATGATCTTTTCACCCCAATTTTTATATTTCCAAGGGTAACAAGACTCCAAAAGTTATTGTGCAATTTGTCCTGAGTGCGCTGATACCCCATATGTGGGGGTAAACCACTGTTTGGGTGCATGGCAGAGTTTGGAAGGGAAGGAGCGCCGTCTGACTTTTTCAACGCAGAATTGGCTGGACGCCATGTCGTGTTTGGAGAGCTCCTGATCTGCCTAAACAGTGGAAACCCCCCATAAATGACACCATTTTGGAAACTAGACCCCTCAAGGAACTTATCTAGATGTGTGGTGAGAACTTTGAACCCCCAGGTGTTTCACTAAAGTTTATAACGTACAGCCGTAAAATAAAAAATCTTTTTTTTTTTACAAAAATGATTTTTTCACCCCCAATATTTTATTTTCTCAAGGGTAACAGAAGAAATTGGAACCCAAAAGTTGTTGTCCAATTTGTCCTGAGTACGCTGATACCCAATATGTGGGAGAAAACTACTGTATGGGCGCACGTCAGGGCTCGGAAGGGAAGTAGTGACGTTTTGGATTGCAGACTTTGATGGAATGGTCTGGGTGCGTCATGTCGCATTTGGAGAGCCCCTGATGCGCCTAAACAGTGGAAACCCCCCACAAGTGACCCCATTTTGGAAAATAGACCCACAAGGAACTTATCTAGATGTGTGGTGAGCACTTTGAACCCCGAAGTGCTTCACAGAAGTTTATAACGCACAGCCGTAAAAATAAAAAATCTTTTTTTTTTGCAAAAATGATTGTTTCGCCCAAATATTTTATTTTTACAAGGGTAACAGGAGAAATTGGACCCCAAAAGTTGTTGCCCAATTTGTCCTGAGTACGCTGATACCCAATATGTGGGAGAAAACTACTGTATGGGTACACGTTGGGGCTCGGAAGGGAAGTAGTGACGTTTTGGATTGCAGACTTTGATGGAATGGTCTGGGGCGTCATGTCGCATTTGGAGAGCCCCTGATGCGCCTAAACAGTGGAAATCCCCAACAAGTGACCCCATTTTGGAAAATAGACCCCACAAGGAACTTATCTAGGTGTGTGGTGAGCGCTATGAAGCCCCAAGTGCTTCACAGAAGTTTATAATGTACAGCCGTAAAAAACAAAAAATAATTTTTTTTGTACAAAAATGATATTTTCGCCCCCAGTTTTTTATTTTCCCAAAGGTAACAGAAGAAATAGGACAAATTGCACAATAACTCTTGGGGTCCAGAGTACGCTGATACCCCATATGTGGGGATAAACTACTGTTTGGACGCATGGCAGAGCTCAGAAGTGAAGGAGCACCGTTTGACTTTTTCAACGCAGAATTGGCTGGAATTGAGATCAGACGCCATGTCACATTTGGAGAGCCCCTGATGTGCCTAAACAGCGGAAACCCCCCAATTCTAACTCCAAACCTAACCCCAACACACCCCTAACTCTAGTCCTAACCCTAACCACAAACCTAACCCTAACACACCCCTAATCCCAACCCTAACCCTAATCCTAACTTTAGCGCCAACCCTAACCCTAACTTTAGCCGCAACCCTAACCCTAACCCTAATGGGAAAATGGAAATAAATACATTTTTTTAATTTTATTTTTTTCCCTAACTAAGGGGGTGATAAAGGGGGGTTTGATTTACTATTTATAGCGGGTTTTTATGATTGGCAGCTGTCACGCTAAAAGACGCTTTTTATTGCAAAAATAGTTTTTTGCATCGCCACATTTTGAGAGCTATAATTTTTGCATATTTTGGCCCACAGAGTCATGTGAGGTCTTATTTTTTGCGGTACGAGTTGACGTTTTTATTTGTACCATTTTTGAGCAGGTGACATTTTTTGATCGCTTTTTATTTCGATTTTTGGGAGGTTAGAATGAACAAAAATCAGCAATTCATGAATTTCTTTTGGGGGAGGCGTTTTTATTGTTCCACGTGTGGTAAAATTGATAAAGCAGTTTATTCTTCGGGTCAGTACGATTATGGCGATACCTCATTTATATCATTTTTTTATGTTTTGGTGCTTTTATAGAATAAAAACAATTTTATATAACAAATAATTATTTTTGCATCGCTTTATTCTGCGAGCTATAACTTTTTTATTTTTTCGCTGATGATGCTGTATGGTGGCTCGTTTTTTGTGGGACAAAATGACGTTTTCAGCGGTACCATGTTTATTTATATCGGTCTTTTTGATCGCGCGTTATTCCACTTTTTGTTCGGCAGTATGATGATAAAGCATTGATTTTTTGCTTCGTTTTTTTTTTTTTTTTAAGGGGTTCACTAAAGGGGTTAACTAGTAAGACAGTTTTATAGGGGGGGTCGTTACGGACGCGGCGATACCAAATATGTGTACTTTTATTGTTTTGTTTTTTTTATTTACAGGAAGAAATGAATTTATTGGGGAATATTTTTTTTTTTTTTTATTTATTTGGATTTTTTTTTATAACATGTTTATTTTTATTTTTTTAACTTTTTTACTTTGTCCCAGGGTGGGACATCACTGTATTTTATCAAATCGCTGGTGTGACAGTGTGCACAGCACTCTGTCACACCAGCGATCGCTCAGGCAGTGCAGCAGGCTTCTCAGTGCCTGCTCTCAGCAGGCACTGAGGAAGCCGCCTCCCTCCAGGACCCCGGCGCCATCTTGGATCCGGGTCCTGGGAGGGAGGAAGCCCTCAGAACAGCGCGATCACATCGCGCTGGTCTGAGGGTCTCAGGGGGGCGCGCAGGGAGCCCCCACCCTGCGCGATCCTCCCCTGTGCCCCCAGTACACCGCGATCATGTTTGATCGCGGTGTGCTAGGGGTTAATGTGCCGGGAGCGGTCCGTGACCGCTCCTGACACACAGTCACGGGTGTCAGCTGTGATAATCAGCTGACACCCGGCGGCGATTAGCTGCGCTCCCCTCAGGAGCGCAGCTGATCGCCTATGACGTACTACCCCGTCCATGGGCAGAATGGCACGGGTTTTATGGACGGGATAGTACGTCTAATGTCAGAGAGGGGTTAAACTGTATCCATTCTCACACTTCCCCCATACTGTGAATTCAAAATTTCCTCCTCACTGTCCCCTCACACACTCACACAACTGCCCCTTCACATACTCGCACACTACATAATCTCTATACTCTGACCCTCACCATTTTCCCACCCTTTACCCACCATAAAACTTGCCTGTTTCCTTGGCTCCAGTGGAGCTTTTTATTATCACTGTCTTCTTCTCATCTTCTACAGGCTCACAGCGATGTCTGCAGGTGACCTCATTATGATGCTATACGTCACATTGATCCCAGTCACATAGCGCACTACACATGTGTACATATTATGTATGAAGATAAAAATATGTCCAGTGTGAACATAGAAAAAAGCACAAAAAGAGGAATAAAAATCCTCCAAAAATTCAAGAATTAATACAGCACAAAGGGATTGCAGTGCTTACCTGTCCAGGTATCTGAACTAGTGCACTCCCAGGATGCAGCAAGCCCATATGATAAAGATGGTGGCAATGCAGGTGCAAAATACTGATGAGACAACCACTCACAGCCTACCAACTCATGGAGGGGGTGATTGCTTAGTATTACATTGCACAAAAGAAGCTTGTATAGGGCATTGGTCACACACAGTTAAATGCACATTGTCTTTCTTACAGCCTATTAGTGATGCCCATACCATTAGATTAGGCAGGCTGCCCAGCACTATCTAGATGCATCTGATTCGCACGTACCAGGGCTTTGGGGTACTCGGCACCGAGCCCGTTCACTTCACTGGGGGATGTCACGGGTAGCGCAGCTCGGTCCGTTGCCCTGGGCGCTCACTAAAGGGGGATATTTACAGGGGATGATAGAATGTTCGTGACGCCACCTGTGGTTCCTGGTCAGGGTGACCAGCGCTGCAGGGTAAGTCCTCTGAGGGTTTGGGGCAGCAAGGTGTTAAGTCTCCCACAGGCGAGACTGATTCCTCAGAGTATATGGCGGTGTAGGGGTGCAGGAGCAATAATGCAGACACACACAAACAAGTCTCTTTCTGTACCTTTACTGGTGATATTTGCAGTAACGTCCCGGGAAGCCGTCAGGGTGGAGGATGCACGTCCAGAAATCCACTGAGTAGGTGTAGGGCCTCCTTACGTCTTTAATGTGTGTGAGTTTCTGACTTGCATAAAACAAAGCTTAACTCCGTGTTTTCAGCTACGCCCGGCTGACCTTGTGGTGAGGTCTTCTTGTGGACAGAACAGTGTCTCTGTGGCGGTACCTGCCAGACCCCCGTCTTCCTAACCTCGGTTACGTATCAGCACTGCTGGGCCCTGCGACTTGAAGTCCAGGGTCTCCGGTGTCTCCTACCAGTCGTGCAGATGCTGGTAAGCGCGGACCCGGTGTCCGGTGGTGCAGAGTGGAGGTAAGCTATCAATGCTGGTTGACCTCGGTCACTCTCTTTTCCTTTTTCTTCCACCTGCCTTTCGTCCTACTCTCACCACTATCATAAGCACAAACTAGCAGCAGATGTCAGCTTTCTTTTCTTAACCGCTCTTCAAGCGTCGGCACGCTTACTTACAGAAACGCTCACTGAAGCACTCTCAGTGGACTCAACTTTGACCAGACTAAGTGGCAATCCCTTCCACTGCTACTGGACTCCACGATGTAAGCTGAGTAAGTCCTGAAGTCCTCAGGCTTTCAGATAAGTCTTTCTTTGGCTAGTCTTTCCCTCTCTACTCGTCTGAGGTAACTAGCTTGTCTGCTCTGCAACACGCTCTGACAAGATCTCGTTCTGATCTAATCCCTTCAGCCCTCAGGCTAATCTGATCTCTTCTCTGAGGTAAAACCAACGACTAGCTAACTCTCAGCTAGACTGCCTTCATCTCACTACTGTCGTCTCAAGGACTCCCTCTGGTGGAACCAGGGAAAATGTGAAGTCTTGTGTGCTTATAGGTTATCATGGATTTACCTTTCGTGCATCCTCCAGGGTAACATGTGGCTCCAGTCACAGCTGGGCTACACATCCCCCCCTGGTTAATATCAGCACTCCCGGGCTGAAAAAGAAAACAATTTTTATAACATCAACAAAGAAACATAATTATAACTCTTCCCTTGCGGAGGTAAGGATACTTCAAACGTTTCATAATACAAGTAACATATATACAAATATTTACACAAATCTTATTTACATTTTTACACTTGGATATTGGTTCACTGGATCAATTTGCTAGGCCTACTCTTGGTACCTAACAGGTAACCTTCCTTTCGTTGTGCGTACTGACCTACGTGGTGTGGTGTCAGGTTTAGTAGCCTCTGGCCTATCTGTCCTGCGTGCCGGAAAACTGTAAATATGCCTCCACCTCTCTAGGGATCTGGCAAGCATACTAGCGACTGGGCGATGCGGTTCTGTTTCGCCAGGGGATTCATCTTCCTGAGACCCTACATCTGAAGGTTCCACGTTTTGAGATTCCATTCTTTGAGATACTTCAGGAGATGCTACAGGAGCAAGTTCCTCACGAACTATTTCTTCTGCTGCGGCAACTGGTTCAACTCGACGTTGGGGTGCTTCTTGTGGTTGGTAAAATTGAAGTACTGGAATAATCACAGCATCCCCGATACAAGGCCAATCTGCAGGAAAATCTCCTAGATCCATGTGTGTATGACTTCACCTGGTTCCTCTTTTTCCATAACAAGTTCTTCCTCGTGAAGTTTTAACATGTCTGGACACAGTTTTAGGTGGTCTCTGGATACCGTGGTGGTCGTCTTTCCTCTATCTTTGCTAATGGTACAGGTTTTCCTGTTGTCAAACTTGGAACTTTGCACGACATATGGCTCTTTTTCCCACTGATTGTCTAGTTTGTGCATTCTTCTTTTCCTTTTTAGCACAATCTCTCCAGGTGCAAAAGGTTTAGCTGGAGCACTTTTGTTGTAGTTCTCCTCTTGCTTGTCCCTTACTTTATTGAGACTATCTTCCACGCAGGCTTGTACTCTCCTGTACTGTTCCTGTCGGGTCGTGTTCCAATCTTCAGTAGTAACATCAGTTTCTGGTTCTACAACACCAAGTTCCAAATCCATGGGCAGCTTTCCTGGTCTTGCTCGCATAAGGTAGGCTGGAGTGCAGTTGGTGGAACTCACCGGTATGTGATTGTACAGATCTACCAAGTCAGGTAGTAAGTCTGGCCACCGATTCCTCTCCTCAAGTGGTACCGTCTTCAGCAGATCAATGACTATGTGATTCATCTTTTCACAGAGACCATTTGTTTGGGGGTGGTACGGTGTGGTTCTTATTTTCTTACACCCGTACAAGTGACAGAACTCTTTAAACAATTCGGCTTCAAAGGCAGGACCCTGATCAGTTAACACTTGCTCTGGATATCCATGGGGTCTGCAGAAATACGCTTGAAACGTCTTTGCTGCTGTTTCAGCTGTCAGATCTTTGACAGGGGCGACCACCAGGAACCTGGAGTAGTGATCCACCATTGTCAGGGCATATGAGTATCCTGACCTGCTGGGTGACAACTTGACATGGTCCAAGGCCACGATCTCCAAGGGATGAGTCGTCTTGATGGGTTGCAGGGGTGCTTTCTGGCTGCTGTAGTCTTTTCTTCGGAGGCTACAGGACGCACAGTTTTTGCACCATTTCTCGATGGAACTACGCATTCCCACCCAGTAGAAACGACACTTCAGCAGGGTTTCCAGCTTCTTCCAGCCAAAGTGCCCCGCTCGATCGTGGTAGGCTTCCAACACCATCTGGATGTCTGTTCTTGGACTACTATCTGCCATACCATCTCATGGGTTCTGGGGTTGACGTACCTTCGGCACAGCTTCTCTCGGTAGATAAACAGCCGTCTTCTCTCGTTCCACAGCTGCTTTGCTTGTTGAGACGCATCCTTCTCCAAGGAGGAACCTTCCTGAGTTATCAGCTCCTTGATGCGGCTGACAGCCGGGTCACTGTTCTGGGTCTCCTTCCAGCTGTGGTGAGGTAAAGGGTTTAACGTCTTAACACGCTGCCTCCTGTAGGCTCGTTGCTCGTGGATCATCCTATTTCTATGGAATGCAGGTAGCCCAATCTCTTCTAGATCATCCAATTCCTCTTCCGTGTCGGACTCATGCGGCATTCTGGACAAGGCGTCAGCGTTGGCATTCTTACGGCCCGCCCTGTACTTGATGGTAAATTGATAGTTCGACAGCCGAGCCATCCAACGTTGCTCCATGGCTCCCAGCTTGGCTGTTTCAAGATGTGTCAAGGGGTTATTATCAGTGTAAGCAGTGAACTTGCTGGAGGCTAGGTAATGCTTGAATCTTTCTGTAATGGCCCAGACCAGCGCCAGGAACTCCAACTTGAAGCTGCTATAGTTCTCTGGGTTTCTCTCGGTCGGCCGGAGCTTCCTGCTTGCATATGCAATGACTTTTTCTTGGCCATTTTGCTTCTGACTGAGAACAGCTCCCAATCCTTCATTGCTGGCATCAGTGTACAGCAGGAACGGCTGGCTGTAGTCAGGGTAGGCTAAGATCTCATCAACTGTCAGGATCTCCTTCATCTCCTTAAATGCCTCAGCTTGTTCTTTACCCAATGGAATGGAGCATTTCTGCTCTTGAGGGGTTGTCCTACCAGGAGTCCTGCAGAGGCGCTGCTTTCTTGGTGTAGTCCTTTACAAACCTCCGGTAGTAACCTGTCAGTCCCAGGAACTGGCGCACCTCCTTGAGATTCTTCGGCTCCGGCCATTTCTGGATGGCAGTGACCTTCTCGGGGTCTGGCGCTACTCCTTCTGAGCTGACAATATGTCCCAAGTACTGTACCTTTTGTTTGAGCAGATGGCACTTTGAAGGCTTCAGTTTCATCCCATACTTGGACAGTGACTCAAATACCTCTGCCAGGTGCTTCAGATGATCCTCATACGTCTTGGAGTACACAATTACGTCGTCCAGGTACAGCAACATGGTTTCAAAGTTGAGATGTCCCAGGCAACTCTCCATCACTCTCTGGAACGTTCCCGGGGCACTGCTGAGTCCAAACGGCATTCTGTCAAACTCACAGAGTCCCATCGGGGTGGTGAAAGCCGTCTTCTCCCGATCCTCCTCAGCCACAGCTACTTGCCAGTACCCACTAGTGAGGTCAAGGGTGGAAAAGTAGTTAGCAGTTTTTAAGGCAGCTAAGGATTCCTCAATGCGTGGTAAAGGGTATGCATCTTTATGTGTAATGCGATTTACTTGTCTGTAATCTACACACATTCTCATGCTTCCATCCTTTTTCCTAACTAGGACTAGAGGTGCTGCCCAGGGACTACAACTATCCCTTATCACCCCTGCTTCCTTCATGTCACGCAACATTTCCTTAGCTTTCTGGTAGTGTGCTGGAGGTATAGGCCTGTACCGCTCTTTGATGGGAGGATGGCTGCCTGTAGGGATATGATGTTGTACTCCCTTAATTGTCCCAAAGTCAAGTGGGTGTTTGCTAAATACCTGTGTGTACTCCTGTACCACTCGTAGTACTCCTTGTTTCTGGTGGGCTGGAGTGGTGTCTGTCCCGACATGGAGCCGCTGACACCAATCCTCCACCTGGGTTGCTGGGTCATTATCCTCCGCTGGTTGGCGGGAGGCTAAGGACTCGGTCGTGAGAATGGAGTTGTTATCTACGGTATGTAATTTAGCAACAGTGGCATAACTTGGTAAATTTACTTCATCTTCTCCCCAGTTGAGAAGACGTACTGGTACCCTCCCATTTCGTACTTCTACTACCCCTCTAGCAGTCAAGATTGTAGGTCTGTGCTCTGAACAATGGGCTCTACTACTGCTTGGTAGTTCTGTCCTCTCAGACCTATTGCTGCTCTACACCATATAAGCATTTCACTCATTGGGGGTATCACAATGGGGTTCGGGTCTGTCACCCATACATTACCAATTTCACCATCTGTCAGCTCCGCTTGCTGCTGGCACATCAAGGCCCGGATCTCCCTCTGGATCACTCCCTTTTGCTTTGGCCTGGCAACTTCGGCGAGCTGTTGGAGCAAAAACACAACTTCTCCCAGACAGTTACTAATAATGTTTGTACCTAAAACCACATTTAAGCCATTTTCCTCATTTACAGTCTTTACTAGTGTTGAGCGATACGATACTGCAAATATCGGGTATCGGCCGATATTGGCTGTATCGGAATTCCGATTCCGAGTACCAATATTTTCGTCATATCGGATACCGGAATCGGAATGTCACTGTCACTGTCAGTGTCCGTCGGTCGGGTCTGTCAGGAGTCAGCGGCACTTACCTGGCAGAAGATCTCCGGCGGTCACAGGCTGGACTGCTTCATGGCCGCCATCCTCTTCTCCCCGGCGGTCACATGCAGTTTCTCGCGATAACTGCAGTGACTGCTGGGTAATCCCGGCCATAAAGCAGTCAGTCCGATGACGTCACCGCGGGGAAGCAGGTAATCAGCTGTGCTGCGTTGCGATGACAGGCTCTGCCTGTCATTGCGATGTAGCAGAGCTGGATCGCCGTGGGACAGTCGTTACTATGGACTGCGTCGGACAGGTGGTATACTGTTGGTTTGTTTTTTTTCTTTTTTTTACAGGAGATCGATGGCGTCGCAGGAATGAGTGTATAATAAAATTAATGAAAACTGTGTTGTCTCTTTTATTTCATTAAAAGACTTTTTTCTTGCTGTGTCTTTTTTTTAAACATTTAATAACTTTGGGATTAATAATGGATCGGTGTCTTATTGACGCCTCTCCATTATTAACCGGGCTTATTGTCACCGTGCAATCAACAGTGACATTAACCTCTTATTACCCCGCTTGCCACCGCTACAGGGCAAGTGGGAAGAGCCGGGTAAAGTGCCACAATTGGCACATCTTTTGATGCGCCAAATGTGGGGCTGCTGTAGCCTGGTATTATCAGGCTGTTGAGGGCCAAAATCCATGGGCCTTGACAGTCTTTTAATACCAGGCCGCAGCAGTCTGCATTTTACTTGGCTGGTTAACAAAAATAGGGGGGATCCCCACGCCGTTTTTTTTTTCGAGGGGATCCCCTATTTTTGTTAACCAGCCAAGCTAAGCAGACTGCTGTGGCCTGGTATTATCAGGCTTGCAAGGTCCATGGATATTGGATCCTTACCAGCCTGAAAAACCAGGCCTCAGCGGTCTGCTTCATCTGGCTGGTTAACAAAAATAGGGGGACCCCACGCTAATTTTTTTCGAGGGGATCCCCTATTTTTGTTAATCAGTCAAGATATGCAGACTGCTGTGGCCTGGTATTATCAGGCTGGCAAGGTCCATGGATCTTGGCTCCTTAACAGCCTGAAAATCCAGGCCTCAGCGGTCTGCTTCATCTGGCTGGTTAACAAAAATAGGGGGGACCCCACGCCAATTTTTTTCGAAGGGAACCCCTATTTTTGTTAATCAGTTCCCTCTGACGTCACTGATGGTGTCCCTGGCTGACCTGAAGTGAAAGTGGAAAGCAATCAGTTAAGCTTTCCACTTCCTCTCCTGTCAGCCAGGAGAGGAGCTCATTCATTTGGGGTTTACTGTGAGGCTGCAGCATTAGCTGCGGTCCCTGCAGTAAACATTAACCCTTTCTGAAGGATTACACCGTGGGACCTGACTGTGCATCGGATTGGTAAGAATAATTTTGCTTTATTATTTTATTTTTATTACAGGAAATGGTTTTAGCAGGTAAATAAAATATGGTCAAAAACTGTGTGATTATTTCATTAAACTTCTTTTTTATTAAAGTGTGTGTGTTTGATTTTTCTTTCATACAATAGGATTAATAATTGATAGTTGTCTAATTGACAGCTCTCAATTTTTAACCTGGCTTAAAGTGACCTTTCAATTGCAAGGTCATTTTAACCCCTTATTAACCCATTCGCCACTGCTAAAGGGCAATGGGAATAGACGGGCAAAGTGCCAGAAAGGGCAAATCTAATTAGAGATTTGCCCTTTCTGGGGTGTCTGGGGGCAGATGTTAGTAGCCGGGGGGGGCCAAAAATAATGGTCCCTCTCTGGGCTATTATTATCTGCCCCCACTCACTGGCTTTGTCTGTCTGGTTGCGAAAATAGGGCGGGAGCCCACGCATTTTTTTTCAGCAGTTTTACACCTCATATATATATATACATGTCATTGAATTTGTGACACATATATATATATATATTTATAGTTCATACACTTCTACATAGTATAATAGCCGCTAATTCAATTGCCGGCTTTTGTGAAAATGCAGAACCCGACATGAAATGACACTTGGTTTACATAGAGTTAACCATGTCTTTTCATGTAGTTTGATATCTGATTTGCACAAACAATTACATGAGTGTAAGTGTGCAAAATTTCACACCTGTAGGGGTTAATTAAAGGTGTAAATTCGTAGCAAAAAAGTCCGTTTTTTTTACAACGAATTTACACCTTTAATTAACACCTACAGGTGTGAAATTTTGCACACAGCCACTCATGTAATTGTTTGTGCAAATCAGATATCAAACTACATGAAAAGACATGGTTAACTCTATGTAAACCAAGTGTCATTTCATGTCGGGTGCTTCTGTCTTTTCACAAAAGCCGACTTTACCCGGCAATTGAATCAGAGGCTATTTTACTATGTAGACGTGTATAAACTATAAATATATGTATATATATATGTCACAATGACATGTATATATATATATGTATTCTATGTGTGTATATTTAGTGTTTACAAGGAAAGAATGGGGTTTTTTTAGTTACGATATTTTGTTCCCATAGACTTACATTGGATTTCCGGTATCGGTATCGGGTATCGCCGATATTTTAATGGTATCGGCGATACCATTCCGATTCCGATACTTTTGGATATCGGAAAGTATCGCTCAACTCTAGTCTTTACTACTAAGAGTCCCTGGTCCTTCAGCTCCACTCTGCCCACCTTTACGTCCACATTTTTGGCTCCGAGTATATCAACAGGGAGACCATTAGAGGCATACACAGCAAAGTCAGGGCTCGGGGGCTGGAGACTGTCCATGGACCAAAACTTATTATACAGGACATCAGGTATGATGGTCACCTGAGATCCAGTGTCCAGCAGGGCAGGGATTGCGATCCCGTCCAGGATGATGGACAGGTAGGGTCTCCCTCCCACAAACCTGCGGTTCCATTCGGAGTGGCCTAAAGAGTCTAGTCCTGGGTGCTGGCCCTCGGACCCAGGATCTGCTCGTTTAAAGGACACTGTCAGGCCAGATGACCTTCTCTGTTGCAACGGTAGCAGACGATCTCTCGGCGAGGATGGTGCTGATCAGGGGTCGCTCCTGGGGTGGCGTTGTCCTCCTCCGGTGGGGCGAAGTCCTCCTCCTCCTCCGGTTCATCCAAGGGACATCCTCTGGGCATTCGGCTAGCAGGATCTTTCCTCCTTCCTCCTTCCTCCTTCCGCAGTTGCAGGGCACTCATTACAGCGGCCAGATTTTTAGTCAGCTGGCGCACTTCTGAGCACAGACAGTCCAACTCAGTAGGGGGTGCCACCTGCGTTTTGGCTTCCGCCACCAGCGGGTAAAAGGTGGATGCTGCCAGCTTTAGAGTAGCTTCACCCGGGTGACACTGGGTCGACACCTCGGGCTTCTCCAGGGGTCGCAGTCCTTTTATAGCCATATCTTTTAGGGCATCAAAGGTAGCGTCAGGATGATCCAAGGACCACCAGTGCACAGTTCTGCTTTCAGCTTGGGACCTCAGTCCCTGTACAAACTGTTCCTTCAACATTTTGCTTTCATTAATGGCTCTTATAGAGTTGACCTGTTTGAGAGCTCGCAGGGCCCCCTGTAGTCAGCAGGCATAGTCCCTAATACTGTCATCAGGTCTCTGGGAGCATTGGTAAAACCTCATCCGGAGATCTGTTTCAGTGCAGTCCTCAAAAATAGTCTGTAATTTTAAGAAAATTGAAAGCACTGATTCCTGGTTTGCAGCTGTCCAAGTTTCTACTTCCCTTTCTGCAGCACCAGTCAGTTGTCCTACTACCACTGCAGCTCTTTGTTTCTCTGTCATAGGGTACATGTCCATTATGCTGCATATTTTGCGTTTAAACCCTGACAGGGTATCCGGCTTGCCGCTGTACTGAGGGAGCCACTTCGCTCCAGGCATGTATGGCAGCATTAGCGGTACTATCGGGGCCACTGGACCTGGTGAGGGGCCAACGTTTCCACCCCGCGCGGCAGCGCCGGCGGGTAAGTCATCGGAGCGGTCACCCTGGGCCGCGCTGTCAGCTTGCGGCTGCGACATGTCTGCGCCCCCCTAGTTAAGCGTGGCCTACCTTCTCCTGAAAGCTGCAGATCTGCCAGGCACAGCGATGTGGAAGGACCTGTGTCGCCGGCGCTCTGACGTCAGAGCGATCACTGAAGTTCTCCACAGGACCTGCCGCCATGTCAGCATTGGGGGCGTGTCCGGGACTCCGCGCGCTTTCTGCAGGTACGCCCCTTCTCTTTGCGCTGTAGCACTGTAATTTGGCAGGCAATGGCGGACAATTGGCGCCAAAAATCTCAAAAACAGCAACACAGTCTCTAGCACAAAAACAGTCCACTTCAGGCACACAGGACTCACGTATAGCGAGCTTCGTATCCTGTTTGTGACGCCAAAAGAATGAGTCGCACGTACCAGGGCTTTGGGGTACTCGGCACCGAGCCCGTTCACTTCACTGGGGGATGTCACGGGTAGCGCAGCTCGGTCCGTTGCCCTGGGCGCTCACTAAAGGGGGATATTTACAGGGGATGATAGAATGTTCGTGACGCCACCTGTGGTTCCTGGTCAGGGTGACCAGCGCTGCAGGGTAAGTCCTCTGAGGGTTTGGGGCAGCAAGGTGTTAAGTCTCCCACAGACGAGACTGATTCCTCAGAGTATATGGCGGTGTAGGGGTGCAGGAGCAATAATGCAGACACACACAAACAAGTCTCTTTCTGTACCTTTACTGGTGATATTTGCAGGCACGTCCCGGGAAGCCGTCAGGGTGGAGGATGCACGTCCAGAAATCCACTGAGTAGGTGTAGGGCCTCCTTATGTCTTTAATGTGTGTGAGTTTCTGACTTGCATAAAACAAAGCTTAACTCCGTGTTTTCAGCTACGCCCGGCTGACCTTGTGGTGAGGTCTTCTTGTGGACAGATCAGTGTCTCTGTGGCGGTACCTGCCAGACCCCCGTCTTCCTAACCTCGGTTACGTATCAGCACTGCTGGGCCCTTGCGACTTGAAGTCCAGGGTCTCCGGTGTCTCCTACCAGTCATGCAGATGCTGGTAAGCGCGGACCCGGTGTCCGGTGGTGCAGAGTGGAGGTAAGCTATCAATGCTGGTTGACCTCGGTCACTCTCTTTTCCTTTTTCTTCCACCTGCCTTTCGTCCTACTCTCACCACTATCATAAGCACAAACTAGCAGCAGATGTCAGCTTTCTTTTCTTAACCGCTCTCCAAGCGTCGGCATGCTTACTTACAGAAACGCTCACTGAAGCACTCTCAGTGGACTCAACTTTGACCAGACTAAGTGGCAATCCCTTCCACTGCTACTGGACTCCACGATGTAAGCTGAGTAAGTCCTGAAGTCCTCAGGCTTTCAGATAAATCTTTCTTTGGCTAGTCTTTCCCTCTCTACTCATCTGAGGTAACTAGCTTGTCTGCTCTGCAACACGCTCTGACAAGATCTCGTTCTGATCTAATCCCTTCAGCCCTCAGGCTAATCTGATCTCTTCTCTGAGGTAAAACCAACGACTAGCTAACTCTCAGCTAGACTGCCTTCATCTCACTACTGTCGTCTCAAGGGCTCCCTCTGGTGGAACCAGGGAAAATGTGAAGTGTTGTGTGCTTATAGGTTATCATGGATTTACCTTTCGTGCATCCTCCAGGGTAACATGTGGCTCCAGTCACAGCTGGGCTACACACATCCCATGAGGACAGACACCCTAGTTTACAAGACCAAAAGTACTGGGCATGACTGCACCCTGAAAAATGAAGTGCAAAAAACATACAGTTGTGCTGAAAAGTTAACATACCCGGGTAGAATTTTTGCTTTCTCGGCCTTTTTCCAAAGAATATGAATGATAACACCAAAACTTGTTCTCCACTCATAGCTAGTGATTGGGTGAAGCCATTTATTGTCAAACTACTGTGTTTTCTCTTTTTTAAACATAATGGAGGAAGAAGATTGGGGAGGAGATGTAGGGTGGTGCTGAACCGTGGAGCACTTTGTGGGTAAAGGGGCCTTTACACATAGCGATATCGCCAGCAATATCGCTAAAGCATCACCGATTTGGTGACGCAGCAGCGATATTGCTAGTGATATTGCTTTGTGTGATACTTACCTCCGACCAGCTCCCCCGCTGTCTGTCACTAATCGCGCGAGATCGTGCAGCTCCATTTCTCGTCGGGCACTTCCTGCTGGGCTTCCTGCTGGCGCCGACGAGCGATGCGCGGAAGCGTGCGGGAGGACGTCAGGATCGCCGTGTCTGAAAGGTAAGTAACAACCGCTGCGGCGTAGCTAAGTACCTGTGAGATCTGCCTGTGTGGCAGTTCACTAGCGACCATTTCGCGATGCACCAGCGATCCTGACCGGGTCGTATCGTGGTCGGGATCGCTGGTGCATTGCTAAATGTAAAAGGCCCTCAAGATTGATAGGTTTATATTTAACTTAATAGTGGATGGGCAACTAGTGCAATGACTGGCACAGGGTAGAGGCATCAGTGTAGCGGTTGGAAAGGAACATGATCCTGGTGTCTGCATTCAGGACGGATTGGAGAGGGGAGAGTTAAGTAAGAGGGAGATCGATTAGTAGAGAGTTGCAAGCAGTCCAGACGAGAATAGGAGCTAAAGTAAGAGTTTTTGCTGAGTAAAAGGTAAGAAAAGGTCAAATTCTAGAGATGTTTTTGATGGGTAGGTGACATGAGTGAGTGAGTCAAATATTGCCCCAAGATAGCTGGCATGTTCCTGGGAGTAATGTTAGAACCACACACGGAAATGGCAATATTGGGTTTGGGAAGGAAGTTAGTAGAGGGAGGGAACACAAAGAGTTCAGTTTTTGACAGATTCAGTTTTAGATAGAGGAAGGACATGATGTTAGATACAGCGGAAAGGCAATCACTGGTATTTTGTAGTAATACGGATGTGATGTCAGGAGACGACGTGTATAATTGGGTGTCAACAGCATACAGATGGTACTGGAAACCGAATCTACTGATTGCTTGCCCAGTAGTGGCAGTATATAAGGAGAAGAGGAGATAGCTTAGTACTGAGCCCTGTGGGACCCTAGCAGTAATGGGAAGAGGAAAGGAAGAGGCGCTATCAAAACATACTGTGAATGAGTGGTCAGAGAGGTAGGAGGAATACCAGAGACAGGCCAATAGAATGGAGTGTAGTGAGTTGGAGCTGGTGATCGACAGTGTCGAATGCTGCAGAGAGATCCAAGAGAATCAGCAGGGAGTAGCAGGGAGTAGTGACCATAAGATTTCTAAACAATTATAAAATCTTCTTTTGAGTTGGTATATTTCATTGAGATATTAGTAATCAAAGCATTGGCACCTAATTAGTTAACTGTTGTTAAGTCTAATTGGAGGTAATCATATAGTATCTCATACAGGGAGAAATACAGGTCCTTCTCAAAAAATTAGCATATAGTGCTAAATTTCATTATTTTCCATAATGTAATGATTACAATTAAACGTTCATATATTTTAGATTCATTACACACCAACTGAAATTTGTCAGGTCTTTTATTGTTTTAATACTGATGATTTTGGCATACAACTCCTGATAACCCAAAAAACCTGTCTCAAAAAATTAGCATATCAAGAAAAGGTTCTCTAAACGACCTATTACCCTAATCTTCTGAATCAACTAATTAACTCTAAACACATGCAAAAGATTCCTGAGGCTTTTAAAAACTCCCTGCCTGGTTCATTACTCAAAACCCCCATCATGGGTAAGACTAGCGACCTTACTGATGTCAAGAAGGCCATCATTGACACCCTCAAGCAAGAGGGTAAGACCCAGAAAGAAATTTCTCAACAAATAGGCTGTTCCCAGAGTGCTGTATCAAGGCACCTCAATGGGAAGTCTGTTGGAAGGAAACAATGTGGCAGAAAACGCTGTACAATGAGAAGAGGTGACCGGACCCTGAGGAAGATTGTGGAGAAGGACCGATTCCAGACCTTGGGGGACCTGAGGAAGCAGTGGACTGAGTCTGGTGTAGAAACATCCAGAGCCACCGTGCACAGGCGTGTGCAGGAAATGGGCTACAGGTGCCGCATTCCCCAGGTAAAGCCACTTTTGAACCATAAACAGCGGCAGAAGCGCCTGACCTGGGCTACAGAGAAGCAGCACTGGACTGTTGCTAAGTGGTCCCAAGTACTTTTTTCTGATGAAAGCAAATTTTGCATGTCATTCGGAAATCAAGGTGCCAGAGTCTGGAGGAAGACTGGGGAGAAGGAAATGCCAAAATGCCTGAAGTCCAGTGTCAAGTACCCACAGTCAGTGATGGTGTGGGGTGCCATGTCAGCTGCTGGTGTTGGTCCACTGTGTTTCATCAAGGGCAGGGTCAATGCAGCTAGCTATCAGGAGATTTTGGAGCACTTCATGCTTCCATCGGCTGAAATGCTTTATGGAGATGAAGATTTCATTTTTCAGCACGACCTGGCACCTGCTCACAGTGCCAAAACCACTGGTAAATGGTTTACTGACCATGGTATTACTGTGCTCAATTGGCCTGCCAACTCTCCTGACCTGAACCCCATAGAGAATCTGTGGGATATTGTGAAGAGAAAGTTGAGAGACGCAAGACCCAACACTCTGGATGAGCTTAAGGCCGCTATCGAAGCATCCTGGGCCTCCATAACACCTCAGCAGTGTCACAGGCTGATTGCCTCCATGCCACGCCACATTGAAGCAGTCATTTCTGCAAAAGGATTCCCGACCAAGTATTGAGTGCATAACTGAACTTTGTTATTTGATGTTTTTTTTGTTTGTTTTTAAAAAACACTTTTATTTTATTGGACGGTTGAAATATGTTAATTTTTTGAGACAGGTTTTTTGGCTTATCAGGAGTTGTATGCCAAAATCATCAGTATTAAAACAATAAAAGACCTGACAAATTTCAGTTGGTGTGTAATGATTCTAAAATATATGAAAGTTTAATTGTAATCATTACATTATGGAAAATAATGAAATTTTGCACTATATGCTAATTTTTTGAGAAGGACCTGTACATGACCACAGTGAAAGTATCTAATAAGATCCACTTGGACTTAACCAAATTTAACTTATTAAGTGTCAAATACTTTGATTGATGATATGTCTACAACCAAGCAGGAAAGTTTAAAAGAAAAAAAATGTTATTTCCCTCTGCAGCCACTATTACAACATGTTTCCAGCTCAACATGAAAAATTTGGTGGAAAGTCCACTTTAACTCATAACATCCCAGCAGCTGATTAATTTCCATACAGCAGTTTTCTGATCACCTCCCTCTCATCTTCTGAAGAGATGCTGTTCTAAAACTTGCAAAATCACCAGCTCGCAGTTTTCACAGCAAATCTCTAAAACTGTGCTTTCTGTTCCTGTTGTCAGGCACTGTGTGCTTTTTCAAAAGTCCTGTTATCGCAGTATGTAAATAAAGTGATAGCAGTGTGAGGCTATGTGCAGACGGTGCAGATTCTGCAGAGGAATTTTCCGTGCAGATTTTGGTAAATCCGCAGGTAAAACGACCTGGATTTTACCTGCGGATTTACTGCGGATTTGGTGCAGATTTTACGCGTTTTTTGTGCGTATTTCCCATGCGTTTTTAGACCTGCGGATTTCTATTTAGAGGAGGTCTGACAACGCTGCGGAACTGCACAAAATAAGTGACATGCTGCGGATTTAAATCCGCACCAAATCCGCGCGGAAAAATCCGCAGCATGTGCACTGCGTTTTTTTTTTACATTGCATCTAATGCTACTGTACATTACTTGCAGTTCTGCTGCAGATCTGCAGCGGAAAATCCGCTGCGGATCCGCAGCAGAATCCGCATCGTGTGCACATAGCCTAAGGCTACTTTCACACATCAGTTTTTTTGTGTCAGGCATAATCCGTCGAATACCTGAAGGGACGGATCCGGCGCTGAAATGAAAAAACTGATGCAACGGATCAGTTTTTTTGCTGGATCCGACCTGAACTTTTGAAACCGGAAAAAGAAGTTTTGCAGCAGGAAAATGCAGGTACGCATGTCTGGACCGAGGAGAGAGAGAGAGACCTTAGTTTCCAGAATCCGGATCAGTCTTTTGACGGATTGCACAAAAGACTGGTCCGGTTCCATACACTTGTATTATTTCCGGCCGCCTGATGCGCCGCTTCAGGCACTATCAGGCAGCTCTGGAAAACAAAAAAAAATGTTGCAGTGACCGTTTTGTCCAGCCGCCGGAATGTCCATTTCCGCCGGATCCGGACAAAAACGGATGCAACGCAACGACATCAGGCGCGATCCGGCGCTAATGAAAGTCAATGCTAAAAAAACCGCATCCGGTACCGGATCCATTTTTTAACAACACGCCGGATCGTCCCTGAAGTAAAAAAACGGATGTGTGAAAGAGGCCTAAACTGATCAATCAACTGACAGCAGAATGTGTTATAGCAGAACTTATGCTGAGCTTTTATAGTTCTACTGCTAATACAGTTCTTCTATTCACCACAACTGTCAGTCAAGCAGCAGAGACCGCCCTGCCAGAAACCAGGTAGTGGAAGAGACTGCTGAGCTGCTCAAGAGACAACTTGAGAATACCCCTTTAATTCTTATCTTGTTATCATGCAAACAATACATACTAGAAAGCTGACTGAAGACAGGGAAGAAAGGAAGTAATATGTGGCTACTGGAACAAACTGCATATAAAAGAGTAGAGACCTAGATCTGAAGAGAAACTGTATGCACAAAATGATAAAGCTGAATCAAAGCTCTAGTAAAGTTACTTTTATTTTAAAAGTACCTGGGTTTTTAAGGATAGCTAGAATCAATACATTACATATGGTTTAAATCATGTTTTTGTGTTTAATATATTTTACATGTTAATATAATTTTTATATCACAATCTGTATCAAAAACAAAAATTAGAAATCTTGAAATTTTTGCACTTACCACTGGGATTTTTTTTCATCCCACCTTCCTGTTATTTCGACAAACAACACATGTACATTAGCTACAGTATACTGAACAGCCTTATCTTTTGTATTGAAGCATCTACAGTGGGTTCAGAAAGTATTCAGACCCCTTTAAATTTTTCACTCTTTGTTTCATTGCAGCCATTTGGTAAATTCAAAAAAGTTCATTTTTTCTCATTAATGTACACTCTGCCCCCCATCTTGACTGAAAAAAACAGAAATGTAGATTTTTTTTGCAAATTTATTAAAAAGAAAAAGTGAAATATCACATGGTCATAAGTATTCAGACCCTCTGCTCAGACACTCATATTTAAGTCACATGCTGTCCATTTCCTTGTGATCCTGCTTGAGATGGTTCTACTCCTTCATTGGAGTCCAGCTGTGTTTAATTAAACTGATAGGACTTGATTTGTAAAGGCACACAGCTGTCTATATAAGACCCCCAGCTCACAGTGCATGTCAGACCAAATGAGAATCATGAGGTCAAAGGAACTGGCCAAGGAGCTCAGAGACAAGGCATACATCTGGCCAAGGTTACAAAATAATTTCTGCAGTATTCAAGGTTCCTAAGAGCACAATGGTCTCCATAATCCTTAAATGGAAGAAGTTTGGGACCACCAGAAGTCTTCCTAGACCTGACTGTCCAGCCAAACTGAGCAATAGTGGGAGAAGAGCCTTGGTGAGAGAGGTAAAGAAGAACCCCAAGATCACTGGGGCTGAGCTCCACAGATGCAGTAGGTAGATGGGAGAAAGTTCCACAAAGTCAACCAACTGTCACTGCAGCCCTCCACCAGTCGGGCCTTTATGGCAGAGTGCCCGACGGAAGCCTCTCCTCAGTGCCAGACATATGAAATCCCACATAGAGTTTGCTAAAAAGCACATGAAGGACTCCCAGACTATGAGAAATAAGATTCTCTGGTCTGATGAGACAAAGGTAGAACTTTTTGGTGATAATTCTAAGTGGTATGTGTGGAGAAAACCAGGCACTGCTCATTACCTGCCCAATACAATCCCAACAGTGAAACATGGTGGTGGCAGCATCATGCTATGGGGGTATTTTTCAGCTGCAGGGAATGGATGACTGGTTGCAATTGAAGGAAACATGAATGCAACCAAATACAGAGATATCCTGGATGAAAACCTCTTCCAGAGTGCCCTGGACCTCAGACTTGGCTGAAGGTTCACCTTCCAACAAGACAATGACCCTAAGCACACAGCTAAAATAACAAAGGAGTGGCTTCAGAACAACTTTGTGACCATTCTTGACTGGCCCAGCCAGCGCCCTGACCTAAACCCAATTTAGCTTCTCTGGGGAGACCTGAAAATGGCTGTTCACCAACGTTCACCATCCAACCTGACGAAACTGGAGAGGATCTGCAAGGAAGAATGGCAGAGGATCCCCAAATTCAAGTGTGAAAAACTTATTGCACCATTCCCAAGAAGACTCATGGCTATAATAGCTCAAAAAGGTGCTTCTACTCAATACTGAGCAAAGTGTCTGAATACTTATGACCATGTGATATTTCAGTTTTTCTTTTTTAATAAATTTGCAAAAATTTCTACATTTCTGTTTTTTTTCAGTCAAGATGGGGTGCAGAGTGTACATTAATGAGAAAAAATTAACTTTTTTGAATTTACCAAATGGCTGCATTGAAACAAAGAGTGAAAAATTTAAAGGGGTCTGAATACTTTCCATACCTATTGTAACTCGCATGTGAAAGGAAGGGGAGCAGTCAGCTGTAACATCATCAATTGGTGGATCCTGTGTTATCCGTTTTGTATAGAGGGTTACCTGTCATTGTAATCCTGCCTCTGCTGATAAGAATCCTCGCGGAAAAGTCTTCCTGAAAGGACAGCAAGTATGAGTCTAAAAACCCTAGTGACCAGTCTGAAAATTCTAAGATTACTCATTTTATTTTTTAATAAAGATTTTACTATGAAGAAAAAAAATACAAAACATTGAAACATTTTTTTTCAAAAAAATGCATGTAACAAAAAAGTTGATTTAAACAGTAAGTCATTTTCTGATTACAGCTTCCCTTTAAATACTTGTATTTGTTTCTTGTGGTCCACATATGAAGTGAACAATCTTTCCACATACACAACAAAGTTATTTTTCTTGTTCTTTTTTTGCAGCGAGACTTTTACGCTCCTGCCCCATATTTGTTTTATGAAAGAATAAGTCAATTTAACTTCAAACAACACATTGTGTCTGTTTTTTCAGTTTATACCTCACAATAGATAATTACCAGGCTAATCATTATTGGTCATTGGCCATTAATTTGTTTTAGAGTATATACCTCAGTGGGCAGTAATTACTTCACAGCCTTTGATAAGATATCATTAACAAAATGAGAAGACCAGAGAAAATATGTTAATTACTCTAAGTGCTCCATTGGTTCCTCTACGGAATAAACAAGTTGAACAATTAAGACTTCACATACTTTGTGCCAGGCTAACTGCACAGTTAGATAGAAAAAAATCTCCATAATGACATCCATAAAGCTAATAAATACACATCAGAGTTGTAAACAGACTTGCAATGTATCATCCCAAATACATAAATGAATAAAATAGGATTCAAAAGTCAAATAACAGAATATATAAAATATGAATAAAAAATGCATTTTTATTATTTATAATTTTTTTACACACTATTTAATATTTTTATACCCGCAATCATGTTTACATTAAGAGCTCTCTGGTGAATTGTACAATCACGCCTAACATAATGAGTTATTAGTATACATGTTACCCAACGGGTATTTTTAATGTAATGTATTAGAAAACTTCCAGTCAATGTCAAATTAATTCCTTTTCTATATTAAAATGTACCTTTTTTTTAGGTAATAAGCATCACATATTTCTTAAGCCATTATAGCTAAATTTAACAATTTAACCAGGAAAGCAAAATATTCTAATTCTGTTACAAATATGAATTTCAGTATTAAAGTTACAGTTTAATTAAATAAGTATTCTATAATAACAAAAAATATACACATTTTCTATAATACTTCCCATACCAATTTTCAAGGAATTTAATCCCTAAAAGAAGCATTCACAGCAAAGTTTTTATCCTCTTAATTTGTTGCAATCATCATGCTTTATAGCAGTGTGTACTTACTATTGCTCACTTTGCTTTTCTGCCTAGTTAATTCTTCTCTTTTCCATGATATCTATGATATTACTTGTCAGAAGTCTCTTTTTCCTGCATGAGTCATCATCAGAACTACAATCCTAAATCACTGCAAAGTCCCTGCCAGCCCAGCTCCACATCTTTTTAACTCCTGACCCAAAGGTTTTTCTCCTCCCCCTGCCAGGGATTTTGCAGTGAGTAGAATTGTAGTTCTAATGATGATTCATGCAGAGAAAAGAGACCTCCTGCTTCTACATAGCACTTAAAGGATTCAGCTTGTCTGTTTTTAATCATATACTGTCATAGATCTAATGGGAAAAAGAAGAATTGACTGGATAGAAAGGCAAAATGAGCACTTGTAAGTACACAGTCCTGTTGTGAATAATCTGGAGGCGACTTCTGAGCTGGAGCTCCCTCCGGTGGTTGCTGAGGGTAATGAACTAATTGCCGAATGGCCTTCAGCTGGCTCTGAATGGTTTGATATAATTGACCTGAACTCCCTTCAGCCTTGCCAGTAATCAATTGTTCTTCTGGTCTTGCTTGGAGCTCAGCTTGCAGTCCTGCTCTCATTCAGATAAGTGATTTGCTGTTTTTTTTCCTCTGGTTGAATTTTCTTTACTGGTTTGCTGCTTGCAGTGGACTTCAGCCTGGTCCCCTTTTGTGGTCTGGCGCTGCAATTGTGCTCATTTTGTATTTGCACTTTTGCTCTGTTCCTTTGCCACTTTTTGTTTGCTGTATTGCTGTGTGTTACACCAGAGATCTGATTTAGGTGGTAGAGATCGTGTGATCTCAGGTTTTTGTGTTAATCAGAAGTGTTGGTATTTTTGTCAGGGTTTTTTGGGTTGCAGTCAGAATTCTTTCCTATACTTTTCTATCTAGACAGATTGGGCCCCAGCGTTTGCTCATATTTTCTGTCTGTGTCCGAATTTTCTTCTTGTCTAACCGCCATTACATGTTTGGGGGCTTCCTATTTCTTTGGGGGTTCTGCTCCGGGGCAGATAGCTTTCATCTTTCTGCCTTTAGGTGTAGTTATCTCTCGGCTGCGACGAGGCGTCTAGGATCACCGTAGGTACGCTCCACGGCTACTTCTAGTGTGGCAGTTATAACACTAATGTTATTGTCCTGAACATCAAGGATTATAATAAGATGTAAAGGAAAAATAACCAAAAGAGTATTTATGAAAAGGTAACAAATTTTATTTAAATACAAACATATAAAATATTTTATATTTTATATTTTATTTTATATGTTTGTATTTAAATAAAATTTGTTACCTTTTCATAAATACTCTTTTGGTTATTTTTCCTTTACATCTTATTATAATCCTTGATGTTCAGGACAATAACATTAGTGTTATATTCAGTTATGAGTTGTTGAACTTTACAGGGTAGTATTTACATAGGGAATTTGTTGTTAATAGTGTGGCGGTTAGTTTAGGGTACTGCAATCCAATAGTTTCCAGCCTCTCTGGTGTATTACTACTTTTGCTATTTTTGCAATTTCTCCTCAGCTACCGAAACATAACACAGTCCTATATAATATGATGATTGTAAAATATTAAGAGAATAAAAACTTTGAAAAGAGTGTTAGGTGTCGGGATTCTCCCGCCACATGGGATAGATACCAAGCCTTGTCTGATGCAGTACTCTCCCATTCTGACTCAGCTGCTGGGATGATTGCTCAGCATAGACTCTGCTCCCAGCGCCTTGCCCAGACTTGTACTGCATGTGTAGTTACTGCTGGATCTCCAGCTAAGCCTATGGTGACTACTGCAGCCTAAAACCAGATTTCACCCTACTGAGCATGTCCGTGATGGGGCGCCTTCTCATTGGTGCTTGGACGTCAGCTGCTCTGGTGATGTGGCATCTTCTGATTGGTCCACAGGCAAGGTCCTGTCTGGCTGGACATGAGCCTTGTGTATAAAAGGCCCTCAGAAGCGCTATTATCATTTGTGTTTTTGTGTGAGTGGATATGCTACCACTCTGTGTGCATGTGTGTCACTTAGTTTTTTGTCAGGCAGTGCAGGGTGGGAATTTCCGCTTGGCTCGGTATCTGTTTCCGGTCCTGTGTATGGTTAGCACAGCAGAGTCATGAAACGAGCACAAACACCAACATAGTCTTCCTGGGGAGTTAGGAGATAGAGACCCCACTAGCGTCTCGCTTGCTGAACGCCTGTGAAGTATAACAGGGTATTGCTTCTGGAGCTCTGCTATATTGCCGCTCGGTGGAGTAACAGAGCTTGCTACTTAGCTTCTGTTCACACTGAGTGATGTTCAACTCAGTGCATTTATAGTTTTGTCTCGCAGCCTTGCTCCACCATTGTTCACATTAGCTGCAGTTTATCATCTCTGCACAGTGAACTACGGGTTGGAAATGCACTTTATTATTATTTTTATTTATTGCGTTCCGCCAACCCTAACAAAGAGTGCTTTTTTTTAAGGATGAAACCAGTTTTAATTTTTGGTGTTTTAATTTTTTCCTTCCTTTTCATTTCACTGTCAACAAAGATGTATAAGAGCTTGTTTATTGTGGCATGGCATCATTCATTTTACCTTGTTGGTCCTGATTCATCAAATCAATTTTGCCAAAATTCTGGCTTAAATTGCTTTGAAAAGTCTCAAATTATATACTACTTGAGTGGGGAAAAAAATTGCAACTTTTGTTTTCACACCAATTTCTCCCAGGTCCATCAAAATGAGAGGAGCTGGGTTAGGACGGGGCATAGCAGCGGCATGATACCAGAGCTTGTCTAATTTATGATGAGCTGTGATATTTTTTTCAGTGAAAGGCTGGAGTAAGATTTTTGCAGTGGCACACAGAGGGACACGCCACTGATTTAACACTCCAGATTTAGGCTAGTTTCACACTAGCGTTTCACTGACCTGCGTCGGTCTGCGCATGGCCGCCGCTAATCTCCGCCCTGGCGGCGCCTCCTCCCGTCCGCTCCGCCTATGGGTGCATGACGCTGCATGCGACCTGCGTATCCTATCTTTAACATTGGGTATGCAGGCCATGCGCAGGTATGCGTTTGCCTGCACATGCGTCCTTTTGACGGTGCGCCGACCTGCGCCAAATGTACTGTGTTGCATTTTGGTGCACTCGGCGCACCGTCAAAAGGATGCATACGCCGGCAAACGCATACCTGCTCACGGCCTGCATACCCAATGCTAAAGATAGGGTACGCAGGTCGCATGCAGCATAATGCGCCCATAGGCGGAGCGGCCGGGGGCGGAGCTTAGCGGCGGCCGTGCACAGACTGACGAAGGTCAGTGAAACTCTAGTGTGAAACTAGCCTTATTAAGACATGTGCACCTCTTAATGAACCTGGAGCATCTGACTCATTCATGCCCCCTCATCAACACCAATGAGAAAATCTCCAGTCTTCATGTATTAGGGCCATAGTGTATGGGAAAAAAGCAAAAATTCCAAGTGCAGTAAAATGGTGAAAAAAATTCGATTTTGGGGAATTTAATTTTATGGCATTAATTGTGCAGTTAAAATAACCTGAGAGCATTCATTATCCATATCAGCTCAATTATATACTTACTATTTTAATGGCTTGAATAAATTGTGAACTTTGTAAAAAATAATTGTTTCATTTTGCCATTTTCTGAGACTCATAACTTTTTTTTATTTTTCCTGTCAGAGATTATTTATTTACATGTCGGTTTTATTTGTGTGAATTTGAGGTAGATACAACATTTTACTAGTTTAATATTGCTTTTATTTTACAGAGTTGCAAAAAAACGCAATTCTGATGTTTTTTCCTCTTTACAGCATTTACCAATCAGCTTAACTAAATTTATAATTTTGATAGTTCGGACTTTAATGGACACTGCGATAACAAATATTAAGATTTGTTTAATTTTTTCCATTTATTATTTTTTACTGGGAAATAGGGGGTGATTGAAATATTTATGTTTTTCTTTTTAGTATGCATGAAGGTGCCAATACAGAATCAAATAGTGTGTAGCAAGACCAACCTGAAGATGTATAACCAACAGATCCCGCTCCATTCTGTGGGTATAGTATCTTTATATTGGGAGACATTGTTATATTTGCTACCAGTGGATCATTGCCATTAGTCTGTGATTACGGTATATTCAAAGGTGCAAGTTCACAAGTCCCGCTATTGTCCGTGGGTATAATAACTCCAGGTAGAGGAACGTTCCAAGAATGAAAGTCAGTGAATAGCCATAGTTTTCACCACACTATGCTTGATGATGATTAAAAGCTCAATTCCGTGGTGCTATGATCAATTAACATGCAGTCAGGATAAATCAAACTTGCCACAAATAAGACACTGCCATATAGTGATGTCACCACCTATGGACTCCTAAATAGATAAAAATTATGCGTCTCCAATCCTACGTGTTTCAGAGGATTTATGGATCTGTATGGTTTTATTTCTTTGCATGTGTGGATTGGATGGATTGTTACCGACATTTGGTGAGAATTTCATGTCAATAGTACCTTTAGAAATTTTCTTAGCGAATTGGTGACATGTTCAATACTTATTTCACTTGCTGTATATCTATCTATCTGGGTACGGAAAGTATTCAGACCCCTTTAAATTTTTCACTCTTTGTTTCATTGCAGCCATTTGGTAAATTCAAAAAAGTCATTTTTTTCTCATTAATGTACACTCTGTCCCCCATCTTGACTGAAAAAACAGAAATGTAGAAATTTTTGCAAATTTATTAAAAAGAAAAACTAAAATATCACATGGTCATAAGTATTCAGACCCTTTGCTCAGTATTGAGTAGAAGCACACTTTTTAGATAGTACAGCCATGAGTCTTCTTGGGAATGATGTAACAAGTTTTTCACACCTGGATTTGGGAGAATCTCTGCCATTCTTCCTTGCAGATCCTCTCCAGTTCCGTCAAGTTGGATGGTGAACGTTGGTGGACAGCCATTTTCAGGTCTCTCCAGAGATGCTCAATTGGGTTTAGGTCAGGTGTCTGGTTGGGCCAGTCAAGAATGGTCACAGAGTTGTTCTTTTTTATTTTAGCTGTGTGCTTAGGGTCATTGTTTTGTGATTTTTATCCAGGATATCTCTGTACTTGGCTGCATTCATGTTTCCTTCCGTTGCAACCAGTCGTTCTGTCCCTGCAGCTGAAAAACACCCCCACAGCATGATGCTGCCACCACCATGTTTCACTGTTGGGATTCTATTGGGCAGATGATGAGCAGTACCTGATTTTCTCCATACATACCACTTAGAATTATCACCAAAAAGTTCTATCTTCGTCTCATCAGACCAGAGAATCTTATTTCTCATAGTCTCGGAGTCTTTCATGAGTTTTTTAGCAAACTCTATGTGGGCCTCCATATGTCTGGCACTGAGGAGAGGCTTTCGTCGGGCCACTCTGCCATAAAGGCCTGACTGGTGGAGGGCTGCAGTGATAGTTGACTTTGTGGAACTTTCTCCCATCTCCTTACTGCATCTCTGGAGCTCAGCCACAGTGATCTTGGGGTTCTTCTTTACCTCTCTCACCAAGGCTCTTCTCGCACGATTGCTCAGTTTGGCTGGACGGCCAGGTCTAGGAGGACTTCTGGTGGTCCCAGACTTCTTCCGTTTAAGGATTATGGAGGCCACTGTGCTCTTAGGAACCTTGAATACTGCAGAAATTCTTTTGTAACCTTGGCCAGATATGTGCCTTGCCACAATTTTGTCTCTGAGCTCCTTGGCCAGTTCCTTTGACCTCATGATTCTCATTTGGTCTGACATGCACTGTGAGCTTTGAGGTCTTATATAGACAGGTGTGTGCCTTTACAAATCAAGTCCTATCAGATTAATTAAACACAGCTGGACTCCAATGAAGGAGTAGAACCATCTCAAGGAGGATCACAAGGAAATGAACAGCATGTGACTTAAATATGAGTGTCTGAGCAAAGGGTCTGGATACTTATGACCATGTGATATTTCAGTTTTTCTTTTTAATAAATTTGCAAAAATTTCTACATTTCTGGTTTTTTTCAGTCAAGATGGAGTGCAGAGTGTACATTTTTGGAATTTACCAAATGGCTGCAATGAAACAAAGAGTGAAAAATGTAAAGGGGTCTGAATACTTTCAGTACCCACTGTATATAAGATCTGTTTATTTCAGTACCACTGTTGTGGTTCCTATGTGGTCTGGGGGGAATTCTCATTAGCGCAAAAGTACTTACCGATTTATGTTTTTTCTGAGCATCCAAGAACAATTTACGGTACTTCTTTTCTTTTCATCAATTCTTGAGGGACTTCCCGTTATAGGTGATGACCATCTTCACAGTGTTCCAAGGTACATCTAATGTCTTGGAAATATTTTTACATTCTTTAAAATTCAACTAAGAAAATGTCTAGAAAATCCTACAAAATCTGACAAAAAAATCAAAAGATTACTTTGTTATCCATCCTGCATTTCTCTCCATTTTTCCACTGCAAGTGCTATCTCTAATTTTCAGTTGTCTTTTAGTTTGTGAGTGGGGACAAGCTGTTATAATGTTTTTCATACCCAATACAAATATACCTGATGCATTCCTACTCTCTTACGTTTATGCAGTAAGTAAGCCCTCAGATGCAGCATGGAGGACATTTTACAGCAGCACTGAGCAGTGTGGCTATGAATCCAGAGCTCTGGAGTAAGGCCTCTTTCACACTTCCGTTGTGTGACGTCCGCCCATCCGTGAAAATGGCGGATCCGTCAGAAAAGTAAAAAAACGGATGCAAAACTGGTCAGTTTTCTGACGGATCCGCCAAGAAGATTTCACCCGGAAATGGTGAAAATTTCGTTATGGAAATGTAAATCCGGACGAGAGAGAGAGAGAGAGAGAGAGAGAGAGAGAGAGAGAGAGAGAGAGAGAGAGACCCCGGACACTGTTTTCTGCATTTTACTATGGTTTTCAATAGAGGCGACGGATCCGCCGGCGGATTCCGTCAAAAATGGATGCTGGCGGATCCGCCGCCCATAGGTGGCCATTATACAAAATGGCGGATGCGGCGGATCCGCCGTTGTCCGCCATTTTGGCGGTCAAAAAAAACGTTGCATTGGACGTTTTTTTAAAATGACGGACGCCAATTTTTTGGCGGATCCGTCCAAAAACGGACCTAACGGACGACCATCCGTCAAAATCCGTCACTAATGCAAGTCTATGGGAAAAAAACGGATCTGCCAAAAAAAAATGGCGGATCCGTTTTTTTCACATTTTGACGGATTTTGACTGACATCGCACGACTGAAGTGTGAAAGAGGCCTAAGATAAACTAAAAAGCATCAGCACTGTCTGTGTTTTTCTGTGCCTCTATCCTTCACTCTGCTGCACCAGCACCCTCTCAATAGCCTACCATAGCAAACTAAAACTGACACATTCCTTAGTTATTAGTTTTTCAGAATGAATTATGATTTCAGGAGGCAACGGAGAAGAGAATAAGGAAAAAGCGTACATTGTTCTTAAGAAGCACAGATAAGATATATGACCACATTTCATCATGGAGAATGACATCATGACGATGCGGCATGCTCCAATACGTCAGAGGCCTACTTGGTGATAGAAGCCCTACAGCAGAGTGAAGAAAGCCAAATAGGACGTCAGGTGATGGAGAAAGACAGAAAGAAGAGGTCAGATGCAGTCTACAAAACCAGAAAGTGGACTTCTTTACTTGTGGATCAGGTGAGCAACAAGGTGAGAATTATTTTTTTTCTCCCTTATGCGGACCATCTAACCATTTGCGTTATGCAGAATGCAAAAAATAATGTTTTGCAGAGTATCCATTTGTTTTGTAATATTAAAGATGAATTAATTTCACCTGGAATAAATTTGCTCATCTTTATATACTATATTGCAGCAATTTTCCATTTTGGCGTATTCTATTATATTAATGTTTGCAGATATGCTGAAATACTATTGAAACCACAGTACTGTTTGGAAATAATTATACTTCAATGTGCTAAAAATAACCCACATGTATTCTGCATGTGTCTATCAGTAAAATTATACATTACATTAAGACTGACAGTTATTGTTCATGGTAATAGTACACTGTATTGGAAAATGTGCATAATGGAGGGTCTGGCACTTATACAAAGAAGAAAGTTTTATAGAGGGCAGAGTAAAAACTATTCACAATGACCACCTCAAAATAATACACAAGAAAGCCAAATAACAGCAAATATTGCTAGAAGTGAATTTAATGATGAACTAAATGCATACAAATTGTATTCAGAAATAAATAATAATAATAATCTTTATTTATATAGCGCCATCATATTCCGCAGCGCTTTACAGTTTAACAGTTTCAAAACACAAGTCATAAGTCACAACGTTAATCAATACAGTAATTAAAGCAAAATAAGACGGCCCTGCTCGTGAGAGCTTACAATCTACAATGAGGTGGGGGAGATACAAAATACAGGTGTGTATATACAATGGTGCATTTACAATGATGGTCCAGCCATCTTAAGGGAGTGAGGGATGGATGGAGATAGTGAATGGGCTACACACACACACACACACACACTTACACATAGAATGACTTTGATTAGTGAATGTGATAGGCCGCTCTGAACAGATGTGTTTTGAGGGAGCGCCTGAAACCATGCAAATTGTGGATAGTCCTAATTTCTTGGGGTAGAGCATTCCAGAGGATTGGCGCAGCGCGGGAGAAGTCTTGGAGTCGGGAGTGGGAGGTACGGATTAGTGCAGAGGTTAGTCGAAAGTCGTTTGCAGAGCGCAGCAGTCGGTTAGGCCGATAGATAGAAATGAGGGAGGAGATGTAGGGGGGTGCTGCAGTGTGGAGAGCTTTGTGGGTGAGAACAAGTACTTTGAATTGGATCCTATAATGAATGGGCAGCCAGTGTAAGGATTGGCGAAGAGCGGACGCGTCCGAGTACCGATTAGCCAGATGGATAACCCTGGCTGCTGCATTAAGGATGGACTGGAGAGGGGATAGTCGAGTAATGGGGAGGCCAAGTAATAGAGCGTTACAGTAGTCCAGGCGGGAGTGGATCAATGCTACAGTGAGGGTTTTTGTTGTTTCCATGGTGAGAAAAGGGCGGATTCTAGAGATGTTCTTTAGGTGTAGGCGGCAAGAGCGGGCAAGAGATTGTATATGGGAGGTGAAGGAGAGATTGGTATCAAACATAACACCCAGACAGCGAGCCTGCTGCCGGGGTGTTATTATGGTGCCGCCCACTGAGAGGGAAATGTCAGATTTAGGGAGGTTAGTAGACGGCGGGAGCAGAAGAAGTTCAGTTTTGGAGAGGTTGAGTTTCAGATAGAGAGCAGACATGATGTTGGAGACTGCGGACAGACAGTCGGTGGCGTTCTGTAGTACAGCGGGGGTAAGGTCGGGGGATGACGTGTATAATTGTGTGTCATCAGCATAAAGATGGTACTGAAAGCCAAATCTGCTGATGGTCTGTCCAATTGGGGCGGTGTAGAGAGAGAAGAGAAGGGGGCCAAGGACTGAGCCCTGGGGTACACCGACAGTGAGAGGGAGAGGAGATGAAGTGGAGCCAGAGAACGAAACACTGAAGGAGCGGTCAGAAAGATAGGAGGAGAACCAGGAGAGAACAGTGTCCTTAATACCTAGAGAGTGGAGCCTGGACAGTAGGAGACGGTGGTCAACCGTGTCGAAAGCTGCAGAAAGGTCGAGTAGAATGAGCAGAGAGTGGTCGCCGTTACGTTTTGCTGTCAGAAGGTCATTGGTCACTTTGATGAGTGCAGTTTCAGTCGAATGTAGGGGTCGGAAGCCGGACTGTGAAGGGTCTAGGAGGGAGTGAGTGGAGAGGTAACGGGTGAGGCGGGAGTAGACTAGGCGCTCCAAAAGTTTGGAGATGAAGGGGAGATTGGAGACCGGTCTGTAGTTGTTTGTGCAGGAAGGGTCAAGAGCGGGTTTCTTTAGTAGTGGAGTAATGATGGAGTGTTTGAAGGAGGATGGGAAAATGCCAGAGGAGAGTGAGAGATTGAAGATTGTAGTTAGGTGAGTTGTGACAACAGGAGAAAGAGACTGGAGGAGATGTGAGGGGATGGGGTCGGTAGTGCATGTAGTCGGACGAGAGGAAGAGAGGAGTCTGGAGACTTCTTCTTCTGTGATGGGATCAAATGTGGAAAGTGAGCCAGGGGAAATGCAGGGTGGGATGGGAGTCACAGCACTTTGTGGTTGAGAGCAGATTTCCTGACGGATAGTATCTATTTTTTCTATAAAGTGGGAGGCCAGGTCATCAGCACAAATGTCTGTGATAGGGGCTTGTGCTTTTGGCCTGAGGAGGGAGTGAAAAGTGTCAAAAAGTTTCTTGGGTTTGTTGGCTAGTTAGGAGATCAGTGTGGTGAAGTAGGTCTGTTTGGCGAGGTGAAGGGCAGCATTATAAGTTCTTAACATGAATTTAAAGTGGATGAAGTCTTCTGGTGTGCGGGTTTTTCTCCATAGGCGTTCAGCACTCCTAGAGCATCGCTGGAGAAGGTGAGTTTGCGATGTGAGCCAGGGCTGTTTTACTGTGTGTTTGGAAGTTTGAGGGTGAGCGGTGCTACTTGGACAAGGGTGCTTCTAAGAGTGTCATTGTAGTGCTGAACCGCCAGATTAGGACAAGAAAAAGAGGAGATTGGGGACAGCGAAGAGTGTAGGGAGTCTGAAAGTGTCTGAGGGTTAATGGCTTGCAGATTTCTGAATGTGCGGTAGGTAGGAGTTCGCTGGGGTGGTGGAGGATTTGTGAGCGTGAAGGAGAGAATGTTGTGGTCAGAGAGTGGAAGCGGTGAGTAAATAAGTAAATATAGCGTTTTTTAATATACAAGTCATTTTCTATTGTGAAGGAACTTGTTCCACTCTGCATGTGTTATAGCTGAATCTCCACCACAATACTTACCGCTACATCAGAGAAAAATTTCAAATAATAATCATAAAAATACATATTTTTTTAGTATTTGAATATAGTTAGTGTCAAAATTTAAAAGCAATGAAAATTCACAAGCTTTAATTTACGTGAGTCTCCTCTATAGAAACATTCATTATTGTCTTATATCATTAACAGGAATCTGACAGCAGGATTTCACATCCTTAAACTATTCATATGCACCGGTAGCTCAGTGCAGCAACACCATTACATGGCCAGTCAATTCCTCCATTACAGAGAAATTGTTATGCAAATGAGGCTGAAGATCTGAAGCCTCTGTTGTCCCTTCAGCTCTAGACCCCACCCAACGCCATCGCATGCTTCTTGACTGTTTCTTTGCCTGAAGTCGCACAGCACATATGCTGTAAGACAAGCAGGAGAAGGAAGCACTGAACTGGGAATAGAGCTGGAGTGACAGAGGCTTCAGGTCTAGAATAGCCATTTGCATATCAATTGAAGCGCTGAAATCTCAGTAATAGAGGAATGGACTGGTCATGTAAAGGTATTGCTGGACTTGTCTTTGCTACATGAAAGCTACATGAGCAAATAAATAGTTTTGGGCATGAAATCCTGCTGACAGATTTCATTTAATGACAGCAGACAATTATTTAGAGAACATTTTTTCCCTTAAACCATCCTATATATGTATGTAATGTTTTGTAAGTGTACTCAAATATTTATTTATTCCTGTCTTCCCCAGTTTACAGCACTGCTCTGGTTCTCTTCTTGCTCATTTGATTGCGATCTTACTAGTCTTACTTTGGACTGGAAGTCGCTTTCTCTCTATGGAGCACTTGCCCCAGTGTGGTCAGTGACTGAGAGCACAGGTGACTGGTCAGGAAGTGGGGCAGGTGGAAAGTATATAACACGCCTTGGGTTTTTCATCATCCAATTTTCCTAAAGGCAAATTTTTTTATTTCCATACCTATTTAACCCCTTACTGCCATCAGACGTACTATCCCGTCCATGGTACCTGGGCCCGTATGACCATGGACGGGATATTACGTCTCGTGCGATCGGACGCGCTCCCGGGCCGATCGCGGCTGGGTGTCAGCTGATTATCACAGCTGACACCTGGCACTATGTGTCAGGAGTGGTCACGGACCGCTCCCGACACATTAACCCCTGGCACACCGCGATCAAACATGATCGCGGTGTACTGGGGCACAGGGGAGCATCGCGCAGGGAGGGGGCTCCCTGCGCGCCCCCTGAGACCCTTAGACCAGCGCGATGTGATCGCGCTGTTCTGAGGGCTTCCTCCCTCCCAGGACCCGGATCCAAGATGGCGCTGGGGTCCTGGAGGGAGGCTGCTTCCTCAGTGCCTGCTGAGAGCAGGCGATGAGGAAGCGTCCTGCACTGCCTGAGAGATCGCTGGTGTGACAGAGTGCTGTGCACACTGTCACACCAGCGATATGCTAAAATACAGTGATGTCCCACCCTGGGACAAAGTAAAAAAGTTAAAAAAATAAAAATAAACATGTTTTAAAAAAAAATCCAAAATAAATAAAAAAAAAAAAAATATTCCCCAATAAATTCATTTCTTCCTGTAAATAAAAAAAAACAAAACAATAAAAGTACACATATTTGGTATTGCCGCGTCCGTAACGACCCCCCCTATAAAACTGTCCCACTAGTTAACCCCTTTAGTGAACCCCTTAAAAAAAAAAAAAACAAAGCAAAAAATCAATGCTTTATCATCATACCGCCGAACAAAAAGTGGAATAACACGCGATCAAAAAGACGGATATAAATAAACATGGTACCGCTGAAAACGACATCTTGTCCCGCAAAAAAAGAGCCACCATACAGCATCATCAGCGAAAAAATAAAAAAGTTATAGCTCGCAGAATAAAGCGATGCAAAAATAATTATTTTTTATATAAAATTGTTTTTATTCTATAAAAGCGCCAAAACCTAAAAAAATCATATAAATGAGGTATCATCGTAATCGTACTAACCCGAAGAATAAAACTGCTTTATCAATTTTACCACACGCGGAATGGTATAAACGCCTCCCCCAAAAGAAATTCATGAATTGCTGATTTTTGTTCATTCTAACTTCCCAAAAATCGAAATAAAAAGCGATCAAAAAATGTCACGTGCTCAAAAATGGTACCAATAAAAACGTCAACTCGTACCACAAAAAATAAGACCTCACATGACTCTGTGGGCCAAAATATGCAAAAATTATAGCTCTCAAAATGTGGCGATGCAAAAAACTATTTTTTTGCAATAAAAAGCGTCTTTTAGCGTGACAGCTGCCAATCATAAAAACCCGCTATAAATAGTAAATCAAACCCCCCTTTATCACCCCCTTAGTTAGGGAAAAATAATAAAATAAAAAAAATGAATTTATTTCCATTTTCCCATTACGGTTAGGGTTAGGGTTGCGGCTAAAGTTAGGGTTAGGGTTGGCGCTAAAGTTAGGATTAGGGTTAGGGTTGGGATTAGGGGTGTGTTAGGGTTAGGTTTGTGGTTAGAGTTGGGACTAGGGTTAGGGGTGTGTTGGGGTTAGGGTTGGAGTTAGAATTGGGGGGTTTCCACTGTTTAGGCACATCAGGGGCTCTCCATATGTGACATGGCGTCTGATCTCAATTCCAGCCAATTCTGCGTTGAAAAAGTCAAACGGTGCTCCTTCACTTCTGAGCTCTGCCATGCGTCCAAACAGTAGTTTATCCCCACATATGGGGTATCAGCGTACTCTGGACCCCAAGAGTTATTGTGCAATTTGTCCTATTTCTTCTGTTACCCTTGGGAAAATAAAAAACTGGGGGCAAAAATATCATTTTTGTAAAAAAAAAATGATTTTTTTGTTTTTACGGCTGTACATTATAAACTTCTGTGAAGCACTTGGGGCTTCATAGCGCTCACCACACATCTAGATAAGTTCCTTGTGGGGTCTATTTTCCAAAATGGGGTCACTTGTTGGGAATTTACACTGTTTAGGCGCATCAGGGGCTCTCCAAATGCGACATGACGCCCCCAGACCATTCCATCAAAGTCTGCAATCCAAAACGTCACTACTTCCCTTCCGAGCCCCAAAGTGTACCCATACAGTAGTTTTCTCCCACATATTGGGTATCAGCGTACTCAGGACAAATTGGACAACAACTTTTGGGGTCCAATTTCTCCTGTTACCCTTGTGAAAATAAAATATTGGGGCGAAAAAATCATTTTTGCAAAAAAAAAAAAAAAGATTTTTTATTTTTACGGCTGTGCGTTATAAACTTCTGTGAAGCACTTCGGGGTTCAAAGTGCTCACCACACATCTAGATAAGTTCCTTGTGGGGTCTATTTTCCAAAATGGGGTCACTTGTGGGGGGTTTCCACTGTTTAGGCGCATCAGGGGCTCTCCAAATGCGACATAACGCCCCCAGACCATTCCATCAAAGTCTGCAATCCAAAACGTCACTACTTCCCTTCCGAGCCCTGACGTGCGCCCATACAGTAGTTTTCTCCACATATTGGGTATCAGCATACTCAGGACAAATTGGACAACAACTTTTGGGGTCCAATTTCTCCTGTTACTCTTGTGAAAATAAAATATTGGGGGCAAAAAAATCATTTTTGTAAAAAAAAAAACATTTTTTATTTTTACGGCTGTACGTTTTAAACTTCTGTGAAGCACTTCGGGGCTCAAAGTGCTCACCACACATCTAGATAAGTTCCTTGTGGGGTCTATTTGCCAAAATGGGGTCACTTGTGGGGGGTTTCCACTGTTTAGGTGCATCAGGGGCTCTCCAAGTAGAAAATGTTATTTCTTAACTATTTTGTGTGATATATTTCTCTGTTTTAAGGGAAATATTGCAAACTTTGGTGCTTTCAAGCCAGTTTTACCCAGCTATGCCAAAATGGATAGAGCTAGTGTATGTAAACACTAAGTAGAAACAAAGAAACATAGGTGTATTTTAACTGTTCAAAGGTGTACTACTGTAGTGTTCCTCAACTCCAGACCTTATGGTCCCCAACAGATTATATTTAATTTCCTTATGTGATGGAATTATCACCTGAGCAATATTAAGGAAATCCTGAAAACATGACCTGTAGATTGGCCTTGAGGACTGGAGTTGAGAAATACTATGCTAATGAATAGACACAACTCTATACAGCAAAAATATCAACTTATACTGTGCTGCTCACTTGTCCAAAAGGATGCATGAATATCTTAAAGACCCAAGAAGTAGAAGTGAAAATGACGGCACTCACAACATCATGGAAAAATCTTCTTTACTATTTCATAGCAAGAAGTAAAAATCAAGTGCGGGGAGTACAAGCAATAAGCAGCAGGATACGGCTGTTTTGTATCTATTGACACTACTACTAGCCACCTAGAGGTCTCATTGACTCTGCAGCAGATTAGTGAATCTTCTGGTGGTTCCAAACTCTAATATTGGCGATACATATGAGATAACCATCAGGCAAAAATTCAAAGTGCAGACAGCTATCTCTCCCAAACTGCTCATCTCAGTCAAACATCTGTGAGTTTTTAAGTGGAAGGCAGGAGAAAGACACGTCTGGTGGCAACTCATCTCCTCTGAAAGGGATCAGGTGTTGAAGTCCTAAGTGCCTAATACTTCTCTGATATCATGTGTTGTCAGAGAGCAGGGCTGCAACCAGGAATTTCAGGCAAAATTTTTGGGCCCCCATGAGACTCCACCCAGGCTCCACCCCAACTCTGCCTGCACCCCAGCTCCGCCTCCATCCTTTGAATCTTCCACAGTCCAACAGAACACTCTTGGAAAAACTCCTCTTCTGCACCACATCCTCACCAATCACACATTAACAGTTCCCATAGAACACCATATTACATACATAGCCAGCAGCTTTTGTTTTGGCCGAAAGATTTTTTAAGCTGCCACCATGACAAGGTAGACTCTTTTGGCAGGGCCCTACTCTACGCTATTAAAAATTTCTTAAAATGACCAATACTCCTTATAGGTATATCTTTATTTATTTTTCTTTAAGGGAATGAGTCACATACATTTTTTAAAATGATCAATAATACCACATACAAGGGACAAACCCCATCACACCATGACCAGATCACATATTACCACCACATAGTGACCGAACAATACCATATACAAGGAGCAAATAGCACCACACCATGACCAGACCACATGTTACCACCACATAGTGACCGAATACTACAATACTGATCATTAATAAAAAAAACACAATACTCAGTGCCATTAAGGTACTGCCACACTACACAATCCCGCTAGCGATCTCGTTAGCGTCGCATACTAATGAGATCGCTAGCGGGATTGTTTCTATATCGCTAGTAGCTACCTATTTTAGCGATGTCGTTAGGACGCTATCGCGGTTAGCGATCTCCTTAACGACTTTAGCGGTACAAAAGTACCGCTAAATCGCTAAAAAAGGTGGCACACTCAGCGATTAGATACTTACCAGCGGGGCGCCAGCGACGAAAATAGGGTCCGGAACGATCGCTGTGATGAACGAGATCACAGCAGGGGCCTCGTCGCTGGTAGATGCCGCACACAACAACATCGCTAACGGGATCGCTAAATAGTGACGTTTTTTAGCGATCCCGTTAGCGATGTTGTTTAGTGTGGCATACCCTTTATACACAAGAGATCTGTATATAGTGTATAGTGTACAGGTAATACAGTGATAACCAGTGACATTATACCAGGAGCTCTGTATGTAGTGCCAGTGAACAGATAATACAGTGATCACCAGTGATATTATACACAGAAGCTGTATATATATACTGTCAGTGTACAGGTAATACAGTGATCACCATGAACATTATATACAGGAGCTCTGTATATAGTGAGTGTTGATGTGCAGGTAATACAGGCATCACTGGTGACATTATACACAGGAGCTCTGTATATAGTGTAAAGTGTACAGGTAATACAGTGATCATCAGTGACATTATACATAGGAGCTCTGTAATATACAGTGTATAGTGTCCTCATCTATGCTTTTTGGTTTACATCCAGCACAGACCACCATCACTTCTTCCAGCCAGGACTCAGCTCTGCATAAAATAACACAGTTATCCAAAGGACCACTTCTAGAGCACATTCCCACTTTTTCTTTCCCTTTGTTCTACACTACACAGCTGAATACAGATGTGCACCCACCATTAATACATAATTAGTTATTATGCAACCCACCATTCCTAATATACATTGTAATCCACCACTGTGCACCCATTAACCATAAATAGCCACATTTCCCATCTAATAAATATACAAATTAATTAGCACCTGTACTCTTTCCCCCAATTCAATTCCCATCACTGCATCCTCAATGCCCCACTCTGTATCTCCAGCTCCTCCCCGATTCATTATATTTACATACCCCTATTGCCCCAATTCATTATGTCATGCCTTCTCTCTCCCACCCCACCCTCTATTCATTATCAACTGCTCTCCCCCACATTCAATACATCATTTACTTTCCCCCACCCCAATTCATCATTTGTTGTCCCTCAACCTCAATTCACCATCATTTTCTGTCTCCCATCCTCCAGTCTCAATACATCATTTACTCCCCCAACCACAAAATTCATCATTTGCTCTCCCCACTCCCCACCTTCAATTCATTATTTGCTATCCCCACTCCCCACCTTCAATTCAATTACATTCCCCATCCCCCACCCTAAATTCATCATGTGCAGTCCCCACTTGCTTCATTTGCAGTCCCCCTTCACTTCATTATTTGCAGTCCCGCTCCTCCCCACTTCAACATTTTCAGTCCTCCTCTCCTTCACTTCATTATTTGCAGTCCCCCTTCCCCCTCCCTTCATCATTTTCTGTCCCCTCCACTTCACGTCATCATTTGCAGTCCCTCCTCCCATTCACGTCATCATTTGCAGTCCCTCTCTTCTTTCGCTTCATCATTTGCAGTCCCCTCCCTCCTCCTTTCATCATTTGCATTCCCCCAACCCCGACTTTATCATTTGCAGTCCCCCTCACACCTTCACTTCATCATTTGCAGTCCTCTTCCCCACTTCACTTCATTTGCAGTCCCCCTCCCCCTTCACTTCATCATTTGCAGTCCAACTTCCCCTTTCACATCATCATTTGCAGTCCCCCTCACCGCTCCTTTCATCATTTGCATTCCCCAACACCGACTTTATCATTTGCAGTTTCCCTCACACCTTCACTTCATCATTTGCAGTCCCCTTCCCCACTTTACTTCATCATTTGCAGACCCCCTCCCCACTTCACGTCATCATTTGCAGTCCACCTCCCCCTTCACTTCATCATTGGCAGTCCCCCTCCCCCACTTCATCATTTGCAGTCACACTCCCCCTTTCACTTCATCATTTGCAGTCCCCCTTCCCATTCACTTCATCATTTGTAGTCCCACTCCCCCCTCGTTTCATCATTTGCATTCCCCAACCAACACTTTATCATTTGCAGTCCTCCTCACCCCTTCACTTCATAATTTGCAGCTCCCTTTTACCTTCACTTCATCATATGCAGTCCCCTCCCCTTCACTTCATGACTTACAGTCCCCCTTACCCCTTCACTTCATCATTTGCAGTCCCTCCCCCTTCATTTCACTTCATTTGCAGTACCCTTCACCCCATTGATAATTTGCAGTCCCATATCCCCCTCAATTTATCATTTGCCGTCTCCTTCCCACCTCCACTTAATCATTTCCAGGCACATTTCCTCATTTGTAGGCCTCCTCACCCATTTAATTATTTTTATAAAGAAAAAAAAACCTTTTTATGCTTACCTCACTGACGATCCCCTACAGGTGCAGTTCAACTTCTGGTGCCCTAGCAATGGCCAGTGGTACACTTATATGTCGGCGCATGGGTGATGATGTCATTGCATAAGTGCCGTCACCCAACCAGATGTCTTGTAAAGGTGAAAGGAGCTAGAGCTGTAAAGATGTTCAGATTTTACAGCCGTGGAGCTCTGGGAAAGCTCCCAGCGCCGGGGTGTGCACCACATACAGCACTTTATTACACCCTTGGGCCCTGTGAGCAAAAGTTCAAAAGGGGAAGGCTCAAACTGGATCCAGGCCCCCTCTACTGTACTACTGCTCATCGGGCCCCATTCAGTAGTAAGGGCAGTAATGCCCTGATGGAGGCCTTGTCGGATAGTTGGGAGATCATCACACACATTAGATGTTCAGCCAGTCTGGCTAAAATTGATGATGTTGGTTGACTTTCATCTAATGCGCATTAGGGCCTTAATACAGTAGCAAGCCCCAGACACCTTAGTGCCTGTGAGTCTGACAGTGGGAGTAATCACTGCTATCATATATGATAACTTTCATACCTCACTATGAGATGCAAGTATTTGGTATGGACTATCTGTGTATTTAGTTCTTACAATGCAGTAAAAGTGGAGATCCAGCATTTTGTAAGGGTTGGTGCTTCAATGGTATCCAAGTCTTAGAGCTCATACCAATCACCGTAAAACAAAATGGTCTGATATCAGTCCAGAAAAGTGAGACGATTGTCGTGCAAGGGTCATGCGATTTTCTTGCGAGTACAATGCGATTTCTATCACCTAGCTTCCGAATGACATCCAATTGCAATGGGATTTTAACATGAGCTTTTACATAGAGTAATTGTCTATGTCATTTACACAATGTTTTAAAAGAAAATATTATTTTATATATATGTATATGTATATTAGATAGATAGCTTCCCAGGCTATTAATATCAGCTCACAGGTGTATACTTAACCTTAAATGGCTACTGTTAGAGCTAAAATCAGCATTTTTTTCAGAAGGCCTTGGTTTCTGTCAGACAGGCTGATGCATACCAGAAGTCGAGATAAAATGTTCCTTCTTTGTACAATACACCCCCGCTCGCCTGAGTTATGAAAAGTCACCCTGTACTAGGAGCCAAGGGCAAGAATGGAGTTTTCGGTTAGAATCAGTATTCTATGTATTTAGTGATAAGTTGTATAAACACCATATATGGTAATTCCGCTTCCTGCTTATGGGGTGTATATAAACCCTTCGTTAGCAATAAAGAGCAGAGTTTATTGACGCATACTTTTGTCTGTGTCTTATTCTCTCTGGTACCACATTTCAAGGAGGAAAGGGTTAACGAGATAACAGTGACGACAGCCTGGCGCCCGAACAGGGACCTGAGTTAATCTGCTCTGAGAAAGGCCGACCGATCCGGAGACGTGAGATGAGCGGAGTTTTCTGTTGGTGATATACATACAGCGCTGAGGTAAGAATACTTATTATATTCTACCTAAAATCTATATCACTGTATAGTGGACTCCCTCCTCCCCGAGCGGTCGGCTTTCCAGGTAATTCACAGGTGTTCCTGGCTCAGGTCCCTTTGAACCAGTAGACCTTCAGATTAATTGTCAGTCCTGCCTTTCCTCCTTTGAAAAATGACAGTATGGATCCAATGATTGTGGTGTGGTTTTGTCTTGGTGTTGGTGTGATCGGATTGTTTATTTGGTTGGCGTACAAATCTTGGAAAGCGAGCAGTGGAATGGTTCAGAAACCTTTGTGGCCCATTGTCTAAGTGACGGAATTGTCTTGGTGACAGAGTCTTGGTGACAGAATTGTCTAAGTGACAGGAGAATCTCTTCTAGGTGAGGAGATACAAAAATGGGGAACCAAAATGCCAAGGAAGGCATTACTGCCAAAGATTTAGTGGTACGCAAAGAGGGAAAGCAATCGTTGGTAGGCATTGACAAAGTATTGTGTAAAGCAGGCATGAATGAAAACTGAGAATTGAACAGTGATAAATGGAAAAGGTTCTTTAACTCACATCATGGATGGTTGAGAGACAAAGGACTGTTAAAAACAGTGAACCTGTGGATGAGTGCATGTGATTACTTAGAGGGAAAGACTGAAGAATTAGGAGACGGATATTACAGACTGACAAAAACAGGGATGACTGATTTACCCTCCTGTTTGCCCCCTACATTACCTCCACCCCAGTATCAGACCTTCCCACAGACTTCCCATGAACCGAACTGTTGGGTCTGCCCCAGGTCTGCCCCAGGTGTGGACAGCAGAATCCCCTGACGGTAGATGTCTGTGTAGGTTGGCCAATCTATTTCCAATGTGGACAGTAATGGTACCTGGTACCCCGGGTGCTGCGGGAGGCGAGGGGGGCGGACCAGCTCCAGGCGCCCCCCGGACAGCAGTGTTATACAGACCATGGAGCCCTTCAGAGCAGTTGGCTCTAATAACGCAACTCCCGGACCCTTCACAGTCACCAATGGGATTCGCTAGAATGTTAGCTACAATGCAGGATACGTATAAAGCAACTAGACAGGATCTGGAAGCACTTATAAAAGGGAAATTGGCAGATGTAGCCAGATACGATAGACTGATAGATGAGACATACAAGTGTTATGTTGGTAGGACCGGACCTGATAATGCAGAAGTCAATGACGCAGCATCAGGGGTTCTGTTTACAGAAGCGTTGAAAAAAGCATGTAAAGATAGACAGGCAGAGAAGGAGGTTACACTAGAAGACAGAGTTCAGGAAAAGGAAGAGGAGCCAAAAGATTATTTCTGGGCCCTAAGAAAAACTTGGGTGGAAATGGGTTTTGTCCAGAAAACAAGACTAGTGAGAGGATACTGGCAAGTGCATATATGAATGGGTTGAAAAAGGAAGTGGCAGAAAAGGTGAAAGTAAGTAGACCAGATTGGAGATCAGTCAAAGCAGAGGATCTAGCCAGAATAGCACAGGGGGCACAACATGATTTAGCGCAAGCAAAGAGAGGCGCAAGGTTACATGCTGTAGGTACTCGTCCTGCAAACAACAGGGAGGGGAGACGTGTGCCAGGAGATGGACAGAAATTGTGCTACGGATGCAGGAAACCAGGACATTTCAGGAGAGATTGCAGAACTAATCCATATCCAGCCTGTCCAACTAATCCAAATGACCCGCCTGCAAGAGGCCCCCAAGACCAATTAGGACCACTCCCATAGGATAATGGTAGCTTGCACATGAACCCCCTTGTCTCCTTACCCCCCACTCCTAAATGCACAGTGCAGGTAAACCTACCAGGGGGACATGAGGTTGAGTTCCAAGTGGACACGGGGGAAGACAATTCAGTAATTACAGAAGAGGACTGGCCATTTGGGAAAAGTGATTTCTCCCACCATGTTATAGCGACTCCTTACAACTCTCCATCTATCCTGCTCCCCGTCACTAAAAAGATTCCCCTGCAAATTCAAGGAACCACTGTACACACACAGTTAATGGTATCACCACGGGGTCAATGTAATCTTTTAGGATGTGATGTATTGTCTCAATTGCAAGCACATATTGAGTATCATCCTGATGGGACTGTCACTATGACACCAGGATTGAAGCCAAGCACTCTTTGTAAAATCATGTCACTAGACGTTGCTAGTATAGAGGACACAAATGAATTTCCTTCAATGTTAGAAGGTGTGATACCGCATGATTTCTGGGCTTCAGATAAAACAGATGTGGGCAGATTAAGGGTGCAGCCAGTCATGGTCAAATTAAAGCCAGGTGCAATTCTGCCCCAACAGAGACAGTATCCTCTTAGTTCAGCTCAAGAGTCGGCTATAGCTCAGCAGGTACAGAAACTGGTAGCAAGTGGTGTTTTAGTTAAGACCCAGTCCCCTTGTAACACCCCTCTGTTCCCAGTTAAAAAGAAAACAGCACCGGGGCAGCCAGCAGCGTACAGAATGGTCCATGATCTCCGGCTAGTGAACAAAGCTACAGAGCTCCTCACACCAGTTGTACCAAATCCTCACACCCTTCTGTCTCAGATCCCGGCTAGTGCTCTTTGTTTTTCAGTGATTGACTTGGCAAACGCATTTTTTAGTGTCCCATTGCACCCTGACTGCCAGTATTTGTTTGCTTTTACATTTCAAGGGAATCAGTATACATGGACAGTTTTGCCCCAGGGTGCCCAGAATTCACCCACTATGTATACTACCAGTCTGCAAGAGATACTGGAAAGATGGAAAATGCCAAAAGTAGTTGTTCTGCAATATGTTGATGACTTACTGATTTGTGCCCCCTCCAAGAAACAGTGTCACACTGCAACAATATCACTCATGTTGTTTCTGTACCAAGCTGGATGTAAAGCGTCAAAGGATAAACTTCAATTTTGTAAATCTTCAGTTATCTTTTTGGGACATTGCATTACACCGGGGGCGCGACATCTGACCAGCGCTCGCAAAGAAGCTTTACAGAATTCTCCTATTCCTGTTAATGTTGCCGCTCTTAGGACATTTCTTGGACTGGTTTCCTACTGCAGACAGTGGATACATGCTGTATCAATCCTCATGCAACCTCTCTATGACTGTATCACCATTGTGCCTTTTAAATTAACTCCTGAAGGTATAGACTGTTTTTATTCTCTCAAAAACAGGATTGTGGCAGCTCCAGCGCTAGGAACCCCCAGCTACGAACTACCATTCACCCTGTATCTCCACGAACAGCAGGGACACGCGGCAAGAGTATTGACTCAGTTACATGGTGACAATCAAAGGCCTGTAGCCTATTTCAGTGGAAGACTAGATGCAGTGGCTAGAGGTGCTCCGTCCTGTGTACGGGCAGTACATGCTGTAGGACTATTGCTCCACAAATCGTCAGACATTGTTCTTGATCACCCACTTACAGTACTTACACCTCATGATGTATATACCATACTGAACCAGGTGCAGCCGGCACATCTTTCAGCTGCACATCACCTTCGATTGCAATGTGCACTTTTAATCCCTCCAAATGTTTCTTTGCAGAGATATACCACACTTAATCCTGCCACATTGTTACCTCTCTCTGATCTAAAGGAGGGGTCAGGTACGGTATTGTACAAAGAAGATCCAAGAGAGGAGATTCCCATGATTGTGTTCAGCTTATGGCACAGGAAACAGCAGGCCTACCCACAGTGTTTGAAACCGAAAGACTTAATGCTGATTTTGAATTTTTTGTAGATGGATCTCACCACCAAGATGACTCAGGTACCTTCCACACTGGGTATGCCATCATCTCCCTGAATGCAGTAATCAAAGCAGAACCAATGCTCCCACATCAGTCGGCCCAGGAGGCTGAACTTAAGGCTCTGACCGAGGCCTGTAAGATAGCTGAAGGTAGAATTGTTAACATCTACACAGATTCTAGATACGCATTCGGTATAGCTCATGATTTTGGTCCAGTTTGGAAATCTAGAGGATTCCTGACGGCAGCAGGACATCCCATTAAAAATGCTGACGCAGTCCAGCAGTTAATTGATGCATTACAATTACCAAAAGAGGTAGCTGTTATAAAAGTTAAAGCACATACCAGACGCACTGATCAGGTGAGTAAAGGAAACGCAATGGCCGATGCAGCAGCAAAAACAGCAGCCAGTAGACCACTCCAAGGGGTAACGATGCACCAGGTAAGCGCTCCCAAAAATCCCTTTGTGTCGGAGGATGCCTTATCCCAGATGCAGGCTCAGGTGCACCAGGAGGAAGTAGGAAAGTGGGAAAAAGAAGGTGCATGTCTGAATGAAGCAAATGGGGTATGGGGAAGAGGGATGCGTCGATGCCTTCCAAGGGCGTTGTACCCTGCGGTCGCCCAGATGTTACATGGGCCAACCCACCAGTACAAAACTGCTGTGATGAGTGTGATGCAGAAGCATTGAGTGGCACCAGGCTTTTCCACCTGTATAGAAGGTTTGATCCAGGGATGCATGGTATGTGCTACACATAATCAGGGAAGGGTAGTCAAGACACCACCCAAACACGCCCCTCGGCCCATCTATCCTTTCCAGAGACTGCAGATTGATTATATTCAGCTGCCAAAATCAGGGTCATGGGAGTACGTGTTGGTCTGTATTGATTTATTTTCAGGATAGCCGGAGGCTTTCCCGATTGCCAAGGCTACGGCTGCAGCAACCGCAAAGAAGCTGCTTGCGGAGGTGGTGTGCAGGTATGGAGTACCAGAGGTGATCGAAAGTGACAGAGGTACACATTTCACAGGTGAAATAATGAATGAAGTCTTGACAGCTCTAGGAATTCAACAAGCTTTCCACACCTCATATCATCCACAAAGCAGTGGGAAAGTAGAAAGACTAAATGGGACATTGAAGTTAAAAATCCAAAAGGCCATGGCTGAAACAGGGAAATCTTGGCCTGAATGTTTACCATTAGCCCTATACTCAGTGAGGTACACTCCAAATAGGAAAACTGGACTTTCTCCGTATGAAGTACTATTTGGCAAAGTGCCTAGCTTAGGATGTTTCTTTCCCCAAGCACTGGAAATGAGTAAGGGATTTGCATAAAAGACTTAAGAAAGTACATGATAATGTCTTCAGTTCTCTTCCAGATCCGAACCAGGATCCTGGAAGTCACAGCCTGCAGCCCGGAGACTGGGTAGTCATTAAAAGACACGTGAGAAAGAGTCTGGATCCGAGATTTGATGGACCTTTTCAAGTTCTACTGACGACAAGTACCGCAGTCAAGCTACAAGGCAAGGAAACTTGGATCCACGCATCGCATTGTAAGAAGATCCTTGGAGAGCCTCCAGAAGAGGAATGACGCTACTAATGACATTTGCTTGCATCCTTGCAGTAACGGATGCTTGGAACAGACTTAGCCGTGTAGATGGGGATGATAACAGGTTCATTAGACACCACTTAGCTTAGTGGATGGACTGAAAGAACAAAACCAAACTGTTGCAAACTGTTGGATTTGTACACACGCGCCGGTGACATCCACCAGTCTACCATTTCTTGCAGTCCCAGTCTCGTGGGAAGAAATTAACTCTTGGGGTAACTGTTCAGACACATTAAGTAGCAATGCCACTCAAAAACTTTGGAACACTACGGTAGGAATACCGGTAGTGGGTTGGACTGATTTTCCATGGTGGCAGGGAAATCTAACAGGACAGATAATTCCAAGACTGTATCTATCTTTTAAAGGTGGGGCATGGGTACCCAGAAATAGAACTAGTATAACCTCTTTGGGAGAAATACCGACACAGGGGTTAAAGATAAGTTTTGGGGTCACTACAGGAAGCTTAGATGCTTTCAAACCCTCCCTATTAGAACGATACCTACACACTGATAAATGGGAAAATAATGTTTTCTTTGAGAATGGGAATAATGAAACTTGTGCTAACAAACCAGGTAACCTGAGGTGTAATGAAGATGAAGGATATCAGAAGAACACTCCCACCTGCGGAGAACCTACCGCAGGATACTGCTCCCCACTAGGACAAAAGCTCGGATGGTGCATGATGAGTAATATTTCAAAGTTTATAGATTTGGCACACCGATTAGTATTACAGCATTCAGCTATATGGAACCTTCCACCATCAATGTATTGGGTATGTGGGGACAAGGCATTTAAGTGGCTTCCAGTAGGAGTCACCGGGAAATGCACCCTAGCTAGATTGACACCAGCCACCTATCTCATCACTCCAGATAGATTAAATCCATTGTCTATTCCAAAACATACACTACATAAACGATCTGCAGACAATAGACCTCGCCCAAATGGGAGACCACACATAGTGGAGATGGGAATAGCAAATAAATTTTTCAGTGTATTATTTATCTACCCTATGATAACTCAGACATGGGATAAGTTGGTAGAATCCACAGACTACCTAGATGATCAAATATGGGATATTGTAGATATCATGAATGGGTCCCTTGCAGTACAGAACCAGCTAATTATTGTTACTAACCAACATACCCTCGTGTTAGATTACCTGACTGCAGCTCAAGGAGGGATGTGCCAGATTATCGGACCTTCATGTTGTCATTATATTGATAATTCTAGTGTTTTAACCCTTAAACATAAGCTAGAGGATGTCATAAAGTTAAGGAAACTATATGATGAGACAAATCTGAAGAATCAAGATTCATGGGGGGCAAATACTTTCTCCTTTCTTAACCCCGCAAATTGGTTCAAAGGCATAGGGGGATGGCTGACTGGGATAATACAAACTGGCCTACAGGTTTTATTGATATGTCTTGCTATCTATTTAGTTTTTAAAATCTGTTTGATGTGTATTAAACGATGTACTAGGACATAGAGGAGGTATGAAGATGTGTATTGATCAAATGAAGGAACAAAAGGAGGGAATGTTAGAGCTAAAATCAGCATTTTTTTCAGAAGGCCTTGGTTTCTGTCAGACAGGCTGATGCATACCAGAAGTCGAGATAAGATTTTTTTATTTATTATTAAGGTTGAAGGAAGACTTTAAGTCCATCTAGTTCAACCCATATCCTATCCTAACCTGCCCTAACATGTTGATCCAGAGGAAGGCAAAAAAAACCCAAGTGGCAAACAGTAAGCTTCACATTGGGGAAAAAAATTCCTTCCCGACTCCACATACGGCAATCAGACTAGCTCCCTGGATCAACGCTGTATCTAGGAAACTAGTGAATATAGCCTGTAATATTATACTTTTCAAGAAAGGCATCCAGTCCCCTCTTAAATTTTAGTAAGGAATCACTCATTACAACATTAGACGGCAGAGAGTTCCATAGTCTCACTGCTCTTACAGTAAAGAATCTGCATCTGTGATTATGGCTAAACCTTCTTTCCTCCAGACGTAGAGGATGCCCCTCGTCCCGTCACAGGTCTAAGAGTAAAAAGATCATTAGAAAGGTCTTTGTACTGTCCCCTCATATATTTGTACATTGTAATAAGATCACCCCTAAGCCTTCGTTTTTCCAAACTAAATAACCCCAAGTGTAATAACCTGTCTTGGTATTGCAGACCCCCCAGTTCTCTAATAACCTTGGTCGCTCTTTCTCTGCACCCGCTCCAGTTCAGCTATGTCTTTCTTATACACCGGAGACCAGAACTGCACACAGTATTCTAAGTGTGGTCGCACCAATGACTTGTATAGAGGTAAAATTATGTTCTCCTCATGAGCATCTATGCCTCGTCTAATGCATCCCATTATTTTATTTGCCTTGGCAGCAGCTGCCTGACATTGGCCACTAAATGTGAGTTTGTCGTCCACCCATACACCCAAGTCTTTTTCAGTGACAGTTTTGCCCAGTGTTTTACAATTAAGCACATAATTATACATCTTATTTATTCTACCCAAGTGCATGACCTTACATTTATCCCCATTAAAGCTCATTTGCCATTTATCAGCCCAAGCTTCTAGTTTACATAAATCCTCCTGTAATATAAAATTATCCTCCTCTGTATTTATTACCCTGCAGAGTTTAGTGTCATCTGCAAATATTGAAATACTACTCTGTATGCCCCCTACAAGGTCATTAATAAATATGTTAAAGAGAAGCGGCCCAATACTGACCCCTGTGGTACCCCACTGCTAACCGTGACCCAGTCCGAGTGTGCTCCATTAATAACCACCCTTTGTTTCCTATCCATGAGCCAGTTCTTAACCCACTTACACATATTTTCCCCCTATCCCCATTGTTCTCATTTTATGTATCAACCTTTTGTGTGGCACTGTATCAAAAGCTTTTGAGAAGTCCATGAACACCACGTCCACTGCATTCCCTTGGTCCAGTCCTGAACTTACCCCTTCATAAAAGCTTATCAGATTAGTCTGACAAGAACGGTCCCTCGTAAACCCATGCTGATACTGTGTCATGAGGTTATTCAGCTTCAGATACTCCAATATAGTATCCCTTAAAAAACCCTCCAGGATTTTACCCACAGTAGATGTTAAGCTCACTGGCCTATAATTTCCAGGTTCAGTTTTTGCCCCTTTTTGAATATTGGCACCACATTTGCTATACGCCAGTCCTGTGGTACAGACCCAGTTATTATGGAATCTTTAAAGATTAAAAATAATGGTCTATCTATAACTGTACTTAATTCCTGCAGTACTCGGGGGTGTATCCCATCCGGACCCGGGGATTTGTCAACTTTAGTGATTTTTAGACGCCGCCGTACTTCCTGCTGGGTTAAGCATGTGACATTTAATGGAGAAATTTTTTTATCTCTGAGCATGTTATCTGTCATGGGATTTTCTTGTGTAAATACAGTTGAAAAAAAGTCATTTAGCATATTGGCTTTTTCCTCATCCTCATCCACCATTTCACCCAGACTATTTTTAAGGGGACCAACACTATCATTTTTTAGTTTCTTGCTATTTATGTAGTTAAAGAATATTTTGGGATTATTTTTACTTTCTCTGGCAATGAGTCTCTCTGCCTCAATCTTTGCTGTCTTGATTTGCTTTTTACAGAATTTATTCAGTCTTCTGTATTTATTTAATGCCTCTTCACTACCTACTTGCTTTAATTCCCTAAACGCTTTCTTTTTGTCCCTTATTGCGCCCCTTACAGCTCTATTTAGCCATAGTGGTTTCCTCCTAATTCTAGCATGTTTATTCCCATAGGGTATATACTGTGCACAGGTCCTATTCAGGATACTAATAAACGTCTCCCATTTTCTTTGTGTATTTTTATGTCTCAGGATATCGTCCCAGTTTATTGCACCAAGATCATCTCTCATCCGTTGGAAATTTGCCTTCCTGAAGTTTAGTGTCCTTGTAACCCCTCGACTACACATCTTATTAAAGGATACATGAAAGCTTATTATTTTGTGATCACTATTACCCAAGTGACCCCCAACCCTTATATTTGATATGCGGTCTGGCCTGTTGGATAATATTAGGTCTAGCAGTGCCCCCCCTCTTGTTGGGTCCTGAACTAGTTGTGAAAGGTAATTGTCTCTCATAGTTGCCAAAAACTTATTACCTTTGCTGGAACTGCAGGTTTCTGTTCCCCAATGTATTTCAGGGTAGTTGAAGTCCCCCATAATAATGACTTCTCCTTGAGTTGCTGCTTCATCTATTTGCTTTACGAGGATATTCTCTGTTGCTTCCATTATTTTAGGAGACTTATAACAAACCCCTATCAATAATTTATTATTTTTCCCCCCTCCCCTAATCTCCACCCACAGAGACTCTACATCTTCATTAGATTCACAGATATCACGCAGGATGGGTTTTAAGGATGATTTTACATATAAACACACACCCCCACCTCGCTTATTTTTACGGTCATTTCTAAACAGACTATAGCCCTGTAAATTAACCGCCCAGTCGTGGCTCTCATCCAGCCAAGTCTCAGATATCCCCACCATGTCATAATTATGTTCCAACAAAATTAATTCTAATTCCTCCATTTTGTTGGTGAGGCTTCTAGCATTAGTATACATGCACTTTATGTATCTCTCTGATCCTCTATTCTTTCTAAAATTATTAACTGTTCTAACCCCACCCCCCATGCCACCCCCACCCCCAATTTCATTATTTGTGCCCAGGTCTCTATCTGTACTGCCTTCCCCTCCTATAAAATGAATACCCTCCCCCCCAGTCCCTAGTTTAAAGACTCCTCCAACCTTCTAGCCATTTTCTCCCCCAGCACAGCTGCACCCTCCCCATTGAGGTGCAGCCCATCCCTAGCATAGAACCTGTAGCCAACTGAGAAGTCGGCCCAGTTCTCCAGGAACCCAAACCCCTCCTTCCTACACCAATTCTTGAGCCACTTATTAACCTCCCTAATCTCCCGTTGCCTCTCTGGTGTGGCACGTGGTACCGGCAGTATTTCAGAAAATACCACGTTGGAGGTCCTTGCTTTAAGCTTGCAGCCTAATTCCCTGAAATCATCTTTAAGGACCTTCCACCTGCCTCTAACTTTGTCATTTGTGCCAATGTGCACCATGACCGCTGGGTCCTCACCAGCCCCTCCCAGTAATCTGTCAACCCGATCAGCGATGTGTCGGACTCGAGCGCCAGGTAGGCAGCACACTGTTCGACGATCCCTGTCTTTGTGACAGATTGCCCTATCTGTTCCCCTAATAATTGAGTCCCCCACTACCAGCACCTGTCTGGCCTGCCCTGCTCTCCTAATTCCCCCTTACTGGAGCAGACACTCCCCCGGCTTTCAGAGGACATGCCTGGCTGCAGCAGTGCTACCCCTGTACTGACAACCCCCTCATCTGCCAACTTTGCAAACTTATTGGGGTGTGCCAGATCAGGACTAGCCTCCCTGGCGCTCTTCCCTCTACCCCGCTTTCTAACTGTCACCCAGCTTCCTACTTCAGGGTCCTGCAGCTCCACCCTAGCATCCCCCCCCTCATCTATCCCATTGAGCGTCTCATCAGTGAGCAGAAGACTCCTTTCCATATTGTCTATGGATCTCAGTGTTGCCAGCTGCACATTTAGATCCAGAATTTGGGCTTCCAAATGCACAACGTGCTCACATCTCACACAGCAGTATGCACCCTCGACCGGCTGTTCAAGGACTGTATACATGTGGCAAGATGTACACTGGATGGCATTGGCAATAGTGGAGCACATATCTAATGGGGATTTCACCAGACAGCAAAGATAAGTAAAAATAAATAAAAAGTATTAATAAAATATACAGTAACAGCAATTCAGTAAATCCTCCCTTATCAACTCCCTGAATCCAAAGTCACTGAATCTCAAGTCACACTTACCACCGTTCGCACTTGCGCACCGGTCACACTCAGCTCGCTCACACTCGCTGAAGCAGAAGATTTAAAGAGAGATTTTTTTTTTTTTCTCCTTCAGCAGCAAATCACCCTGCTGCTCTAATGCACTTCCAAAAAGACTTGAGCCCCAACCAGCTGGCCCTTATAAACCCTTAATTATGAACCCCCACCCTTAATTAACCCCTTGTGAATATAGCTACACCAAGATTTAAATGCAATATAGTTAACCTTTAAACCTTTAAACACACAGATAGTAAAATAAGAGATTACTCCTTTAGAGAGAAAAAATAGGTTAAAAAAGCCCCAAAAGATAGAACAGGTAGAAAGGCAGTCAGCAATCCACAATTCAGCCACTCACACCAATTCACACAGGTATTTGATTAAAGGTTTTTCAAATACTTCTTCACTGAATCTCAAGTCACACTTACCACCGTTCACACACTTACTGTTCCTTCTTTGTACAATACACCCCCGCTCGCCTGAGTTATGAAAAGGCACCCTGTACTAGGAGCCAAGGGCAAGAATGGAGTTTTCGGTTAGAATCAGTATTCTATGTATTTAGTGATAAGTTGTATAAACACCATATATGGTAATTCCGCTTCCTGCTTATGGGGTGTATATAAACCCCTTCGTTAGCAATAAAGAGCAGAGTTTATTGACGCATACTTTTGTCTGTGTCTTATTCTCTCTGGTACCACATTTCAAGGAGGAAAGGGTTAACGAGATAACAGTGACAACACTACTAAAGCGGGGAACCCACCCCAAAAAATGACCGTGGGTCCCCCTATAATAAATAACCAGTAAAGGCTAGGCAGACAGCTGTGGGGTGATATTAATAGGCTAGGAAGGGGCCATGGCTATAGACTAAAAACATCAACTCTTAGCCACTCAGAAATGGTGCATTCATAAGATGCGCCAAATCTGGAACTTAGCAGTGCCGTGCGATATTTTTCTTTTATCACTCCCGTTGACTTGCATTGGTGAGTGTAGTCCCAGATACAAGGACAGTCGCAGAGCTGAGAAAAAAAATTGCAGATGAGCAGTGACACATAGATTAACATTGGTCAGAGCGCAATCCAATTTTTTTATTTGATTGCACTCGTCTTTTTTACTTTCAAATGCATATGAGCCCTTATACTGAGCATATTTATATTTATGCAATGTCTGTCTTTCCTTCCTTTATCTATGTAGACCTTTTTTTTGCATCTCGGTAGTGTCTGCTGTAAATTCCAGTAGCATAGCACTGCTTAGTGAACTGTGCTTGCAATCTGAAGCAATGGAATTTCTAAAAACCATTAGAACAAATGTCGATAAAATTCAAACATGTACATTTCTTGTCAGCACAAAATAGTCTTTTTTTATTATTTTTGTTTTTAATTAAGCTACATTTTCCCAAGTTTTTCTCCTATTCCATTGCACTAAGCGAGCATATGGAAATATAAAGTCTGAAGGCTTCCTGATTTATTTTGATGTTGGGGCATTTTGCTCTTGCGTAAACACTTTCAGTGACAAGAATATGGATATTTTTACATTTCAGAAGTGCTCATTACAAAAGGTAGCATATGTTTTTGACTCCTGAACCATGAGTGAAATGAGAACACCCAGCTTGCCAAACAGTAAATTATAAACAGTTGGTACAGCCCTGAGCAAAGACGGAAATAATCACTGTATCTATTCTTTTAAGTAGCCAGTTTTGTCTCTGGTTTCTCATGTTAGTTTTTGTTGGGGGCAGGGGTTGTTTTTTTCTGTTCTCTGATTTAATAGATTTCTGCATGGTTGCAAAGTATATATGTGTTTGGGCCTGCAGCATAACAATTTTGGAAGAACAGATGTCACCTGTGATGTATACAGCATCTGTAGGACTGGAGCACTTGTGCTGAGCATTACGTAGCCTCCATATAGGCAGCCAATTTTATCAGGAGTCAATAACCATAGTATTCCGATAGATTACTGAGCCAAAATGTAATCACTTCGTATGTTAAAGCTTTGAAGAATACTTTATTGAGAGCCTAAATGAACAAATGTTATTACCTCATCTGTTTTCTATTGCTGTTCATGTGCAGCATTAAAAAATGGTCCTGTAAAACCATTACTGACCCATATGATTCCAATATCACTCTCGAGAACCTTTATATTAAGTCATTGTGAAGGCAATACCTGTTTTGGAATACAATATTATGTACTATACAATATTAAGCATATCAGGATATCCCCATACATTTCTTTGGTTTTTTAGTAGTTTCTTGTACTTTGTACAAACAGGGCATGTAACCCCTTTTTTTGAGCCAAGCATTTAATTTGTATAGCTTCCCATGGCCAGGTGTCTGAACAGTCGGACTTCAGTCATACTCTACCCCATCTACATTGAGGTTGTCTGACACAAGGTGAGGATATAATACTAGAGGATTGGACCATCACGGTTGGGATACACCTTGTCGTGGTTGGGTGGCTTTATGCTTGTTTTTATCAAAACCAGTGTTTACTAAGTACCCTATGTTATTTATATGTACTGGTGATATTTACTTACAGCAAGTTATATGATCATTTTGTTTCAATCTTAGGTTTTATCCATTACATACAATAGTCTTCATATACAGTATAATTTTTACGGTGGTCAAATCAACTGTATCAATCTGCTCAATGGCAGAAGAAAGATGCTACATTGTCACCTTAACAGAAGAAGGGGGTCCCTACACATGGTCCATTGGTATCGAATTTGTGGTATGTTTAATTAAGGCTCACATATGTTTTGTTGTGGGGGTTGCTCTGCACTATTTTGTCATGATTACAATGCTCTATTTGCACTTTAAATTATCTTGTTTCATGATGCACTTTATTGGTGTTTAACCCTTACTGCCATCAGACGTACTATCCCGTCCATGGTACCTGTGCCCGTATGAACATGGACGGGATAGTACGTCTCGTGCGATCGGACGCGGGAGCGCGTCCGATCGCGGCCGGGTGTCAGGTGATTATCACAGCTGACACCCGGCACTATGTGTCAGGAGCGGTCACGGACCGCTCCCGGCACATTAACCCCTAGCACACCGCGATCAAACATGATTGCGGTGTACTGGGGGCACAGGGGAGGATCGCGCAGGGTGGGGGCTCCCTGCGCGCTCCCCTGAGACCCTCAGAGCAGCGCGATGTGTCGCGCTGTTCCGAGGGTACTTCCTCCCTTCAGGACCCCGGATCCAAGATGTCGCCGTGGTCCAACCGGGTCCTGCAGGGAGGCGGCTTCCTCAGTGCCTGCTGAGAGCAGGCACTGAGAAGCCTGCAGCGATGCCAGAGCGATCGCTGGTGTGACAGAGTGCTGTGCACACTGTCACACCAGCGATCTGCTAAAATACAGTGATGTCCCACCCTGGGACAAAGTAAAAAAATTAAAAAAATAAAAATAAAAATTGTTTAAAAAAATCATAAAAAAAAAAAAAAAATATTCCCCAATAAATTCATTTTTTCCTGTAAATAAAAAAACCAAAACAATAAAAGTACACATATTTGGTATCGCCGCGTCCGTAACAACCCCCCTATAAAACTGTCCCACTAGTTAACCCCTTTAGTGAACCCCTTAAAAAAAAAAGCCAAAGCAAAAAATCAATGCTTTATCATCATACCGCTGAACAAAAAGTGGAATAACACACGATCAAAAAAGCCGATATAAATAAACATGGTACCGCTGAAAACATCATCTTGTCCCACAAAAAACGAGCCACGTCTGTATTCCAAAACATTACTACTTCCTTTCCAAGCCCTGTCGTGCGCCCAAACAGTTTTCCCCCCCCCACACATATGGGGTATCAGCGTACTCAGGACAAATTGGACAACAACTTTTGGGGTCCAATTTCCTTGGGAAAAATCAAAAATTTGGGACTAAAAAATCATTTTTGTGGAAAATTGTTTTTTTTATTTTTCAGGCATTATAAACTTTTGTGAAACACTTGGGGGTTCAAAGTGCTCACAACAGATCTAGATAAGTTCCTTAGGGGGTCTAGTTTCCAAAATGGTGTCACTTGTGGGGGGTTTCCACTGTTTAGGCACATCAGGGGCACTCCAAACACGACATGGCGTCCAATCTCAATTCCAGCCAATTTTAGTTTGAAAAAGTCAAATGGCGCTCCTTCCCTTACGAGCTCTGCCGTGTGCCCAAACAGTGGTTTTCCCCTACATATGGGGTATTGGCGTACTCAGGAGAAATTGCACAACAACTTTATCTGTCCATTTGCTTCTTTTACCCTTGTGAAAATAAAAAAAAAGTTTGTAATAGATCATTTTTGTGGCTAAAAAGTTAAATATTCATTTTTTCCTTCCACGTTGCTTCAGCTCCTGTGAAGCACCTGAAGGGTTAATAAACTTCTTGAATGTGGTTTTGACTACCTTGAGGGGTGCAGTTTTTAGAATGGTGTCACTTTTGGGTATTTTCTGCTATATAGACCACTCAAACTGACTTCAAATATGAGGTGGTCCCTAAAAAAATGGCTTTGTAAATTTTGTTGTAAAAATGAGAAATCGCTGGTCAACTTTTAACCCTTATAATTTCCTAAGAAAAAAAAAATTTGGTTCCAAAATTGTGCTGATGTAAAGTAGACATGTGGGAAATGTTATTTCTTAACTATTTTGTGTGACATATTTCTCTGTTTTAAGGGAATAAAAATTCAAAGTTTGAAAATTGCAAAATTTTCTAAATTTTCGCCATATTTGCGTTTTTTTCAAAAATAAAAGCAAGGTATATCGAAGAAATTTTACCACTAACGTGAAGTACAATATGTCATGAGAAAACAATCTCAGAATCGCGAAGATCCGTTGAAGCGTTCCAGAGTTATAACCTCATAAAGAGACAGTGGTCAGAATTGTAAAAATTGGCCCGGTCATTAACGTGCAAACCACCCTTGGGGGTTAAGGGGTTAATTATGGCTATGAATATACATTAAATGGTGCGTGGTGCTCTCTGCAATATACATATGAGGAACTTCAGTGGGGGTTTCAGGCTATGTGCACACGTTGCGGAATTGCCATGGAAATTTCTGCGGCAATTCCGCACCTCCCTGCCGCGGGAAATACGCATATTATAGGTATGCGTATTCCCGCTAAAAACTAGCGTTTTGCAAGCATAATTAGCTTGCAGAATGCTAGCGTTTTACAAGCGATCTGACAGGTAGGTCACACGAGTCAAACAAGTGTTTGACTCGTGTGACCAACTTTTTACTATTGATGCCGCCTATGCCGCATCAATAGTAAAAAGATCTAATGTAAAAATAATAAAAAAAATAATAAATAATGATATTCTCAGCTCTCCCGCCTCTCAGCGACGCTCCCGGCCAATCGCGTTCCCAGGCGTCCTTTGCGACAATCACCCGATGACGTAGCATCTCGCGAGACCGCTACGTCATCTGGCAATGCATTACTGGGAACAGGATTGGCGGGAGCGTCGCTGAGAGGCGGGAAAGCTGCGGGGGACGCCGGAAGGTGAGAATATCATTATTTTTTATTTTAATTATTGTTTTTACATGGATATGGTACCCAGGGCCTGGAAGAGAGTCTCCTCACCTCCAAACCCCGGGTACCATCCGCACATGAACCGCTTACTTTCCGCATGGTGGGCACAGCCACATGCGGAAAGTAATTGGTTCAATGCATTCCTATGGCGGCGGAATCGCCGCGTTTCCGCAAAAAAGAATGAGCATGCTGCGGATTCTCCCGCGATGCGATTCCGCCGCGGAGAAACCCGCAGCATATGCACAGCATTGCGGAATCCCATAGGCCATAATGTGTTGTATTGTGTAAGCGGTTTTGCCGCGGTTTCGCGGCGTTTCCGCCGCAAAAAAACGCGGCAAAACCGCTAGGAATCCGCAACGTGTGCACAGGCCCTCAAAGTGATCATTGCTCTGAACATTAATATTGATGGGACACCATTCCTGTTGTTGCCACTATATGGCAGTGTAATAAACGTATTTTGAACATTTAATGATGAATTGTTATCCACCTTTTAGGACATTTTTTTTTCACTTAAATGCATGATTTTGAGCTAAAATAGATATTTTTAGTCAGGTTTCATTAAGAATTTTGCCTTCTATAGCCGCTGTGTTGCACTGTTTATTGCAGGTTACAGAATGAGTTAACTGCGGATATGCCAGTCAGCCCACTATGATGGTCCAAGAGGGAGTTTGTAACTTTTTTATCTGTCTTTTACTGAACTACTAAATTGAATGTGTAGGAAAAGAAAACTCAGCAAAAGGTCACAAAAGTTCAAAAAACACAGCAGAAAAAAGGCAGATGGGCACCGCACCTTCGACCAATACCTCACGCATATTACATATTTTACTGCACATTTTTTTATTTCTATGAAAGGTGCACTTGGGTCCATCAATGTTGGCCTTGTAAACTAGGGAGCCTTTCTCTGTGGCGTGCACTTTTATAGTCCTGAGCAGCCCACTTGATCTAATAGTATGGTCATCACACCTGTAACTGTGTACCACATACTGTATATCTATGTGACTTGCGACCAATACAAGACTTATGCATGCGCAATTCTAATACTAGGCAACCACCCTTTCCATGAATTGGTAGGTATGTGAGTGGTTGTTTCCTCAGTATGTTGCTCCAGTGGTGCGGTCTCTACCTCTTTATGGATCTTGCTGCATCCTGTAGTGTATTAGATTTGTGACATCTTTTGGTAAATACAGCTGTGTTTGGAAACAAGCATTCTTTAAAGCATCACTGCAGCGTTTTTTTTTATTGCACCACTCCCCTGCCCCCTGTTTCATACTAACCTTAAGCCGCCTTCATCGTTTTCCAGTATCGCACTGGTCTATGGCTAAAAGTGACCTGCCAGCAGCTGAAGTGTTTCATGGAGCTGCGCGGAGGTCACTTGCAAGTCAAGTCTATGAAATCCTCATTCTGGCTTTCATAGACTTGCAATGAGAGTTTGTGATGTAGCTTCTGCGTTCCGGCCAGTCAGAAGCTGCACTCATAAGATGGCACTCCGGTGAAGATGAGTTTATAACCGGGGGCAGGGGGCTTAGATTTTAAGTGCCACTCCAGGGCTGAAAAAAAATACTGAAATGGTGCTTTAAAATCCAAATGGACCAAAATTAATAATGAAACACAAGTGCTAGTGAAGGAACCGTAGGAACGTGGGATGTTCTTACAGACAGGAGGCAGATCAAGAGTTAACAGATTTATTAACAACACGTATACTCCGCGCAGGGAGTGACGGGACACGGGGGGGGTTGTGATAGGGATTAGGGCAGAACTGGGAGCTCGGTAGGACAGGAGCGAACGATAGTTCAATAGGTAAAAAGCAGAAAAACTTATCAGTCTGTAGTCGTCTTGATTATAGCGTCTCGATTCTCCAGCGGTGGCACCGACAACAGCAACACATGACGTCTCTAAGGTGTCTGTAGGGAACGAGGTTCCAATCCACGGAGCAGGGGAAGAGTCCATGAAGATTGAGGGGAGCCTCCACACTTCCGAATGTCAAACACTGAGCTCAGTTTAGTACAGAGAACCGCCGGAGTAAGACTTCGCTCCGTGGTGCATACGGGTACTTGGTCAACAGGCTCTGGCCTAGTCACCTGTTGCTAACTGCTCCACACACACATTACAGTCTCTGGCGTCAAATGAGAGTAACCTCCCGACACAGAGGAAAACGGGGAAATGACAGTCTGTAGTCCACCAACAGCGGTACTGTACGCAGGAGACGAGTCAAGTCACCCTGCGTTTACGGAGTGCTCTGCTTTCACAGCTGATACTGCACCTGACTGTCCACTTAGCTTTCCCACATGGACTCTGTCCCATTTCCCACCCGCAGTGCTTTTTAACGTGGCCCCGCCTGCCACAGTCACATGCAAGCGTCGGTCCTTGTCTGAAAGTCTTCCCCCTTGCGACATTGGTGACAGCCCCGGTGGTTCCGGAACCGGTGTGAGAAAGGTACTCCAGATCTTGTTCTTCCTCTTACATTAACATAATTTTTGCCCAAGAAACATTCATTAGAGTAAAATAAAATATCCCGAACAGAGCAATCAAACTGTGGAGTGCCCTACCACAAGAGGCAGTAATGGCAGACACAGCTTTTAAAAAAGGGCTGGATGATTTCCTCGATACACATAATATTATAGTTTATAGTTAAATTAAGGTTGAACTTGATGGACATACTTGTAGTTCTTTCTTCAACCTATGTAACTATGCAAGAACCCATTTAAGAATATTTAACCAAACCAACATTTTCTCCAAAAGGAGACAAGATCCATCTGCAAACAGCTGGTTTGCAGAAGGTCTAGGAAGAAGGTACTGTTTCTTTGAGACCAACAGCCTCTTGTCTGTGCAAAGGAAGCTATTGGTTGGCTATGTGGCAGAATTTTAACAGAGGTCTAGATGGGCAAATGAACCAACTAACCAGTACCAAGCTTTGCACTGATGAGGAGCAGAGGTATCAAAAGAGTTTTCTGAGGACAAGATTTTGGTTTGGCTAATCATCCATAGTTATATTGTAAACCTTGTTAAAGAGCCAGACATTGTTTCATAGGGTGGCTACCTCTGATAAGTGCCACTAAAAAGCCAGCTTTCTTCCTCCTGGAGAGCTCGTTTGCATACCCCTACCTCAGTACATGTTGAGTGGCCTATAAGTGCCCTCATACCTGCTATTAGTCTCCACATGAAGCAACTGCACCCCTACTGATCTCCAATCCCTGATTGTAAGCAACATCTTTTTCTAACATAATTCACCTTACAATATTCACGAACCTAAAAATTGTATACTGTTTGATTTATCAGGCCTTTAGTAGATTGACAATACATTTTGGGTTTAAAGGGAATAACTGGACCAGACCTAAACAATGGGCCTCATTTGTATAAAAAAAAACCTTTATCCTGGGGTTAACACATGAATGATACTATTCAAAAAGCAAAGACTAAAAAAATTGGGATATTTACACAATATCAATATAAAATTGCTGAAAAACAAATTTACGTGGAGTTTAATGTTTGCAATCGGCAACACTGGTATTGCGATAAGTCACTCAACACTTTCAATTTAGAATCAAAGCTTTTCAGGCTGAGCAGGGCGGCATCAGATTGGGTAGCCATGGCTCATATCAAATGTTCTGTTGCCCTCTTTGGCATGGAATGTTCAGCTGCTTTCTAATGTAGCAAACAGATAGCTGCCAAATACTGTGGGTGCGATAAGCTATGATGTAGCAATAGGACACAGGAGCACTTAATGCGGATTCATATATTCAGGGCTGCAAGTAGCATCTTTTGTGGACTCTACATATTATAACAGATCAGCTATTATTTATTTTATGTGCAGTCACATTGTGAGTCCACAAACAGATTTCAGAACATGTTTCCGACATTCAGAAATTGCATATGTTTGGAAAACTGAGACTCCAGGGCAAAATGCTGCTCCTGACACTGATAAAGCATCTGTAATGTTTTTCTTCCATACCACAAGTTTACTAGCATCAATATTAGTCTAACTAACCAATTAAAGGTACTAAATAAAATATGCTCATTATGTCACTACCATCTTTAATTGATTTGTTTATAAAGATGTAAGAAACGATAATTACTAATTGTGAAAATCAGAGACATGCCGGTAAATTCCCATACTATGCCCATGCACAGCATTACCCTGCTCACAGATATGTTTCCAACCCTAAAAGGGAGAGAAAAGGATAATAATAAAGTGTTATATACTGTAGGTAAAAGAAGTAGCATGGTGAAATTGTAATATTTGAATATAAATGGCATTAAGTCAAGAAGATTTGTATAAAGGGGTATTTAACTTCCCATACATTGGCACATAGTGATGATAGTCATTCTTCATATTGTTGGAAGAAATCTGCTGAAATAGGTTCCCTAGGCAAGTGTGGTTTGGCCCCAAAATTTGGGATTTTTGGAAGATCTTTTCCTTAATCTCTATGGTGGTTACACTTTGCATGCTTCTTTCATCACCTTTGACAGGTTTAGGTATAGGTTTAATGAAAATTCCTACTAAATTGATATGGCTTGTGTTATACTTTTTAATGTCTGCAAGATAATGTGTTGCTTCAAAGTGGAAAAGTAAATAAGACCCTTTTTACCCAGGAACTCATATTGCATATGATCATTAACCTCAGAACTCATAATATGTCTAATTTAGTCTCTAAGAAATGGCTCTACTGGTCATCTTTTACACAGTCGGCCTTTGGGTGATGTTGAATTATCGGCCCGAGTGGGATCCGACAAAACATCTGATCGCACCCCAGACCAATGTTAGCCTCAGATAGAGTTTGTCCAAAGAAAGAGTAGCTGCATGTCCAAGTTTGATTCGATATTCGGATCACACTCAGCCATGCAAGTCAATGAGTGCGTGGAAATCATCTGAGTACAGTCCGGTTCCCGTTCTCTGACACAGTGGAGAAGATGGAGAAATTTTCTTCTCCATCTTCTCCTTACAGTGTGCTTCAATTGCATCATCAGATCCACTATGCAGGCACTGATCACACTCTGATCTGAGTGTCAGGTGCAAAATTGGCCCAATTCTCTCAGATGATAGAATCTGCAGTGGTCTGCACAAGCCCTTATGCAGGTGCATAGGTTGTCGGTCTCTCACTGCCCCCACTTCCTTTTTTCTCCTTTCATTTCCTTCCTAATTTCAGATCTGTGCAGATTCATAATTAATATTTATAATATTTATTTTCTGTGTACAGGATTAACCTTGATCAGAGACTTTCTGAATATTTGCTTTGGGCTTAAGAAATGTATGTATTTTATTTGGCAAGCTGCAAACTCATTACTTTTGTCTGACCAGTGAGTCAGAATTTACTTTACAAAATTTGTGAATTTTGCTAATGAATAAATAAAAGAAGAATGTCATCAGAACACATGTATGGGCTAAAATAATCAAGCAATTATCATTACATGTTAATTATGGCTTACTGAGGCTTAAATGGAAAGTGTCAGCATGTATTTGCTACTTTTTGTGAGAGAATATGGGAGATTGATTCCAAGGATGTGTCACTTGCAAGTCTTTGTGTTTAGCTACAATAAACATTTTATCAGCAGGAGATTATCACTGCAGGACAAGGTCTCTCAGACCAGGTGGGCTTATCTGTGTAACCCCACCCCCATCACTGATTGGCAGCTTGCTGTCAAGCATACAAACAAATCTTTCAATCAGGGGTGTGGGCGGGTTATACACTTAGGATCCTTATCACTGTTACATCTACAACAGAGAAAATAGCAGAAGCACACATATGTAGAAAAAGCAGTCATAGGTCAAATATGTACAAAAATAGGAAAAATCTTTATTCAATATACAAGGATTAAGAGCACAACAGTATCACAGATAAAAAGTGCCACTTAGAAACATATATCAGGAAAAAGCAGGGAACAATGTATGTGAACATGTCATATGATACAAGTAGGGGCACCTAATAGAAGTAATAATACAGCCATGAACATCAGGAACATAAATCTGCAGTCACCATGTAAGGTAGACTGGATGACATACGTACCACAGCAATGGATATAATTACACACACACTGTCCCTGCTGCCCCAACGCACGTTTCGGATAGTTCCTTCCTCAGGGAAGTATTATTACTTCTATTAGGCGCCCCTACTTGTATCATATGACATGTCCACATACATTGTTCCCTGCTTTTTCCTGATATATGTTTCTAAGTGGCACTTTTTATCTGTGATACTGTTGTGCTCTTAATCCTTGTATATTGAATAAAGATTTTTCCTATTTTTGTACATATTTGACCTATGACTGCTTTTTCTACATATGTGTGCTTCTGCTGTACATGCAGTTTGGTCTAATACAGTCCGATCAGTCTCTTACAACTATGTGTTTTTACTCTCTACTAAGGACACTGCTCACATATAGACTGAGATGTTGATTTTTTCATATGTTTGGTTAACAGAGAAAATAGGTATTCTATCCAAACTGCACCAAGCAGAACAGTAAGGGATACAACACTGGAATCAGGCTCTCTGCTCTTACATCATGCTGCTGTCAGATTATATAGAAAAAACGTGCCAGCAGAGTCATTTTAATTAATCATGGGTAACAGTTTATTACTTTATGGTGGCTATATGAGGTTATGCACGTCATACTGGAAAGGTTCGTCGGATGCAGTAAAGAGCAGGAGACAGAGAAGGGGTTAACAAGAATTTTACTTTACAAGTTATCTTAGAATTAAAAGAATACTCCACACAGGGAGATGATTTGGCAACGAAACACCAGGTATGGAAACTGAACTTGCACAAACAAATATACAATATCCAAAATGAGGGAAGGAAATCTGAGAGTAATGACTTATCTGTTGGAGTTTTAGTTGGGGGACGGTTGGAACAACTTCCGACGGCGTCGTAGTCAGTGAACAAAGTCTCTGGCTCTACTGCGTAGGAACGAGATGCACTGCTTCTTGACAATGCCGAAGTATCCGGGTCTATCGGTCTTGGGTCCATTGACGCGTGGAAACAGTTCCTTCTGTTGGTTCCTCCGGATTGACGCAGTACACGGGAAGCACACCGCCGTACAGGCCACAGGAGTGGCAAGATCTCGCACGGGCTCACGAAGTTCAGGAAAAGTCTACTGCACTGCACATTATGGATCGGACACCCAGTAATGGCTGGAAGGGTGAGTCAGTCTGCAATGAACTGGCATCAGTGAAAGTGATAACCGGAGCAGAGGAGAGGGAGTCAACCTTCGTCCTACTCTGTCGTCGTCTTCCCGCCAAATTTCTCATGTTCCCGTACTCAGTCCCTTTTATCTCCCACACGCCCCCTTCTGTCAGGTGTTCAGGCCCTTCCCATACTGAAAAGTCACCCCCCGGCAACAGTGATGACGGCCCCAACAGTTCCGGCCCCAGAGCGCATCTTGAACCGGTAACACTGTTCCTGTTCATCCTCTTACACTCCTCCTTTCCTTTCACTCGCCATCCCACGGGCGAGACATTCCGGAGAAAGTTATGTCTTTGCTGGTCTTTCTCAGCAACTTGCTGCCAAATGAATTGATCCTGGTTGTACCGGTTGGGGGGCTGTCCAGCCATTGTGCGTTCCGAGCGACGTAGATTGGAAGGAATAGTGGAGTCTTCAAGTGTGGTTGAACCAGGCTGTCCTGATGATGGCGAAGCCAGGTCCGTGCCCGCCATAACGTTTTCTTCTGAGGTTTCCGAGTTCTGACTACCAGGCCCGTTCTCAAGCAGTTGATCGAGACCTTCTTCCTTGGGAGGGACCACTTCAAGAGTCTCAAGAGTTTCTTTCTCTTGTAAAGCATCTTTGGAGAGGCATGGTCAGAGCATACTTCGGTCCACTACCCGAGTGGGAGCGTCCCCCTCTCCTTCAGGCTGGATCTCGTAGACGGGTCCTTTTTCGCTGACCCGACACTTCACTCGGTACGGCCGACTCCCCCACCGATTCTCCAGTTTGTCTCACAGACATTTTTCCCTTACCAGCACTCTGTCCCCAACCCAAAGATCTGTCCCTCACAGGGGATGTTTCTCAGGGGGCTCCAGCTTCTGAAGTCGAGTCTGTCCCAGACGATGTAGGGTCTGCAGACAATGACGATGTTCTCTGATCCAGGTAGACACCTCCTTCATGAGTAGTCCTCCCCCGGATCCAACTCCAGTTCTGTGACTTCTTTCCCTTCAAGGCCGAACAACACAGAGTAGGGCTTGAAACCGTTGGTCTGGTGGACTCGATTATTGTAGAGCCACACAAGCTCAGACACTGTCATGTATAGTGTACAGTTCCTATAGCGTCTTGTGCTTGGGTGCGAGGAAAACACAGGAGACATAGGTTGAAATGAAATGACTTGTATTACTTCATACAAGCATGCTGAAAAGTTCACACAGTTTGCAGGAACAGCGACAGGAGACACAGCAGGCCAGAGCAACTTCAAGCACTACAATAAATCTCCAAAGCAGGTTCAGGATCTCTTCTCTGTACCGTAATTCCTCTGCAAACATGGATTCACCAAACAGCAGGTTTCCAGAGTCCAAAGGTGTTCCAAGGTTCCTCAGTAGGGAATAGCTGGAGTACAAATCCAAGGTTTCCAGGAGTCAGGTCACAGACTGACTGAGGCTTGATTCAGGAGCACTGATTGTTCAGCTGAGGCTGCTTAAGAAGCAAGAGGGAAGAATCAGGGCGGGAACATGAAAACTGGAAACTCCATATTAACTGAGGGCAAGAGCTGCAGAAAGACAGAAAGCAAAATGGCCGACGGAAAACTGAGTTTCAAGGAACATGTCAACAGAGACAAAGAACCTTACATTACTCACCCCTTAGGGACAACCTCCGGATGACCTCAGACCAGGCTTGTCAGGGTACCTCTGATGAAACTGGCGGAGCAGGCAAGGAGCATTTACATTATTGACTGGTTCCCATGAGTTGTCCTCCACTGGGTAGCCCTGCCATTTAATCGAATATTGCAACTGATTTCTGTACAACCTGGAATCTAGAATCCTTTCCACCATAAATTCTTCCTGACCATCGACCAGCACTGGGTCAGGGCAAGGAGAAGAACGTCCAGGAAACGTATTGGGTGTTGCAGCCTTTAGTAGGGATACATGAAAGACAGGATGGATTCTCATAGTTCTGGGCAGTTGAAGACGACAAGCAACAGCACTTATAATCTTACTGATCTTATAAGGTCCAATGTGCTTATGTCCCAATTTAGACGATGGAATCTTTAATTTAAGATTTCTGGTTGACAGCCAGACCAAATCTCCTACCTTGAAAGCTGGTGCAGGTTTACGAAATTTATCTGCTGCTTTCTTGTACCTTTCCTGAGCCAATTCTAGATTTTCCTTTAGAAGATCCATATTCTTTTGTAAAGAAGTGATTCTTTCAGCCACTGCCGGCAAGGGCGTATCTATGGGAAATCGAGGAAGAATGTTAGGATGATAACCTAGATTGGAGTAAAAAGGAGACTGCTTAGTGGAGGCGCTCTGAGAGTTGTTATAAGAGAACTCAGCCAGTGGAAGTAGATCCACCCAATCATCCTGTAGGTGGCAGATAAAACAGCGGAGATACTGCTCCAGGGTCTGATTGGTTTGTTCTGTCTGTCCATTAGTCTGGGGATGAAAAGCAGAAGAAAGGTTTACTTTAATGTCCAATGCTGCACAGAAATTTTGCCAAAACCTTGAAGTGAATTGCACCCCTCGATCCGAAATGACCTCATCCGGTACTCCATGTAAGCGAAACACATTCTTAATCATCAAGTCTGATGTCTGTTTTGCAGTGGGTAAGCCGACACAAGGGATAAAATGAGCTGCCTTTGTTAGACGGTCAACCACCACTAGAATGGTGTTCTTCCCTTGAGAGGTTGGTAACTCCACAATGAAGTCCATAGAAATGGATCCCCACGGGCGGGACGGGGTGGAAGAGGTTGCAACAGACCAGTTGGTGAGGAGCGAGGTGTTTTGCATCTTGCACAGACTTCACATGAAGTGACATAGTTTAAAACATCTTTCCTGTAAGTGGGCCACCAAAAGAAACGAGAAAGAAATTCTTGTGTCTTTAGAATTCCCCTATGCCCGGCTATCTTGGAATCGTGGATGAGTTGCAATACTCTCAATCTGACTGTTTCAGGTATATACAGACGTTGTCCCTGAATCCACACACCATTCTTAAAGACAAGACTTACGTCCCTTGGGGGTTGAGCCAACAAAGAATCCGCATGGTATGCTTCCTTGATGTCCTTAAGTAGGTCTTGATTATGAATCACTCCCAGGAATCTAGAGTCAGGAAGAATAGTCTTAGGAGGAGTAAGTGGACGTGTCTCTGCTGAATGAATCCTAGAGAGTGCATCAGCCTTTCCATTGCGCGATCCTGGTCTATAAGAAATTACAAAATTAAATTGGTTTAGGAAAAGATTCCAGCGAGCCTGGCGAGGAGTCAGGCACTTAGCCGACCTGATAAATTCAAGGTTACGATGGTCTGTCAGGACGACTATTTGCTGTGCAGCTCCCTGAAGAAGGTGTCTCCATTCCTTGAAGGCGGCAATAATGGCCAACTGCTGGGAAAAGAAGGCACAGGGATGCAAGACATTCTTCTCACCTGTTCTCTGAGAGAGTATAGCTCCAACGGCACAGTCTGAAGCATCCACCTCTATTATGAAGGCAAGCTCGGGGTTGGGATGTACTAAGATAGGTGCGGTGGTAAATTTATCCTTTAAACAGGAAAATGCTTCTTGAGCTTGCGGGGTCCAGGAGAACCTAGACTGTTTCCGGGTAAGTTGGGTGATAGGTGACAGTACCTCAGAAAAATTTTTAATGAAACGTCTATAGAAGTTGGCAAACCCGATGAAGCGCTGCACCTCCTTCACATTTCTAGGAATTGGCCAATCCTTGATGGCTTGGGTCTTGCTTCCATCCATACTAATCCCTTGCGTAGATAGTACATACCCCAGAAATTGAATTTCGGTCCTATGGAATTCACACTTTTCAAGTTTGATGTAGAGATGGTTTTGTCTTAGGCGTTCTAAGACCATTCTCACATGTCCATGATGTTCCTCTGTGGAGTTAGAAAAAATTAGAATATCATCCAGATAAATCACCACAAATGTATCTAGGAGATCCCTGAAGATATCATTCACGAAGTGTTGGAAAGTGGCTGGGGCGGTACTCAGACCAAAAGGCATAACTAGATATTCAAAATGTCCATAGCGTGACCTGAAAGCAGTCTTCCATTCATCCCCAGGTCTAATACGGACCAAGTTATAGGCCCCACGGAGATCCAGTTTAGAGAAAATTTTGGCATGCCGCACTCTCTCCAACAACTCAGGGATTAAAGGCAATGGATAACGGTTTCTAATAGTAACCTTATTGAGTTCCCTATAGTCTATGCAGGGTCTCAGAGATCCATCTTTCTTCTTCACAAAGAAGATGGGTGCACCTGCGGGAGATGAAGAGGGGCGTATGAAGCCCTTGGCTAAATTTTCGTCTATATAATCCTTCAAAGCTTTTAGCTCGGGCCCCGCTAGGGGGTAGATCTTACCAAAAGGTATCTCGGCTCCAGGCAATAATTCAATTGGACAATCATATGGACGGTGAGGAGGAAGCTGATCAGCGTTCTTCTTGTCACATAAATCCACATAGTCCTGGTATACAGCTGGTAGTTCAGGGACTGACATGGTTCCTTTAGGAACAGAGCAAGCTGAAACTCCTTGACTCATCTGTTTCTCCGGAAAGTGTAATTCCTTGGTCTCCCAGTTAATCGTAGGATTCTGCGCCTGCAGCCATGGTAGCCCTAGAATAATGGGAAAGTGGGGAGAAGAGATAAGCATAAAAGACATTTTCTCCTGATGATCTTTACCCATAAGGACCCTCAAAGGCTCTGTTTCTTGATCCACTGGTCCAGAAGTCAGTAGAGAGCCATCCACAGTCTCCATCTGTACTGGAGTAGCCTTCTTCACTGAACGTATCCCTGTTTCAGAGCAAAGGAGATATCCATAAAATTTCCACTTGCTCCTGAGTCGATCATAGCAGAGCTAGGCACCCAGACTGAGTCAACCCAGAGTTTGATGGAAAGGAAGCAATGAGAATTGTTTCTTTTACAACTCAGCTGGGACACCGCTGAGGAAACTTGAAAAATTGCAGCGTTTATACAGTCATCGTCCCCAGAACTAACAGAGTTTAAGTCCGAGAAATCAAGATCTCTTGCAGCAGATCTCTCTGGAGCCTGAGGCTCGGACATGACAGAGTTCCTCTCGCAACACTCACAGTGAATGACTGCTGCAGTAGTCTTACGAGAACGGCTGGGGCAGTTTATAATGAAGTGCCCTGACTTACCACAGTAGAAACATAGATTTTCCTTTATACGATGTTCTTTGCGTGCATCACTAACCCGTCTTTGTAAAGAGTCCACCTGCATGGGTTCAGGTTCTGGTTCCCTTGTGATCCTACTCAAAGGTTCCTTAGCTGAGGAGGGAGGTAGGAAAGGGTTAGTGCGATTATTTTCGAACCATCTCTCTTGTCTGCGTTCAGTCAGACGAGCATCAATACGGATACAATAGTTAATAAAGTCACCTAACGCAGTGGGAGGGTCGGCACGAGCAAGTTCATCCTTAATCAGTGGAGACAACCCTTTCCGAAAAATAGATTTTTTAGCGGAAGTGTCCCAAGTGGTATCAAGAGCCCATCTCCTGAAATCCAAGGCATATTCGGCTACTGCGCTTACCTTGGCGCAAAGTTAACATGGCTGCTTCAGCTGTTGCACCTCGATTGGGGTCATCAAACACCTGCCCCATGGCTGAAATAAAAGCATCAAGGTGATTCAAACAATCATCCTCAGTCTCAATCAGAGGGTTTGCCCACATCAAAGCCTTATTGGTAAGCAACATGATTATAGTAAGCACTTTGGATCGTTCAGTGGGAAATTGTGAAGCATGTGCAGAGAAAAATAAATTGCATTGATTAATAAATCCCCTGAATTTCTCACGTTCACCGCCAAAACGAAAAGGAGGTAATTTGGGGATCCCAGAACTTGGGGTTATGGCAGGAGCCTGGGCTCGTTCCTCTAGAGCCTCAATCCTGGCTCGCAATTCCTGGGTAGTCTGTCCAAACACTTGCAAATTATGATTAGTGAGGTCCTGTAGGCTTGCAAAACGGGTCTTTAAAGTCTGTACATCTGAAAGGATTGTATCAGTCACTCCGCAAAGTTCCTTTATGCGGGCCTCCATCTTCCAGATCTTTTAAGGCAGAAGTGCTGGAAGGAGAAGAGGAAAGGAAAAAAAAAAAAAAAATAGTGTTCACCTGTGGTAACACTCCAGAGTAAAATTTTAAGGGAATGCGCTCACCTGGAATGGTTGTGAGAAGTCACAACCACTGTCATCACATAAGGTATTAAACGGACATCTGGTATCCACAGTCACAGCAGACACGGCTTTCCCAGACCCAGCAGACACTAAACATTGGCTCCTGAATCTTGTCATGTATAGTGTACAGTTCCTATAGCGTCTTGTGCTTGGGTGCGAGGAAAACACAGGAGACATAGGTTGAAATGAAATGACTTGTATTACTTCATACAAGCATGCTGAAAAGTTCACACAGTTTGCAGGAACAGCGACAGGAGACACAGCAGGCCAGAGCAACTTCAAGCACTACAATAAATCTCCAAAGCAGGTTCAGGATCTCTTCTCTGTACCGTAATTCCTCTGCAAACATGGATTCACCAAACAGCAGGTTTCCAGAGTCCAAAGGTGTTCCAAGGTTCCTCAGTAGGGAATAGCTGGAGTACAAATCCAAGGTTTCCAGGAGTCAGGTCACAGACTGACTGAGGCTTGATTCAGGAGCACTGATTGTTCAGCTGAGGCTGCTTAAGAAGCAAGAGGGAAGAATCAGGGCGGGAACATGAAAACTGGAAACTCCATATTAACTGAGGGCAAGAGCTGCAGAAAGACAGAAAGCAAAATGGCCGACGGAAAAAGGAGTTTCAAGGAACATGTCAACAGAGACAAAGAACCTTACAGACACATACTCAGGCCACCGAGCTTTCTGATCCTCTTCCAAGGTTCTTAACATCTGTACAAGAGTACGGTTAAATCGTTCACAGGCCCCTTTTCCTTGTGGATGGTATGGTATAGTGTGAGACCGGTCAAACTGATAGATCTGTTGCAGCTCATCCATGACTCTTCCCAAGAAGCAGGCTCCCTGATCAGAGTGGATCCATTGCGAGCATCCTGAATGAAGTTCTTGCAGATGGCATGTGCAGCCAACTGCGCTGTTTGATCCCAAGTGGGTGTTACTACAGAGGACTTTCAGAAATGATCAATCATTACTAGACAGTGGTCATATCCCTGATGCGCCAGTTCGATGGTCAAGTAGTCAAGTAGTCAAGTAGTCAATGGTCAGTAGTTCCAGGGGAGCTGATGTCACTATAGTTTGTGTTGGGGCCCTTTGTTCTGGAGATTTGGCTAATTCAGATGCCCAACAGAGTTTACAAGCCTCTTTAACTACTGTTCGTAACCGAGGGTGATAGACAAAACACTGTAGCCATTTAAAGTTTTTTTCAGCACCGTAGTGAGCTCCTCTTTCGTGAGCCTCAGCAGCGACTGTAGGTAGTACCGTCTCTGGAATCACCACCTGCCAAGAGGCCCCCAGCTCTTTTTATAGTTGGACCTTTCTATATAACAGCCCATTCCTCATCTGGAGTCGCTCCCATTGTCGGAGTATCTTCAGCGCTTCTGGCGTAAGAGTACTCCTCTGTTCTTGTCTGGGCAGCTGCTTCAGGGTCACCCATTGACAAAACAGAGCGAGTTCACCGTCTTCCTGCTGCAAACAGACCACTAACCCCAAGACCTTCCCAACACTCCTTCACGGGGAGGGGTTCAAATTTGATACAGGGTAGCTGCCACCTTCCCAGCGGTCTTTCGGAATCAGGGAACTTCCTCATCCTCCAGCATTTTGTCTTTGCTCTTTCCAGGCGTCGCATGTCTTGCTCTGAACAAGGAATCAGCATGAGTGTTTTCATCCCCCTTCCTGTAGACATTTTGTACTGAAATTTTACCATCTGGGCTACCCAGCGTTGCTCGAGGGCTCCTAATTTAGCATTCTCCAGATGTGCTAATGGATTGTTATCAGTGCGCACCTATGCTTCCGAGCCAGACAGATACTCTGAAAATCTCTCCATCATGGCCTACACGAACGCCATCAACTCCAGCTTGAAGGAACTCTAGTTGTCCTGGTTGCATTCGGAATCATGAAGGTACCAACTAGCATAAGTGATCACCCTCTTTTTTCCATCCTGCACTTGTGACAACACAGCCCCAATCCGTGCAAGCTTCTGTCAGTGTGGAGAATAAACTGCATAGAGAAGTCCGCATAGGCCAGCACTGGGGTTTCAGTCAGCGCTTTCTTCAAGTCCCAAAAAGCTTTCTCCTGTCTTTCTTCCCAGTGGATGGACCGGCCTTTTGCGTTCGGAGGTGCCCCTTTCAAAATCTCCAGCACAGGCTGCACCACACGGGCAAAGTTCTTCACAAAATGACGGTAGTACCCCTGTCAATCCCAGGAACGCTCAAACATCTTTTACGGTCTCAGGGTTGGCCAGTCCTGGATCACCGCAATCTTTTCCCAGGACGGCTCCACTCCGTCCACTGAAACGACATGGCCTAGATACTCAATCTGAGTCCGGATCAAGTGGCACTGTTGGGGCTTCACCTTCAGTCCGTACTTCTGTAGGCGGCTTAGTATTTGCTCTAATCTCCGCAGGTGCTCTTCGAATGAGGAAACATACACTATAATGTCGTCGTCCAAGTATATGAGTGTGGCCTCAAAGTTCAGGTCACCTAAGTACCTCTCCATCAGACGTTGGAATGTACAGGGGGCATTGGCCAAGCCTAAGGGCATCCTGTTGAATTCTAAGAGACCCAAAGGTAGAATAAAAGCCGTTTTTGCCCATTCCTTCTCTGACATCGGCACTTGCCAGTAGCCGCTAGCGAGATCCAACGTCGAGAAGAGTTTGGCTTTCCCCAATGCAGATAAGGACTCTTCAATCCTGGGCAGAGGGTATGAGTCCCGCACGGTGCAGGTGTTGAGTTTACGATAATCTACACAGAACCTCAGTGTCCCATACTTCTTTCGCACCAGCACGATGGGGGCTGCCTATGGACTCTCTCTGTGGACGCCTGCTTGTAGCATCTGACCGAGCATCTCTCGAACATACTGGTATAACTGATGGGGAATTTGTCGGTAACGTTCTCTAATGGGTGCTGTGTTCCCTGTTGGTATTTCGTGAATAATAGCCATAGTACAGCCAAAGTCATCCTCATGACTCGCAAACATGGACCTGTATTGCCCCAGTACAGCTTCCACTTGTACTTGGGCAGGCGTGAGCTCGGACAGCTCGGCGCACATCTGATCTAATATGCGTCGCCCCTCTTGGATGTATTGAGGCTCCATCGCGGAAGAAGTGGTAACTATCGCTGACCACAGGTCTTCTGGTTTAACAGTCAGCGGTATGTCCTGGGGTGGAACGATTTCCTCGGGCATTCCTACTATCTGCGCCACTTCGCTCCTGGGTGGCATTACAACTTCTTGATCTGTCAAGTTAACACAGCGTACAAGCACCATTCCATCTCGTATAACGGCCAGAGTTCGTGCCACCAACAGTCCTGCTGGCAGTGGTTCAGTTAAGGAGGGTTCTAACTGTACTTCCACTCCCTCCAATGGGGTAAGGGCTCGAATGGGCAGAGTCAGCACAGCTTGTCCCGGCGGCAGAGTGAGCTTAGACGAGTTCGGCACTATCACCTTTCTCCATGGCTGGACGACTCCTGGGCTCGAACGGTACGGATCAGCTGTTGAAACACATGTCACTGGAGGGTATGCGTACCCAATTGTTTCAGGGACAAATGAGCAGGTTCATCCAGGAGCAGTCTTCCAAATTCTTTCTGGACGTTCATTCCATGGTGACAGTATGACTGAGACCGGCTTCACCCTGGGTCAACACTATACCTTTCCGTTCCAGGTTTTGGCCGCACAGAGAGACTTGCATCCACACCACCCCTGCGACCAGGATGGGCAGGTGGTTTGCCGCTGTCAGCTTAACAACCGGACCCCACTCGGGCCGGAGGGTCTCTGGAAAGTGTCGACGGAATTATGCTTCAGGCATTGTGGTCACCTGAGACCCCGTATTCACCAGACAACGCACTTCCCATCTATCAAATTCAGCCCAGACCAGCGGGCATGTAGATACCAGGTTTGTGGGACTTTCACTACTCCTTCTCTTCCATTCTGGCTCCGGGCGACGTCCCCCAGGCTCAGAGCCCTCTACCTTAACGGTCAGCGTGGCCGAGGCCCGCCCCCGCCGCGGACATTCCCGAGCCATATGTCCTATCTCTCTGCAGTTGAAGCAGGTGATGGACCTCGGTCGGCGGGACCTTCTGGCATCGTTACGGGCATCCACACTACTTGGACCCCTGCTGTGTTCTGGCTGGTTTCAACTTTTTCCTTCATCTGAGCCAATTCTCCTTGGATATTCAACAACTCTTTCCTCATTTCTTCAACCCATGAGGGTTCAGCAACTGTATTTACTGTTGCTTCCCCTCTTTGGACCTTCCCTACCGGGACCGTAACCCTCTGCTCCTGTTCACTTAAGCGGGCCTCACTTCCTATGTCAGCAAAAGTGATGCGAGGGTCCACCCGTACCCGCTCCCTCAGGGTTTGTTTGGTCAGGACATCCCGTAGCCCAGTCACCAACAAGTCACGTAACACAACATTTGCCGGCCCTATCCCCACTCCGTCTTTTCTAACAATGGCAGTGTGTAACTTTTGCAGGGCATTCATATACTGCGTGACGTCTCCCCCTCCCTTTGCATATGGCTAAACAGGCAGGTCCTAAGTTCCCCTACGTCAGTGGGGTCCCCATGGGTCACCTCCAAAATCTGAAGTACTTTGGTTAATGTGTCACAGTCTGGGGGGGCATGTAGCATCACGGAGTCTCTGGCCTCTCCTTCCAGGGCCATAATGGCCACCTCAGCCTCTAACGCGGGCTCCACAACATGGTGTTGAACCCCGTAAATTTTGGCAAAATACTTAACATGGCCCCCAGGGAGATACTTGTCCTGGGCCTAGCTGCCTGTTCTGCCGACTCCATGATGCTGGACTGCATCCTGCCAACTACAACAATATGTAAAGGTTCTTTGGATGCAGTAAAGAACAGGAGACAGAGAAGAGGTTAACAAGAATTTTACTTTAACAGGTTGTTAGGGGTCGAGTTCCCACTCCTGCACAAAGGGAATCTCGAGCTATCCCCGCTGCAGTCTCCCATCCGTCTCCGGCCGCAGTGGAACCTGCTCAGCAGAGACATCGGTCCCAGCGTCTCGCTCAGTCTAGTGCTGTGCAGAGGATGACTGCTGCCTCTCCAGGTCCTGCCATTGTAACTAGTGCAGGTCAGCGGCAAGCAGACTCAGTTGGGACTAAGTACTGTGATTTCCTTTCTGAGAATACCCAGGGTAAAATCTCTCATTGGAGATCAGGGGTCACATGCTTAGGTACTGCAGCAGCTCCTATTGGTCCACCGGGAAGGTCCTGAAACTACATGTGTTCTGAACAGTTTCTCATTGGTCCTTTTCTGGCCTATAGTTGCTTCTATAAAAGGGTTGTATGGCCATGCGGCCTTGCGCTAGTATCAATTGCATTATGTGCTTTGCGCCAGTGTGATCATGCACGCATGTGGTTAGGGCTCGGCTGAAATAAGCCCCTAGAATACCGGTTTCTCCGGTGAGGAGATTGTTTGATTGCGTTCCTGACTGCATGATCACGGACTGCTACCCGCACAGCAGTTTTCTGTGTATCCCTGTGGAGTTAACAGGACACAGTACCTATCTCTGTGTCTCTACCTCAGCAACTCTGTGGTGTAACAGAGTTCGCTTATACCGCCATATAGTGCCACAGTATTTATATTTGTGACTCTGTGAAGTAACAGAATTTGCCTATACCGCCATCTTACTAGCAGCAGACTCTGCCTGCACGGTACACCCCGGGCTGCGAACGCACCCACTATTTATACTTATCTGGTGAGTTCCGCAGACCCTAACACAGGTTATCTTAGAATTAAGGAAATACTCTACACAGGAAGATGATTTGGCAACAAAACACCAGGTATGGAAACAGAACTTGCACAAATAAATATACAATATCCAAAATGAGGGAAGGGAATATGAGAATAATGACTTATCCATTGGAGTTATTGTTTGGGGGACGGTTGGAACAACTCCCGACGGCATCGTGGTCCGTGTACAAAGTCTGTGGTTCTGCTGCGCAGGAACGAGATGCATTGCCTCTTGACCATGCTGTTGATGCATGGAAACAGTTCTTTCTGCTGGTTCCTCGGGAGTGACACAGTACAACTGAAGCACACCGCCGTACAGGCCGCAGGAGTGGCAAGGCCTCGCACGGACTTACGAAGTTCGGGTAAATGGGAAACATCTATTGCACTACACATTATGGATCGGACTGGTAGAAGGGCACCTGGTAATGGTTGGAAGGGTGAGTCAGTCTGCAATGAACTGGGGTCAGTGAAAGTGATAACCGGAGCTGAGGAGAGGGAGTCAACCTTCGTCGTACTCTGTCGTCACCTTCCTGCCAAGTCTCTCATGTTCCCGCACTCAGTCCCTTTTATCTCCCCATGCCACCTTCTGTCAGGTGTTAAGGCCCTTCCGATACAGACAAGTCATCCTCCGGCAACAGTGATGATGGCCCAATAGTTCCGGCACCAGAACGCATCTCGAACAGGCAACACAGTTCCTGTTCATCCTCTTACAATACTTATGTACTTATGTTGGGATGAAATAAGGCAAAACTATAAAAGTCTTTGGTCCAATAACTGTGGTGTTAAAAGGCTAAATATGCTATCAACCATGGACCCCATTGTCTTTCTTTTCTTTGCTGTCTAACTTTGCCTACATGCAATCAGTCAACATTGAAGAAATCCTAGTATCACAGATGCTGTATGTTCTATAATCCAGTACTGTCCTACTGCATCAAAGACACTAGAGTATTATTGGGTTGGCCAGGAAGGAGCCACAGAAAAGGGTCCTGTAGGCCACAGGAGGATCCATATTACAGTGAGTAACATCAGTGAATGTCATGGAGATGCTGGCAGTAGTGCTCCAACATACTAAGACACATACCAGCAAGCAGAGTACTTTCTAAATGTTTCATTAGGGAGTATAATGAAACTAAACATATAAAATTGAAGCAGAAAGAATGAAATGCATCATTGTAGTATGAAAATGTGTAGTAAAACATACTACAAATACTAAAGGAAGTTCAATTTGTTCCCTTCCTCTTAATCAATGACTGAATGTTATCTTGTCTTACATTGTCGTTGTAAATGTTTTGTCAGTCACAGCATACGGTATTCATTAAATATCCTCATGACAAAACAGAGTTTCTAAGGAATAGACTCTGTAAACAGCATGAAAGTTTTCGTAATTTCTTGACTTTTCTAGCCACGTCTGAAAATGATATTAACAGGGAAAAAACTGTCATGAAACAGAATAATTATAATTAAGTGGAAGTGTGACAGAGGAATGTAGCACTGAAGAAACGTCCTTCCTGTTTCAGAATCCATAGTTATATTTTTCCCATCTGGAGTTGATGTGAAACCACGCAGCTTTGGATCCTACAAAGGAAGTCATTTATGAAGGTTAAGAAATGATCGATGAGTCGACTTATGCAACATTCTTTTGTCATATTTTACTCATTTACAGCTAAGGAGCATAGCACTTTTGGAGCATCTCAAGTCCTCAACTAGGTCCCAGTGGCATTTCTACATACAAATACTATTTTTTTTAGTACACTTGATCCATACTTACATATATACATACAAACAGCATATTAAGGATATCAGCACAAAAACACACAACTATCTCGACATCTATGAATATTTGAGTACAGATACAAAGTATTAACCCCTTTCTGTCATCGGACATACTATCCCGTCCATGTGACCTGGGACTTAATTCCCAGAGACGGGATAGTACGTCCTAGGCGATCAGCTGCGCTCCCGGAGGGAGCGAAGCTGATCGCCGCCGGGTGTCAGCTGATTATCACAGCTGATACTCGGCACTATGTGCCAGGAGCTCCCGGCACATTAACCCCTGGCACATCGCGATCAAACATGATCGCGGTGTACCAGGGGCACAGGGGAGCATCGCGCAGGGAGGGGGCTCCCTGCATGCTCCCCTGAGGCCTCAGAACAGCGCAATGTAATCGCGCTGTTCCGAGGCCTTCCTCCCTGCATTGCCCCAGATCCAAGATGGCCACCGGGTCCTGCAGGGAGGCGGCTTCCACAGTGACTGCTGAGAGCAGGCGCTGAGGAAGCCTGCAGCACTGCCTGTGAGATCGCTGATCTCACAGAGTGCTGTGCACACTGTGAGACCAGTAATCTGACCCTATACTGTAATGCCCCACCCTGGGACAAAGTAAACAAGTAAAAAAAATAAAAATAACAACTGTAAAAAAAAAATCCAAAATAAAGAAAAAAAAATATTCCCCAATAAATTCATTTCTTCCTGTAAATAAAAAAAACAAAACCATAAAAGAACACATATTTGGTATCACCGCGTCTGTAACAAATCCCCTATAAAACTGTCCCACTAGTTAACCCCTTTAGTGAACCCCTTAAAAAAAAAAGCCAAAGCAAAAAATCAATGCTTTATCATCATACCGCTGAACAAAAAGTGGAATAACACACGATCAAAAAAGCCGATATAAATAAACATGGTACCGCTGAAAACATCATCTTGTCCCACAAAAAACGAGCCACCATACAGCATCATCAGTGAAAAAATAAAAAAGTTATAGCTCGCACAATAAAGAGATGCAAAAATAATTATTTTTTATATAAAAATGTTTTTATTGTATAAAAGCGCCAAAACATAAAAAAAGTATATAAATAAGGTTACGCCGCAATCATACTGACCCAAAAAATAAACCTGCTTTATCAATTTTACCACACGTAGAACGGTATAAACGCCCCCCCAAAAAAAATCATGAATTGCTGATTTTTGTTCATTCTAACCTCCCAAAAATCGAAATAAAAAGCGATCAAAAAATGTCACATGCTCAAATATGGTACCAATAAAAATGTCAACTCGTACCGCAAAAAATAAGACCTCACATGACTTTGTGGGCCAAAATATGCAAAAATTATAGCTCTCAAAATGTGGTGTTGCAAAAACTATTTTTTGCAAGAAAAAGCGTATTTTAGCGTGACAGCTGCCAATCATAAAAACCCGCTATAAATAGTAAATCAAACCCCTCTTTATCACCCCCTTAGTTAGGGAAAAATAATAAAATTAAAAAAATGTATTTATTTCCATTTTCCCATTAGGTTTAGGGTTGAGACTAAAGTTAGGATTAGGGTTAGGGTTGGGATTAGGGGTGTGTTAGGGTTAGGTTTGTGGTTAGGGTTATGGTTAGGGTTGGGACTAGGGTTAGGGGTGTGTTGGGGTTTGGATTGGAGTTAGAATTGGGGGGTTTCCGCTGTTTAGGCACATCAGGGGCTCTCCAAATGTGACATGGCGTCTGATCTCAATTCCAGCCAATTCTGCGTTGAAAAAGTCATTCGGTGCTCCTTCACTTCTGAGCTCTGCCATGCGCCCAAACAGTAGTTTACCCCACATATGGGATATTAGTGTACTCAGGACAAATTGCACAATAACTCTTGGGGTCCAATTTCTTCTGTTACCCTTGGGAAAATAAAAAATTTGGGGCGAAAATATCATTTTTTGTAAAAAAAAAATGATTTTTTTTTTTTACGGCTGTACGTTATAAACTTCTGTGAAGCACTTGGGGCTTCATAGCGCTCACCACACATCTAGATAAGTTCCTTGTGGGGTCTATTTTACAAAATGGGGTCACTTGTGGGGTTTCCACTGTTAAGGCACATCAGGGGCTCTCCAAATGCGACATGATGCCCGCAGACCATTCCATCAAAGTCTGCAATCCAAAACATCACTACTTCCTTTCCGAGCCCCAACGTGTGCCCATACAGTAGTTTTCTCCCACATATTGGGTATCAGCGTACTCAGGACAAATTGGACAACAACTTTTGGGGTCCAATATTTCCTGTTACCCTTGTGAAAATAAAATATTGGGGGCGAAAAAATCATTTTTGTAAAAAAAAAAAGATTTTTTATTTTTATGGCTGTACGTTATAAACTTCTGTGAAGCACTTCGGGGTTCAAAGTGCTCACCACACATCTAGATAAGTTCCTTGTGGGGTCTATTTTACAAAATGGGGTTACTTGTGGGGGGTTTCCACTGTTTAGGCACATCAGGGGCTCTCCAAATGCTACATGACGCCCGCAGACCATTCCATCAAAGTCTGCAATCCAAAATGTCACTACTTCCCTTCCGAGCCCCGATGTGTGCCCATACAGTAGTTTTCTCCCACATATTGGGTATCACCATACTCAGGACAAATTGGAAAACAACTTTTGAGGTCCAATTTCCTTGGGAAAAATCAAAAATTTGGGACTAAAAAATCATTTTTGTGGAAAATTGTTTCTTTTCTTTTCACACCCAGGCATTATAAACTTTTGTGAAACACTTGGGGTTCAAAGTGCTCACAACAGATCTAGATAAGTTCCTTAGGGGGTCTAGTTTCCAAAATGGTGTCACTTGTGGGGGGTTTCCACTGTTTAGGCGCATCAGGGGCTCTCCAAACGCGACATGGCATCCAATCTCAATTCCAGCCAATTTTGGTTTGAAAAAGTCAAACGGCGCTCCTTCCCTTACAAGCTCTGTCGTGTGCCCAAACAGTGGTTTTCCCCCACATATGGGGTATTGGCGTACTCAGGAGAAATTGCACAACAACTTTATCTGTCCATTTTCTCCTTTTACTCTTGTGAAAATAAAAAAAAAGTTTGTAAAAGATAATTTTTATGACTAAAAAGTTAAATATTAATTTTTTCCTTCCACATTGCTTCAGCTCCTGTGAAGCACCTGAAGAGTTAATAAACTTCTTGAATGTGGTTTTGAGTACCTTGAGGGGTGCAGTTTTTAGAATGGTGTCACTTTTGGGTATTTTCTGCTATATAGACCCCTCAAAGTGACTTCAAATGTGAGGTGGTCCCTAAAAATATGGCTTTGTAAATTTTGTTGTAAAAATGAGAAATCGCTGGTCAATTTTAACCCTTATAATTTCCTAACAAAAAAAAATTTTGGTTCCAAAATTGTGCTGATGTAGACATGTGGGAAATGTTATTTCTTAACTATTTTGTGTGACATATTTCTCTGTTTTAAGGGAATAAAAATTCAAAGTTTAAAAATTGCAAAATTTTCAAAATTTTCGCCATATTTGCATTTTTTTAAAAAGTAAACGCAAGTTGTATTGAATAAATTTTATGACTAACGTGAAGTACAATATGTCATGAGAAAACAATCTCAGAATCGTGAAGATCTGTTGAAGCGTTGCAGAGTTATAGCCTCATAAAGAGACAGTGGTCAGAATTGTAAAAATTGGAGCGGTCATTAACGTGCAAACCACCCTTGGGGGTTAAGGGGTTAAAGATAGCATGATCTATATATAGGGATTATTTTGGATACTAGGGTTTTTCTCCATGTACTAAACACTTTCGCTACTCACTGAATTGGTTGTAGAAGGGAGAGATCGCTTCAACGACAAAGGCTGTTGACCAAGAAATCAGCAATGTGGGACACAATTCCTTAAGACTGGTCTTTCATACACTTGTCTAAATCGCAAATGAGCTGGTTAAAATGTGCCAAATTTATTAAAAGGTACACACATCTGAATCGATTTGGTGAATTTTGGGCAGCGTGTTTTGCTGCAATCCTTAAGTCTAAGCCAGTCATAAACTGATGTAGAATTCCACTATAATTTAGTGTAAAGTAAAAATTAATAAGGGCTCGGGCATCTTCACCACTATCCACTTTAAGAACAAAGAGTGACAAGTTTTTACGCAAATATGGCTTACGAAATAATATTTGACTTTTTAGCGCTCATTCACATGAGCAAATTCCTCATGGATTTTTTCGGATAGCATTTAGCCAAATGTTATGATATGGGGGCAGTGCAGATCTGAAAACATTCATAGCATGCTGAGAGTGGCTCCATAATTCAGATCATGTGCACCCATACAAGTCTATGGGTGTGTGTGAAACATTGGACTGCACTCGGGTACTGTCCGACATCCACTGACATAGTCAATGGATAACATGGAGAAATTAAGTTCTGCATCTTCCCCACATATGCTACCATTCTTGAACACGAAAGAACCGGATCACACTAAAATTACACTCAGCTCAAAGGCTAATCAGCGTTTGTGCCAAGCATCATTAACATAATTGATTCGATTGTCTCGTGTGCATCTAGGATCGTTTGAGCAAGCTCTTAAGGTCACAATTAAAATGCAGGGCCCTTCATTAATGTCTCACATTATATTCTGCTGTTCAAAGCTACCTTTACTATGTGATTTAAGCTTCTCTAGTTGCTTTCCCTGTTTTTTGGCACAGCAATGTCTCATATGACTCAACTATAGATTGTGACTGCCTCACAAACATCATCACTGAATCTGTCAATCAATTTTGTAGACTAAAGGCCCCTTCACACATAGCGACGCACCAGCGATCACGATAACAATCCGACCAGGCAAAGATCGCTGGGGCGTCGTTACATGATCGCTAATTAGCTTTCAAACAATCCAATCTCCTCAACGACGCAAGACAGATCAGCGATTTGCATAACGACCTCGTCGGTCGTTGAGTCCTTGTCACACTACTTTATTGTAACCGATTCTGACCTCGGTGGGCGTGCTGAGTGCGCTGAGCTCTGCGTCGCTAACGAGGTCACTCATTGTTTTTAAGCTTCAAACACAGCAGTTAGTGCTGGCCAGCAGGACGCCAACGATGGAAAAATGGACCAGTGCATTCGAGCACGATCAGCGATAGCCAGCGGTGGGCCGGTCGACGCTACATTTCACACGTAGCGAGATCGCTAGCGATAACGCTGTTGCGTCACAATATTGGTGACGCTTGAGCGATATCGCTAGCGATCTCGCTATGTGTGAAGGCCCCTTTAGGCTCTGCGTTTTTCAGCCGGTCTTGAAGAAGGGGCATCTTAGACTAAAATTCTCCTAATTCATTAAGAGGCATACACCTCTTAATAAATCAGAAGAGTCTGCTGACAAGTGATCTGCGCCTTCATGTGCACCTCGCCACAAATTTGACTCGTCAGGGGCTGGAGTAAGATTCATGGTGTAAGGATTGCTGTCACTCGTCATAATGGTGGGGGGTTACAATGCCCCAGTGCTGCCCCAGTTCCACCCACTTGGTCAGATCTGAGTCAAAATTGCAAAAACTTCAATATTTTGCAACTTTTCAAAGATTTTTGTGCCAGAATACTGAAGTAAAAAGTTTTGATGAATTAGACCGTTAGACTTTAAAGAGGTGATGACACTTGCCATTAATATTTAACTGGTTTGCCTGATGTAAGTGCCACAATTCTCTTTGTTCTCCACATGCATGTAAATCAAATCTTGTTCATCAAGGGGACATGTTCATCAACTCTTCTTTGTTGGCATCTTCATGAGGATCCATTGACTACCAAGACTTACAAAGGACATTCAAGAATGAGGGGGCCATATCTTAGGAACAGAGAACTGCAGGTAACAAAAAAACAGCAAAATAGAGGCATTAAGAGCTAATGATAAAAGAACATATTATAGCAAGTGACAGGCCCTCTTTAATATGTGAACTAATAAAATATACAAACATATTAAAGTCCTATAAATACTGAAACCTCTATGCCCTCTGCTCACAGCTCCCTACCATATACCACTGAGGTTCTAGCTAAAACGGTGGCTACATCATCAATCATCCAGTCAACAAGTCTGGGTGAGCAACTTTTCCTCCCAAAAATATAGTGATACTGTCTCCCTGTAAAACGTGTTATGTATCTGACATACGTAATTTTGATTATGGGGACAAGCAATGGTCTGAGTTCTCACGATTTTTGCACAGTGCTGGGAAATATGTTGATATATAATCAACTGGAAATAAGAAAGAGCTTGGAAACTGATGCAGCAGAAACAAAAGGGCACAAGTTGGTTAATTGTGGCTCATAATCATTTATTACCAGCCCTGTTCCTATGTCACTGCCATCAAATGCTCATCTTATGATCTGACTTCTCTATGGTTAAACACTCAAAGGGCTGTCATGTAGATTGTATTCTTGGCAGTGACAGCTCTTGCAACTTTATCACTGCTTTTTTTTCTGAGACGATACAAGGGATATAAAGAATATTTTTTAACATTTTACTGAAGCCTAAGAAATGTGATAAAGGTTGATGTATTCATTTTGGTAGACTGCATTACAATGTATAATGGATGAAATTCTTTGAAGTCTGAATTAATTCATTTGGGAAATGTAAAAAATAGTGATATGACTATGCATTAAACTTCAGTGATGTTGACAGACTGAATGTGGCTTGGTGATGTGTAACGGGAGGCGTAAAAAAGGGACATGATAGTGCATCATTGAATTATGTTAATAAGAGCAGATAGTTTCTTAGTCTGTAGAAGCATATTGGTTGTTTTGACTTAAATTTTTCCAGAGCTATATAAAAGATAAAATACACAATTAAGCAGTGCTTATTGTTTAAAGGGGTTCTCACAGATTGTAATGCTATGGTTTACTCTTTGGATAGGCTATTAATATGTAATTGGTGTAAGGCAGATTATCATATGCTTGATTTGGGTCACCACTAGGACCTGAAGATCCCAGGATGCCCATTGTCAGGCGTCGGTATTCTCCCACTGCATGGGATAGATACCAAGCTTGTCTGGTGCAGTGGTCTACCATTCTGACTCGGCCACTAGGATGATTGCTCAGCACAGACTCAGCTCCCAGCACCTTGCCCAGGCTCGTGCTGCATGTGTAGTTACTGCTGGGTCTCCAGCTAAGCCCATGGTGACTACTGGTTTACACGTGCAGCGTTCTGCTCTGCAGCCTAAGTCCAGATTTCACCCTACTGAGTATGTCCGTGATGTGGCGCCTTCTCATTGGTGCTGAGACATCAACTGCTCTGGTGATGTGGCAGCTTCTAATTGGTCCACAGGCAAGGTCCTGTCTGGCTGGACATGAGCCTTGTGTATAAAAGGTCCTCAGGAGCGCTATTATCATTTTTGTTGTGGGTGTGAGTGGACACACTGATACTCAGTGTGCACGTGTGTGACTTAGTTTCTTGTCAGGCAGTGTAGGATGGGAACTTCCGCTTGGCTCGGTAACTGTTTCCCATCCTGTGTGCGGTTAGCACAGCAGAGTCATGGAACGAGCACAACCACCAGCCTAGACATCCTGGGGGGTTAAACTATAGGGGCCCCACTAACCTCACGCTTGCTGTATGCCTGTGAAGTCTAACAGGGTATTGCTTCCAGAGCTCTGCTATATTGCCGCTCGGTGGTGTAACAGAGCTTGCTACTAAGTTTCTGTTCACACTGAGTGACGTTCAACTCAGTGCGTTTATAGTTTTGTCTCGCAGCCTTGCTCTGCCATTGTTCACATTAGCTGCAGTTTATCATCTCAGCACGGTGGACCCCGGGTTGCGAACACACTTTATTATTATTTTTATTTAGTGCGTTCCGCAAACCCTAACACCCATGGCTAGTCAAAGTGTCAATATGATAATCCACCACAAGAATAGACAGATCAAACCACGCAATTACTCAAGTAGAGAAATTTATCTTGTGCACAGAAATCAGCCCTGAAGTTTTCAAGACAGTTGTGGGATCTAGCTATGTCAGATCTGAAGCTCTTCTGCTGAGACCAATGGCATGAGAAGCTGATAAAAGGAGAGCATAACCTATCAAAAGAGAGATGGGGCAGACCATGTTCAGGGTGAAGGAAGTAAGGTGAGAAAGGTTGTGCCAATGAACTACTGGTACCTAGGAGAATGTAGCCTCACCTCCAAAAGATTCTCAGATCCCATACCCAACGCCTATCTACCTAACAGTAACCCTAATCTTGAACCATAGATGATAAAAATCTTAACACTCACAAAATTTCAGTATTTTCTAAAACATTATTTTTCTTCTCAGTCTGTTTCAGCATCTTGTGACTGCTCTCCCCCGATCCCAGGCACTCAAGCATGCACTGAGGGAGTAGTGCTGGAAGCAGTATCACAGCTTATCCATGCACTCTTCCTGTGAAAGCCCTAATGTGTGCTCTCTATGTATTTTGTGGTTATGCAGAATTTCTTTCCAAGTGCCCTATGTCTCATCTGTGACCTCTATCCCTTGCAGACTTAAGTAACACACTAATAAAATCGACACATGAATCATGATGTAAGTCAAGTGCAATGATGATATGACAGGACTACTAATTTCACCATGCCTATAAAATACAGTTAGCAGTGGACTCCATAACCAGCGCTTCTATAGAAAGTTTCACATTGACAGCTGTAAAATAACATAGTATACAGTACAGACCAAAAGTTTGGACACACCTTCTCATTTAAAGATTTTTCTGTATTTTCATAACTATGAACATTGTACATTCACACTGAAGGCATCAAAACTATGAATTAACACATGTGGAATTATATACTTAACAAAAAAGTGTGAAACAACTGAAAATAGTCTTATATTCTAGGTTCTTCAAAGTAGCCACCTTTTGCTTTGATGACTGCTTTGCACACTCTTGGCATTTTCTTGATGAGCTTCAAGAGGTAGTCATCGGAAATGGTCTTCACTTCACAGCTGTGCCCTGTCAGGTTTAATAAGTGGGATTTCTGGCCTTATAAATGGGGTTGGGACCATCAGTTGTGTTGTGCAGAAGTCTGGTGTATATACAGCTGATAGTCCTACTGAATAGACTTAGAATTTGTATTATGGCAAGAAAAAAGCAGCTAAGTAAAGAAAAACGAGTGGCAATCATTACTTTAAGAAATGAAGGTCAGTCGGTCCAAAAAATTGGGAAAACTTTGAAAGTGTCCCCAAGTGCAGTTGCAAAAACCATCAAGCGCTACAAAGAAACTGGCTCACATGAGGACCGCCACAGGTAAGGAAGACCAAGAGTCACCTCTGCTTCTGAGGATAAGTTTATCTGAGTCACCAGCCTCAGAAATCACAGGTTTACAGCAGCTCAGATTAAACACCAGGTCAATGCCACACAGAGTTCTAGCAGCAGACACATATCTACAACAACTGTTCAGAGAAGACTTTGTGCAGCAGGCCTTCATGGTAAAATAGCTGCTAGGAAACCACTGCTAAGGACAGGCAACAAGCAGAAGAGACTTGTTTGGGCTAAAGAACACAAGGAATGGACATTAGACCAGTTGAAATCTGTGCTTTGGTCTGATGAGTCCAAATTTGAGATCTTTGGTTCCAACCACCTTGTCTTTGTGCGACGCAGAAAAGGTGAACGGATGGACTCTACATGCCTGGTTCCCACTGTGAAGCGTGGAGGAGGAGGTGTGATGGTGTGAGGGTGCTTTGCTGGTGACACTGTTGGGGATTTATTCAAAATTGAAGGCATACTGAACCAGCATGGCTACCACAGCATCTTGCAGCGGCATGCTATTCCATCCGGTTTGCGTTTAGTTGGACCATCATTTATTTTTCAACAGGACAATGACCCCAAACACACCTTCAGGCTGTGTAAGAGCTATTTGACCAAGAAGGAGAGTGATGGGATGCTACGCCAGATGACCTGGCCTCCACAGTCACCAGATCTGAACCCAATCGAGATGGTTTGGGGTGAGCTGGACCGCAGAGTGAAGGCAAAAGGGCCAACAGGTGCTAAGCATCTCTGGGAACTCCTTCAAGACTGTTGGAAGACCATTTCCGGTGACTACCTCTTGAAGCTCATCAAGAGAATGCCAAGAGTGTGCAAAGTAGTCATCAAAGCAAAAGGTGGCTACTTTGAAGAACCTAGAATATAAGACATATTTTCAGTTGTTTCACACTTTTTTGTTAAGTATATAATTCCACATGTGTTAATTCATAGTTTTGATGCCTTCAGTGTGAATGTACAATTTTCATAGTCATGAAAATACAGGAAAATCTTTAAATGAGAAGGTGTGTCCAAACTTTTGGTCTGTACTGTATATACAAAAGTACTTTTCCAGAATCATGCGATGCGCTGGAAAAAATACATTTATGACGTATTCTTAGTTTGGCAAGGGGACTCCACCACATTGGATAATTTTTACACTACCATCAATCATCAGCTTCCTAACTTAACATTTACCATCCTCATAAGATTTACTTTCTTGACACAAATGTCCTCTTAGATGAAGAAGAACTTCTATCTCCTGATCTATATATTAAACCCACTGAGAGAAATAGCCATCTTCACTACACCAGCTGTCACCCCCTCCATGTAAAAAGATCACTGCCCTGTTTCAATTCTGTAGGGTTAATCGCATAATCTCAGACTGCCTCATCTGAGACATTCGATTGGGTGAGATCAGACAGAAATTTAGGGATAGAGGTTACCCTAAGACTCTCCTATAATTTTCTTCACCTTTGAAGTCATCATAAGGTATTGATAGTCCTAGGGTGACGTTTGTTAACACGTACCACCCTTTTTGTGCGGTTTATCCACCAAACCATCGTTAAACATTGGCCTCTATTAGGTAATCCATACCCCCACATACCTGAATTAAGAGCTCAGCCATTATTTTGTCACAAAAAAAACCACAGAACCTTAAGAACCTATTAGTCAGGGCAGACATTGGTTCCAAGTCATTAGTCAACATACAAGCATTTTTGGCTACCTAACGTAGAGGGACTTTCCCCTGTCTTCACTGCCTACAGTGCTCGAACATAAGGAAAGGTAAATCTTTCACTTACATTAGATTGGGCAAAAGGTTTCCCATTAGATGATAATTCACTTGTGATTCTACACATGTGGTCTACCTGATTAAGTGGCAATACAGTCTCAGATATGTTGGGGAGACCACCCAGGATATTCGAGACCACATCTCCAAGCACAAGTCCACAATCCAGTGTAAAAAAAACAATGTTACCAATTCAATCACATTTTGTCACCATGGGTCATAATGTAGCACAGTTACGTTTTCAGGTGATAGAATCAATTCCTGTAGCCAGGAGAGGGGGGAAATAGAGTTCTTAAATTAAAAGAAAGAGAGGCCTTCTGGATATATAGTTTTCAAACTCTTGAACCACATGGACTTAATAGAAAGTACAAGATTTTATAGCAATAACATGTTGACTTTCCTTTGCCTTAATAGAAAGCACAAGATTTTATAGCAATAACATGTTTACTTTACTTTGCCTGTTAATACTCTGTGCCAATACAGATTTTAACATGTCACATTTTCTTTATTTCACCTCTACTAGCATTCCATTAGGTATCAATCACACGCTTTTACTTTTTTTCCTTTTTTTTCTCCTTTGTTTCCCCAGTGTTCTCCCTTGTACCTTCTATTACGTCTCCTCTTCTCTCTTTTTTCCCCTCTTATATTTCCCTCCATTTCTCGCTTTTCTCTCTTTTATTATTCTTTACCTTTTATTTTTTTTTCTCAGGTTGTTTATCCCTCTTCTTCCAATCCACATTATTTTCCCCATCCCCTTCCCCATTCTATCCTGCTTTCCCTTTGGGCTTCTTATGCACTTTCCGAACGGCAGAGAAATAAACTGAGCAAACGCAAGTATCCCATGGCTTTCACGCATGCGCCACAGCCAGTCTGCTTATACATTCATCTCTTTCTATTTCCAGCTCAAGGCAAACTCGCGCATGCGCCCAGACAGCACAGCATTAGCCGGCGGCACAGGTGTGCGGCCGTGCTCTAATTCATTGTTCCCTCCTCCCTTCCTATTTATATCCGGTCTGCATTATCTCATCCCACACACTGCCATAAGGCCTGTTTCACACATCAGTTTTTTGCAATCAGGCACAATTCGTCCAATTGGTAAAAAGACGGATCCGGCTTAGATTGTAAAAAACTGATGTGCCGGATCCGGTTTTTAGCTGGATCAGTCGTGAACTTTTGAACCCGGAAAATGTATAGTACGCATGTCTGGCAGGGAGGAGAGAGAGAGAGAGAAAAAAAAACAGATCCGGCAATAAAAAAAAGCGAATCAGTTTTTTACAAAAAATGCCGGATCACGCCTGACGGAAAAAAAACTGATGTGTGAAACTAGCCTAAGACTTCATGCTATTCCCCTGCACTTGGATTCATCACTTCACAGGTTACTCGGCCGCTTCTACCTTCTTTTCTTACTTTGTTCTCACATGTTCACAGTTTACTTTTGGACCTATCATGCACTAGCCTTTTATATGCATTTTCACAGATCACTCACGGTCAATCACCTCTAACAGGTAAGATTCTCTCCATCTGTCTTGTATGACCTAACAATAGGTCTCATATACTTTTGGTGCCATACTTTATAGTATATTATTTTCTCTTTTTCTTTTCTTCTTCCTGGACCTTCTTTATATATTTATCTCAGTTTGTGACACTATGTCTCTCTTGATACCTGATGTCCGCCTGTCCAATCTTGAAAAAAAAAATTTTGCAAAAACATTTTTGTAGACATTATCTTGTTAATAGTTTATTATGTACTAGATGGTGGCCCGATTCTAACGCATCGGGCATTCTAGAATATGTATGTAGTTCATTTATGCATGGCACCACTCCCACCCTCCCATCCTATATACATAGCTCCGCTCCCACCCTCCCATCCTATATACATGGCTCCGCTCCCACCCTATATACATGGCTCCGCTCCCACCCTCCCATCCTATATACATGGCTTCGCTCCCACCCTCCCATCCTATATACATGGCTCCGCTCCCACCCTCCCATCCTATATACATGGCTCCGCTCCCACCCTCCCATCCTGTACACACGGCTCCGCTCCCACCCTCCAATCCTATATACATGGCTCTGCTCTCACCATCCCATCCTATATACATGGCTCCACTCAACCTTCCCATCCTATATACATGGCTCCGCACCCACCCTCCCATCCTATATACACGACTCCGCTCCCACCCTCCCATCCTATATACATGGCTCCGCTCCCACCCTCCCATCCTATATACATGGCTCCGCTCCCACCCTATATACATGGCTCCGCTCCCACCCTCCCATCCTATATGCATGGCTCCACTCCACCTTCCCATCCTATATACATGGCTCCGCTCCCACCCTCCCATCCTATATACATGGCTCTGCTCCCACCCTATATACATAGCTCCGCTCCCACCCTCCCATCCTATATACATGGCTCCACTCCCACCCTCCCATCCTATATACATGGCTCCGCTCCCACCCTCCCATCCTGTACACACGGCTCCGCTCCCACCCTCCAATCCTATATACATGGCTCCGCTCCCTCCCTCCCTCCCATCCTATATACATGGCTCCACTCCACCTTCCAATCCTATATACATGGCTCCGCTCCCACCCTCCAATCCTATATACATGGCTACGCTCCCACCTTCCCATCCTATATACATGGCTCCACTCCCACCCTCCCATCCTATATACATGGCTCCGCTCCCACCCTCCCATCCTATATACATGGCTCCGCTCCCACCCTCCCATCCTGTACACACGGCTCCGCTCCCACCCTCCAATCCTATATACATGGCTCCGCTCCCTCCCTCCCATCCTATATACATGGCTCCACTCCACCTTCCAATCCTATATACATGGCTCCGCTCCCACCCTCCAATCCTATATACATGGCTCCGCTCCCACCATCCCATCCTATATACACGGCTCCGCTCCCACCCTCCCATCCTGTATATATGGCTCCGCTCCCACCCTCCAATCCTATATACATGGCTCCACTCCACCCTCCCATCCTATATACATGGCTCCACTCCACCCTCCCATCCTATATACATGGCTCCGCTCCCACCCTATATACATGGCTCCGCTCCCACTCTCCCATCCTATATACATGGCTCCGCCCCCACCCTATATACATGGCTCCGCTCCCACCCTCCAATCCTATATACATGGCTCCACTCCACCCTCCCATCCTATATACATGGCTCCACTCCACCCTCCCATCCTATATGCATGGCTCCGCTCCCACCCTCCCATCCTATATACATGGCTCCGCTCCCACTCTATATACATGGCTCCACTCCACCGTCCCATCCTGTATACATGGCTCCGCTCCCACCCTCCCATCCTATCTACATGGCTCCGCTCTCACCCTCCCACCCTTGTATGCATGGCTCCGCTCCCACCCTCCCATCCTGTATACATGGCTACGCTCCCACCCTCCCATCCTACATACATAGCTCCGCTCCCACCCTCCCATCCTATATACATGGCTCTGTTCCCATCCTATATACATGGCTCCGCTCCCACCCTATATACATGGCTCTGCTCCCACCCTCCCACCCTATATACATGGCTCTGCTCCCACCCTCCAATCCTATATACATGTCTCCGCTCCCACCCTCCAATCCTATATACATGGCTCCGCTCCCATCCTCCCATCTTATATACAGTCATGGCCAAAAGTTTTGAGAATGACACAAATATTAATTTTTACAAAGTCTACTGCTTCACTTTTTCTAATGGCAATTTGCATATACTCCAGAATGTTATAAAGAGTGATCAGCTTAACAGCAATCACTTGCAAAGTCAATATTTGGCTAGAAAATGAACTTTATCCCCCAAAACACATTTCAACATCATTGCAGCCCTGCCTTAAAAGGACCAGCTAACCTCTTTTCAGTGATTGCTCCATTAACACAGGTGTGGGTGTTGATGAGGACATGGCTGGAGATCAATCTGTCATGATTAAGTAAGAATGACACCACTGGACACTTTAAAAGGAGGCTGGTGCTTGGCATCATTGTTTCTCTTCTGTTAACCATGGTTATCTCTAAAGAAACACGTGCAGTCATCATTGCAATGCACAAAAATGGCCTAACAGGGAAGAGTATCGCAGCTAGAAAGATTGCACCTCAGTCAACAATCTATCGCATCATCAAGAACTTCAAGGAGAGAGGTTCCATTGTTGCCAAAAAGGCTCCAGGGCGCCCAAGAAAGACCAGCAAGCGCCAGGACCGTCTCTTAAAAGTGTTTCAGCTGCGGGATCGGGCTACCAGCAGTGCAGAGCTTGCTCAGGAATGGCAGCAGGCAGGTGTGAGTGCATCTGCACGCACTGTGAGGCGGAGACTCTTGGAGCAAGGCCTGGTCTCAAGGAGGGCAGCAAAGAAGCCACTTCTCTCCAGAAAAAACATCATGGACAGACTGATATTCTGCAAAAGGTACAGGCAGTGGACTGCTGAGGACTGGGGTAAAGTTATTTTCTCTGATGAATCCCCTTTTCGATCGTTTGGGACATCAGGAAAACGCCTCATTCGGAGAAGACAAGGTGAGCGCTACCACCAGTCTTGTCTCATGCCAACTGTTAAGCATCCTGAAACCATTCATGTGTGGGGTTGCTTCTCAGCCAAGGGAATCGGCTCTCTCACAGTCTTGCCTAGAAACACAGCCATGAATAAAGAATGGTACCAGAATGTCCTCCAAGAGCAACTTCTCCCAACCCTCCAAGAGCAGTTTGGTGATCAACAATGCCTTTTCCAGCATGATGGAGCACCTTGCCATAAAGCAAAGGTGATAACTAAATGGCTCAGGGAACAAAACATAGAGATTTTGGGTCCATGGCCTGGAAACTCCCCAGATCTTAATCCCATTGAGAACTTGTGGTCAATCATCAAGAGACGGGTGGACAAACAAAAACCTAAAAAGTCTGACAAAGTGAAAGCATTGATTGTGCAAGAATGGACTGCTATCAGTCAGGATTTGGTCCAGAATTTGATTGAGAGCATGCCAGGGAGAATTGCAGAGGTCCTGAAGAAGAAGGGTCAACACTGTAAATATTGACTTGCTGCATTAACTCATTCTAACTGTCAATATAAGCTTTTGTTACTCATATGTTTGCAATTATTATATTTCTGTCTGTGATAAAAACATCTGTCAAACACACATAAAAACCAGAGGGCAGCAGATCATGTAAAAATATAATATTTGTGTCATTCTCAAAACTTTTGGCCATGACTGTACCCAGCTCCGCTCCCACCCTGTATACATGGCTCCGCTCCCACCCTGTATACATGGCTCCGCTCCCACCCTCCGCTGGGCTCCCCCGTCCTCCCCCATCCTCCCCAACATACATACTCTCCTCGCTCCATCGCTGCATGTCCCTGCATCTCTATCCTCGCGGTCAGCTTCTTCCTCTGTGGAGCGGTCACGTGGTACCGCTCATTAAGGTCATGAATAGGGACGCCACGCCTATGGGAGTGGCGTCGCATCCATATTCATGACCTTAATGAGCGATACTACGTGACAGCACCACACAGGATAGAGGCAGACGAGCCGGGACAGGGATGCAGCGATGGAAGGTGAGTATGTACTGGAGATGAACCACGGCTACCGAAGATAGCGGTGGCGTGCTGGGCTGTGCCTGTCGCCGGGAGATCACGATAGCGGTGGCGTGGGCCGGAAGTGCCTGTCGCTGATTGGTCGCGTCCCGCCGGGCACGATCAATCAGCGACGCAGGATTTCCGTTACAGACAGAAGTTAAAAGTTAGACAATTATATAGATAGATTACCAGTCAATTTCTATTTTATTTATCATACAATGAATGTTTACTTGAGAATGAAAAACCTCTATATCCTACAAATCCCCTAAACAAGATACAGCCTTGTTTTGTACTGTTACTTTAATATATATAGAAACATGTTTGTTGGTCTTATGAGATATATTCAGATATTGCTTTAGTATTGCATGAAAATTATTTATTAATTATGTCTTACATAGATTACCTTGATAAAGGCCTGTGGACCAAAACATTGGGTCTTGAATTCTATCTCATGTTGACAATTTCAAGAAACTTAAGTATATTATTATTAGTAAGACTGCATTTTGTGCCGAAGGTTTTTTTCCACATTTAAGATTATAAATTTTTCTTGCAGCACCTGTATTGGGGGTTGCGGATCCCTTGATGTATACTATAATAACATAGTAAATACAATCAATTGTCATAAGTGTTGATGCAAGAATGGCCCCTTACCCTCCTTCCCATCTGTTAGTGCTCTACCAATCTTTCTCATTTATATATTTTCTTACACCTGCCCTTTCTAATAGAGTTACGTTTTCATTTTTATCCTTTGTTGGTTTATGGTTACTCTATTAGCTTGTGCATTTTTCAATATGTTTGAGAGTACTCCAACGCCCTAATTTGTTTATATTAATAAGAGAGAGAACATTATACATTTTTTGGACATATTCTCAACCAGAGTTTACATACACTATATAAAAAGACACATATGCCTGTTTTTCTCTATATCTGGCATGAAATCAGAGTAAAAACTTTTCCCGCTTAGGTCACTTACCATAATTATTAATATTTGCTAAATGCCAGAATAATAAGAGAGAGAGAATATTTTGAGGCATTTTTATTACTTACAGCAAAGTCAAAAGTTAACATACACTAAGATTACTATGACTTTAAACAATTCTGGACTGCCCATATGATGATGTCATGTGTTTGGAAGCTTCTGTTTTTTGGCAACATCCAAGTCAATTAGAGACACACCTGTGGATATATTTTAATGCACACTTGAACCACACTGCTTCTTTGTGTAGCATCATGGGAAAGTCTCAAGAAATCAGCCAAAATATCAGGAAAAGAATTGTGGACTTGCACAAGTCTGGCTCATCATTGGATACAATTTCAAGATAACTGAAGGTGCAGCATTCATCTGTACAAACAATTATATGCAAGTACAAACAAGATGGGAATGTCCAGCCATCATACCGCTCAGGAAGTAGACGGGTTCTGTGTCCCAGAGATAAACATGCTTTGGTCCGACGTGCATATCAACCCGAAGACAAAAGCAAAAGACCTTGTGAAGATGATGGAGGAAGCTGGTAAGATTGTGTCAATATCCACAGAAAAACGAGTACTGTATCAACATGGGCTGAAAGGCCACTCGGCCTGGAAGAAGTTATTACTCCAAAAGAAACATAAAAAAGCCAGATTAATGCTTGCAAATGTACACAGGAACGAAGACCTTAATTTTTGGAGACATGTCCTGTGGTATGATGAAACTAAAATTTAACTTTTTGGGCATAATGACCATCGTTATGTGAAACACGAGGGTGGCAGCATCATGTTGTGGGGTTGTTTTGCTGCAGGAGGTACTGGTGCACTTCACAAAATAGATGGCATCATGATAAAAGAAGAGTATTGTAATACTGAAGCAACATCTCAAGACTTCAGCCAGGAAGTTAAAGCTTTTGTGGAAATGGGTCTTCCAAATGGGCAATGACCCAAATCATACTGGTAACAAAGTGACTTAAGGATAACAAAGTCAATGTTATGGAGTGGCCAGCACAAAACCCTGATCTCAATCCTACTGAAAATGTATGGGCAAAGCTGAAAAGGCAGGTGTAACAAGGCAACCTACAAACCTGGATCAGTTACACTAGTTTTGTCAGGAGGCATGGGCCCAAATTCAGACCAACTATTGTGAGAAGCTCGTGGAAGGAATCCCAAATGCTTGACCCAAGTCATTCAGTTTAAGAGCAATGGTAGCAACTACTAATGAAATGTATGTAAACTTTTGACTTTGCAGTAAGTAACAAAAATGCCTTAAAACATTCTCTCTCTCTCATTATTTTGGCATTTGGCATTTTGCAAATATTAACAATTATGGTAATCCTAATGGACCTAAAACAGGAAAGGTTTATTCTGATTTCATGTCAGATATTGAGAAAAACATGCAAATGTGTCTTTCTATATAGTGTATGTAAACTTTTGGTTTCAACTGTAGATGGTACTTTACACCTTACAGAATTAATAAAAAATTCTCACAAACCTCTGTCTTATGTTGGAGATGGCAGAACAACATAGGTTTCATTAATGCACATATGGTGGTAATGTTCACAATACAATTTTGGAAGAAAATTCATTCCTTGGTTTCAAATCTTCTTAACTACAAGATTTCATGGGGCCCAGCAGTAACAATATTATATTTGGGTTTAGGCTCGCTTTCATACGATGACGCCCTAATCTCAACTCATATTCTCACAATAGCAAGTGCTGGAATAGCTAAAAACTAGAAAAGCCCACAAATACCTTGGATCTATGAAATCCTTAATAAAATGTACCGTAACTGCATCTTGGAGCACATGGTTGCTGGGCACGTAGGCCTTTTAGTACAATTTAAATATAACTGAGCAAAATGGTTCCATTTAAAAAAATACTCATGTGATTAAATTAACAGTATGCTTTGTCCTGGGTTTGCAACAGGTATTACATAATACACATAATCACACTTACATAGGTTTAAAAAAAATGTGATTTATGTTAAAAGTTTATAATTGTTCTTTTTTCTTCACTTTTCTTTTATATGCTATATTTGCAACTAATCCTACTTATTATCACTTTTGTTAAGTGAAAAACTCTCATACAGTTATTCTTTAGGACAGTCTCTTTCATATGCTTTGTGATTAACAGAATTATAAATAGTTTACTTTATGGTTAGCAGAACCCACAAGTTTATGCATATAATGTGAAGAATATCTACATGTCCATCACTATGAGTGGAAATTGGGTCTCACTGCACCCCTTTTTTAATTTCTATGATTTACATATATTGTGTATCTGCATATCAGTTTTTCTTTACTGTTATTGTATCATTTTGAAAAATTAATAAACTTTGCTTTAAAAAAAAAACATATGCAAGGTCACAAAGGAACCGAAGGTAAAACACTAAGCAACTAAAGGCCTCTCTCGCCTTATGTAATGCTAATTTTCATGAGTATCTGAGAAGGCATGGCTGGTAATCATTGATGGAACAATGCATTCTGAATTGTACCTGCAAATTTTAAAGGAAAATTTAAGGACTGGTTATGAGCCAAATCTTAAGAAAGCATGGTACATGTAGCAAGATAATGTCACAAAATTCATATGTCATTCTATTAAGGAATGGTTAATGCAGAATAAAGTTACTGTTTTGAAGTAGTCAAGTCAAAGACTTGACCTTAATCCTATAGAAATGTTGTTAAAGGACTTGAATTGACCAACATAAGTGAGTTAAAAATGTTTTGTTGCAGGGAATGGGCTAAAATTCCTTCAAGCAATTGTGCAGGACTAATTAACAATTAAAATAAATATTTAGATGCAGTTCTTTCTGCACAATAGAGTTACAACAGATTATGACAGCAAAGGCTCGCATACTTTAGCAACTCACAGACTTTGGATCATTTTCCCATTTTAAAAAATTACAAAGTCTAATATTTTTAATTCATTTTTTTAATTTGGAGACTTTATCTACTTTTAGGACTTGTGTGAAAATTTGACATTATCCTAGGTCAAATTTATGCAGAAATATGAAAAGAATTTGAAAAATTCACGAATCTTCATGCACCACTGTACGTCTGCATCTACAGTATGTAGTAAAACTATCATGCAGAGGCGCAAAAATAAACTTCAGTGTTAAAAACCGAGATCGATTAAAGGAAACCTGTGACCTCAAAAAATGCTGTTTACCTGCAGATAAGGGGTCAATCTGCAAGTAAATAATGTTACAATATTGCCTTGCCACTTTACTAAAACTGTGGACACTAGGAAAAAATGAACTTATATCTTCGCCAGCTTTCAGTCATAGGATCGTGCACAAAACGGCTAAACTCAATGCTTACAGCAGCACTCACTGTGCTTTTAGGAAAGGCTGTAAACGTGCAACCAGCACTTTGATTGACAGCTCTCTGCAGATTAGCCTCATATTTGCAGATAAGCAGCATTTTCCAAGGTGGCAAGATCCCTTTATGGATGAATAATGTGACCTTGAGCAATGCAAAAAGAAGAGAAAAAGTATTTTCCAAAAGATGTCTTATTGCCTAAGGATTGCCATCAATATGGTCAGAACATCGTAATAAGAAAGCCCGTGTCAAGGGAGCAGCACTGACGATAAATAGCGTAAATTATAAATCATGTAATAATGAATACTTATATAAATACACTGTCAACCATGTAAATATCTCAGCAGTCACAACTTAATAAGATGGATTTTATTTCAGAAGGCCGCCTCGTGTTTGCTTGGACCTCATTTGAACTTGAAGTATTTGGCTGTGGGTTCTGATAGTAACAGGTGTTACTGCTACTGCACAGATCCCATTTTAAACCTACGGTGTTGTCACGTGCAAAGTATTACCCTGAATAAATATAGAGTACACCCTTATTATAATATAGCCTGCTGTCAGAATGCCTCCACTAACAGACTTGTCAACTGTCAGGTCACTGGTGGTGAGATAGTCATCAGTGAGATCCATACAAATAACAGACATGTCTTCCTGATTAGTTTTACTTAAATTTAGATTCTATTATGGAAATATGATTTCTATAATATGAATCACTTTTAGCTATACTGTAGTTGTAAGGAAGTAGATTAAAGGGGCTAGTCTAACAAGGCTAAGTGGTACCTTACAAATTCAGCAGGTTAAGATAGCTTATGAAAGGAATCACTTTGACTTGTGTCATTTTCAAGTTCTAGAGTCTTGAGAACAGCAAAGTGCACCCTGTTTTAATTATATGGTTTAACAAATCATTAAATAATAATAAAAATATCTGATACTGGGAAGTTTTAAAGTTAGGTGACTTCAACCTCAAATGAATAACAACATATGAAAAATTACATCGTGTCATATTTTAAATTTAGGCCATAATCCAGAAGCAATGTGGGAAAAATTAATTACCCCATGCCAGATTAGCTTGCCGAACTACTTTTAGTTGTAAAAACTTGAAATAAACCTTTTCAGTATGACTATACAGAGGAGTTTTATTGTCAGTGACTACAAGGTGCCCAGGTCCAGTGGCTGTAAGACAAGCCAAATCCTCACCCCAACAATGTACTTCATTTGGTATGATGTGCTGTGTTTAGTTTTCGACAAACGCGGCGCAAGATATTATGTGCAAACATGTCTACTTTGGTCCTGTCTGTCCAATTTTGTAAACTTTTTATGTGCTGTAATGTTCTTTTTAGAAAAATGATGCTGTCACAGGGCAACCCTTCCGAACAAGCTATATTTTTTCAGTCTTTTTCTAATTGTACTGCCATGAAATTGAGCATTTAACATGTTAATTGTGCTAACTGAGGCCTTAAGAGTCTGAGCTGTAGCTATTGTTTTTTTTTGCGGGTTTGGGGTTTTTTTTTCAATTTCACCGTTGCACTATCTGATCCTGAGGTAAATTTGCTGAAATGTACTTTCCTGGGAAGATTGTCAGCTGCCTTAAATCTTCTCCATTTGTGGATTTTCCTTCTCACTTTAGAATGTTGGACTCCAAATTGTTTATGAATGGACTTATAACCCTAGTAATATTGGTCTACTAAGACACCGTATTAGTCGGTCCTGGAAGATGGCAGTTTCTATTCTGAAAAAAAGTGGGGACACAAAGGCTAGAAAGCTTGAAAATTACTCTGACACTCATGTATAATATCAATATCATGGAAATCCTGTGTGTGTTAGGTACTGTATAAGAAGAATGCCAGAAATAGAAGAATTGCACTGAGTGTATTGACTGCCAACGATTGTTACAGTTGTATTTATGGAATTCCAGTAAAGATGTTTTTATCTTTTTACATCGGACTCTGGTCTCTATGAATCAACGCATATGTTAAAGGGAATCTATCACCCTAAATTGGCGGGATATTTGAATGATGGCAGTCAGGTCAGATGGGCGGTGTTTTGGGTACTTGTTGTTTGCCGCTGTCTCCATTATTTCTGGGAATTGTAGTCGTTGCCCTCCATATAACGCAACCGCGCATTGCAATCTTGAATTGCACACGCGCAGTATGCTTTGCCCGCAGATTGCAATGCGCAGGCGCGTTATATGGAGGGCAATGACTACAATTCCCAGAAATAATGGAGACAGCGGCGAACAACATGTTAAGGCAAGTACCTAAAACACCGCCCATCTGACCTGACTGCCATCATTTAAATATCCCGCCAATTTAGGGTGACAGATTCCCTTTAAAGGTCCCCATACCATCAAATCACTTGTGGCTTGAATAGGGGTCATCAGCAAACCCCCAGATTACTTATAAACACTTAGGGGTACCGTAACAAGGCACTTTGGGATGGCAAATCAAATCTTATTATGAATGGTCTTTTATATTTATGCAAAGTGTTGGACAGCATGCACAGGCGGGAGGGAATTCCCCAAAAGAATTACGAGACTCCAGGCAATAATAGACAACTGACTGCTGCTATCCTGTAAGCAACACATAGGCAGATTAGGCTGGGTCCTGACACTCTGAAGAGATTCATGGGTTCAAGTTCCCAGTAAGTGACTGCTCTGGACATTGTTACAGTTATTGTTCTTCAACTAAAAAGTAAAACATTAAGTAGGTAGAACTTTCCATGAATTTTGAGTCAAAGCATTTACTGCCACTTTTGTGAACTGTAACCATGTGTGCTGTGTCTCCATGTGAAAAACACTAAATTCCTTTGCTAGTTGAATCTGTATCATTCAGATTGGGAGTTACTCTTTCAGATGCTAATTACCTCCTCACTGTTATCCGTGCTAAACTGTACTTCCCAAAATTATGTTTCCATCGTGCTGGCCCTGATCTGTCTGACACATCATAGTTGTACAAATGTGGTCACTGATACGTAGACCATATTTCCCATTATACAGGTATAAATGTTATCCATCATGTCTGCAAGTGAGGGGATGTTGGTTCTCCTACTTCGAATTCAAATGGATGAGTCACGCTGGACGCGATGCGCTGCTGAATGAACTGAATCTACAAGTAGAGGATATTAAGGGTCTTTTATTCACAACTCGTTTTGACGCCAGACTGGCATCTTTATCAAGTGAAAAAAAAAACAATTGGTTCTCTTATTTTGACTGACTGCTGGGGCAAGCTTATACAGGGAGAGGGGAAAGAACAGCCTCATGAGAGCTAATATATCAGCTGTCAGATTTTCACTACCTGTCCAAGAAACTGAAAGGAGGAAAAGCCTGGAGCAGATTCAGCTGACCCTACAAGAGAAAGGCTACATAAAATTACTACACATAATTGAATTTAAAAGTACAGTTAAATGTTCGTTTATGGAGAAAGGTGTGCATTATGTAGCATATACATGAAATATGTGACAAAACCTAAACACAGTGATCTATGATGCTATTTTGTAAACAAAGCAACAATAAGACGAGTATGTAAAATATCAGAAAAATAAAAGGATTGGGCATCACCCATATATTATGGAAAAATAGATGTTTCAAACCCATATAGCAAATAAATATAACAGATACGGTATTTTTGTTTTTTAAATGTTTTTATTAAATTTTGTAATAAAACCAAGTGAATGGTAAAGAAAAGGGAGGTAGGGAAGGGTTAACATTAGATAGGGGAGGTAAAGACGTTCAATAAAACTAGAGAACCAAGTAATATTCACAGAATAATGAAAAGTTAATCACATAGTTATGTCCAATTATGTACAATAATAATCGTTTAGAAAGGTGCCATGTCAAGTAAATGCAATATATTGGAAGGAGATAAAAAGGACAATAATTTCATCTTTATAAACCTATTATAGAACTTGTCATTCCAAGTCTTCCATTTTTTCAGATAGTTTATGATGCCATTAGTATTTACTGCAAATCTCCACTCTAAGGAAATGTGTTGGTGGATATGATCTAGGATGTCTGCAAAATTTGGTGGTTCCGGTTATTCCACCAGTGTGCTAGAGTGTTTTTCACCACAAGAAATATATGTATTATGATATATTTTACCTGAGGGTCAATTCCCTCCATATACAAGGAGAGAAGAGCCCTCTGTGGTGTGATAATGAAGTTGTCAGCAAATAAGTTGATGTGATGAGAAACATTTGACCAAAGAAGTTTTAATTCGGGCAACCCCAAAAAAGATGATACAGGTTTCCTCGGTATCCACATTTCCTCCAGCACATAGGAGAGAAGTCTTGAATTATATGTGCCAATCTAATTGGTGTATAATATCATCTCGTGATTGCCTTAAAGTAAGTGTAATGCAAACGAGATAGTTGATTTATATGTGTTCCTAATAGCGCTGTCCCAACTTTCAGCTTGCAAAGTTATGTTGAGGTCAGCTTCCCATCTCTTCATGTAAATGTTTTTGGAACTTATATGATCTCTGTTGAAATGTCTGTAAAGATTATTTAGGCTCCCTATGTTTTTATTATTTATATTACACAGTAGTAAAGAAATAATATCTAAATTAAGGGGTTTATTATTTAATAGTTTTTGAATGCCTTCTTTTAAAGTTAAAAAGGGTATTAATTCAGACGAGGGTAGATTAAATTTGAGTTTAATCTCGCTGAAAGTGAGGATTTTAGTCCAATTATATATATTTCCAATCTTTTTATGCCTGATTTATACCAGGAATCTGATAATGAAAGATTATATATTATATTCGGCTTAATAAGTAGTGATGAGCCACCCCCGTAGTGTTCGAGTTCGGTTCGGTTCGCCGAACAGCCGTGTGTTCAACGAACTGTTCGTCGAACTGTTCGTCGAACACTGTCGAACACCATTAAAACCAATGGCAGGCAAACCAAAACACATAGAAACTCAAAGAAAACACATAGAAAACACTTTAAAGGTGTCCAAAAGCTGACAAATTGCTCACAAGACACAACTAACACATGGAAAAGTGACAAGTACATATAGTCATGCGAAAAGAAAAGAGGTGGAGGAGTAAAAGGAGGGGTAGACACAGATATAGGCATGTCATGCCCTTCTAAAACCAAAAAGTACCAAGTCGACACGGCCAGTCCGTTCCTGCCCGTGCGACCTGCGTGTCGCCGGGTTTGTGCCAGAGCTGCGGTGGACCCTGACGGCCAGCCCCCTTCTCCCAATACTGGTGCCTGTCCGCTGGTGGGTCGAGCGATCTCCCCTGCGGTGGAGGCAGGTCTAATCATTTTTATTTAAATTGTCTCTCTAATTTGAATGAGTACACTTTAAATCATTTTACAAGGATCTATTGGAGGGCAAGTCTCATGCCAGCAGCTGCGGTAATGCCAGGTCCAGTAGCGTCCAGTAAAGCTGCTGCAGTTAAAAGCTTTTATAAGGATTGATCTTGGCGGTCCACCGCAAGGCGTCCTACCGCCACTCACAGCCCCTGTGCCTTGGGGTGCCTCCCCGATGCTCTTCACTGATTTTCCCGGGGGCCCGAAGCATTTCATTTGAAAAAATTAAGTGTCCAAAGTACAGGTGGTATAGCTTGCTTAACCCCTTAACCCCCAAGGGTGGTTTGCACGTTAATGACCGGGCCAATTTTTACAATTCTGACCACTGTCTCTTTATGAGGTTATAACTCTGGAACGCTTCAACGGATCTTTGCGATTCTGAGATTGTTTTCTCATGACATATTGTACTTCACGATAGTGGTAAAATTTCTTCCATATAACTTGCGTTTATTTTTGAAAAAAACGCAAATATGGTGAAAATTTTGAAAATTTTGCAATTTTCAAACTTTGAATTTTTATTCCCTTAAAACAGAGAAATATGTCACATAAAATAGTTAAGAAATAACATTTCCCACATGTCTACTTTACATCAGCACAATTTTGGAACCAAATTTTTTTTTCTTAGGAAATTATAAGGGTTAAAAGTTGACCAGCGATTTCTCATTTTTAAAACAAAATTTACAAAGCCATTTTTTTTAGGGACCACCTCATATTTGAAGTCACTTTGAGGGGTCTATATAGCAGAAAATACCCAAAAGTGACACCATTCTAAAAACTGCACCCCTCAAGGTACTCAAAACCACATTCAAGAAGTTTATTAACCCTTCAGGTGCTTCACAGGAGCTGAAGCAACGTGGAAGGAAAAAATGAATATTTAACTTTTTAGCCACAGAAATTATCTATTCCAAACTTTTTTTTATTTTCACAAGGGTAAAAGAAGAAAATGGACAGATAAAGTTGTTTTGCAATTTCTCCTGAGTACGCCAATAGCCAATATGTGGAGGAAAACCACTGTTTGGGCACACGGCAGAGCTCGTAAGGGAAGGAGCGCCGTTTGACTCTTTCAAACTAAACTTGGCTGGAATTGAGATTGGACGCTATGTCGTGTTTAGAGAGCCCCTGATGTGCCTAAACAGTGGAAACCCCCCACAAGTAACACCATTTTGGAAACTAGACCCCCTAAGGAACTTATCTATATCTGTTGTGAGCACATTGAACCCCCAAGTGTTTCACAAAAGTTTATAATGCCTGGGTCTGAAAAATAAAAAAAACAATTTTCCACAAAAATGATTTTTTAGTCCCAAATTTTTGATTTTTCCCAAGGAAATTGGACCCCAAAAGTTGTTGTCCAATTTGTCCTGAGTACGCTGATACCCCATATGTGGGGGGGAAACTGTTTGGGCGCACGACAGGGCTTGGAAAGGAAGTAGTAACGTTTTGGAATGCAGACGTTGATGGGGGTCATGTTCCGTTTGCAGTGCTCCAGATGTGCCTAAACAGTGGAAACCACCCACAAGTGACCCCATTTTGGAAACTAGACCCCCTAAGGAGCTTATCTAGATCTTTGGTGAGCACTTTGAACCCCAAGTGCTTCACACAAGTTTATAATGCCCGAGCATGAAAATACAAAATCCTATTTTTTTCCCATAAAAATTATCTTTTAGTCACTAATTTTTTATTTTCCCAAGAGTAACAGGAGAAATTGGACCACAAAAGTTGATGTCCAATTTGTCCTGAGTACACTGATACCCCATATATGGGGGGGAACCACTGTTTGGGCGCACAGCAAAGCTCGGAATGGAAGGAGCACCATTTGACTTTTTCCAAACAAAATTGGCTGGAATTGAGATTGGATGCCATGTTACATTTGGAGATCCCCTGATGTGCCTAAACAGTGGAAACCCCCACAAGTGACCCCATTTGGGAAACTAGACCCCCTAAGGAAATTATCTAGATCTTTGGTGAGCAATTTGAACCCCAAAGTGCTTCACACAAGTTTATAACGTAGAGCCGTAAAATTAAAAAATCATATTTTTTCCACAAAAATGATCTTTTCACCCCAATTTTCATTTTCCCAAGGGTAACAAGACTCCAAAAGTTATTGTGCAATTTGTCCTGAGTACGCTGATACCCCATATGTGGGGGTAAACCACTGTTTAGGTGCATGGCAGAGTTTGGAAGGGAAGGAGCGCCGTTCGACTTTTTCAACACAGAATTGGCTGGATGCCATGTCGTATTTGGAGAGCTCCTGATCTGCCTAAACAGTGGAAACCCCCAACAAATGACACCATTTTGGAAACTAGACCCTCAAGGAACTTATCTAGATGTGTGGTGAGCACTTTGAACCCCGAAGTGCTTCACAGAAGTTTATAACGTACAGCTGTAAAATAAAAATCTTTTTTTTTTTTACAAAAATGATTTTTTTGTCCCCAATATTTTATTTTCACAAGGGTAACAGGAGAAATTGGACCCCAAAAGTTGTTGTCCAATTTGTCCTGAGTACGCTGATACCCAATATGTGGGAGTAAACTACTGTATGGGCGCACGTCGGGGATCGGAAGGGAAGTAGTGACGTTTTGATTGCAGACTTTGATGGAATGGTCTGGGGCCGTCATGTCGCATTTGGAGAGCCCCTGGTGCGCCTAAACAGTGGAAACCCCCCCAAGTGACCCAATTTTGGAAAATAGACCCCACAAGGAACTTATCTAGATGTGTGGTGAGCACTTTGAACCCAAAGTGCTTCACAGAAGTTTATAACGTACAGCCATAAAAATAAAAAATCCTTTTTTTTTTTACAAAAATGATTTTTTCGCCCCCAATATTTTATTTTCACAAGGGTAACAGGAGAAATTGGACCCCAAAAGTTGTTGTCCAATTTGTCCTGAGTATGCTGATACCCAATATGTGGTAGAAAACTACTGTATGGGCACACGTCGGGGCTCGGAAGGGAAGTAGTGACGTTTTGGATTGCAGACTTTGATGGAATGGTCTGGGGGCGTCATGTCGCATTTGGAGAGAGCCCCTGGTGCACCTAAACAGTGGAAAGCCCCCACAAGTGACCCCATTTTTGGAAAATAGACCCCACAAGGAACTTATCTAGATGTGTGGTGTGCACTTTGAACCCCGAAGTGCTTCACAGAAGTTTATAACGTACAACCGTAAAAATAAAAAATCTCTTTTTTTTTTACAAAAATGATTTTTTCGCCCCAATATTTTATTTTCACAAGGGTAACAGGAGAAATTGGACCCCAAAAGTTGTTGTCCAATTTGTCATGAGTACGCTGATACCCAATATGTGGGAGAAAACTACTGTATGGGTACACGTTGGGGCTCGGAAGGGAAGTAGTGACGTTTTGGATTGCAGACTTTGATGGAATGGTCTGGGGGCGTCATGTCGCATTTGGAGAGCCCCTGATGCGCCTAAACAGTGGAAATCCCCCACAAGTGACCCCATTTTGGAAAATAGACCCCACAAGGAACTTATCTAGATGTGTGGTGAGCAATATGAAGCCCCAAGTGCTTCACAGAAGTTTATAACGTACAGTCGTAAAAACAAAAAAATCATTTTTTTTTTTTTTAAAATGATATTTTTAGCCCCAGTTTTTTATTTTCCCAAGGGTAACAGAAGAAATAGGACAAATTGCACAATAACTCTTGGGGTCCAGAGTACACTGATACCCCATATGTGGGGGTAAACTACTGTTTGGGCGCATGGCAGAGCTCAGAAGTGAAGGAGCACCGTTTGACTTTTTCAATGCAGAATTGGCTAGAATTGAGATCAGACGCCATGTCACATTTGGAGAGCCCCTGATGTGCCTAAACAGTGGAAACCCCCAATTCTAACTCCAACCCTAACCCCAACACACCCCTAACCCTAGTCCCAACTCTAACCACAAACCTAACCCTAACACACCCATAACCCTAATCCCAACCCTAACCTAATCCTAACTTTAGCGCCAACCCTAACCCTAACTTTAGCCGCAACCCTAACCCTAATGGGAAAATGGAAATAAATACTTTTTTTTTATTTTATTATTTTTCCCTAACTAATGGGGTGATAAAGGGGGGTTTGATTTACTATTTATAGCGGGTTTTTATGATTGGCAGCTGTCACGCTAAAAGACGCTTTTTATTGCAAAAAATAGTTTTTGCATCATCACATTTTGAGAGCTATAATTTTTGCATGTTTTGGCCCACAGAGTCATGTCAGGTCTTATTTTTTGCGGGACAAGGTGACGTTTTTATTGGTACCATTTTTGAGCATGTGACGTTTTTTGATCGCTTTTTATTTCGATTTTTGGGAGGTTAGAATGAACAAAAATCAGCAATTCATAAATTTCTTTTGGGGGAGGCGTTTATACCGTTCCGCGTATGGTAAAATTGATAAAGCAGTTTTATTCTTCGGGTCAGTACGATTATGGCGATACCTCATTTATATCATTTTTTATGTTTTGGCGCTTTTATAGAATAAAACCAATTTTATATAAAAAATTATTATTTTTGCATCGCTTTATTCTGCGAGCTATAACTTTTTTACTTTTTCGTTGATGATGCTGTATGGTGGCTCTTTTTTTGCGGGACAAGATGTCGTTTTCAGCGGTACCATGTTTATTTATATCCGTCTTTTTGATCGCTTGTTATTCCACTTTTTGTTCGGCGGTATGATGATAAAGCATTGATTTTTTTGCTTTGGTTTTTTTTTATTTTTTTAAGAGGTTCACTAAAGGGGTTAACTAGTGGGACAGTTTTATAGGGGGGGTTGTTACGACGCGGCGATAACAAATATGTGTACTTTTATTGTTTTTGTTTTTTATTTACAGGAAGAAATGAATTTATTGGGGAATATTTTTTTTTTTTTATGATTTTTTTTAAACAATTTTTATTTTTATTTTTTTATCTTTTTTACTTTGTCCCAGGGTGAGACATCACTGTATAGGGTCAGATCGCTGGTGTGACAGTGTGCACAGCACTCTGTCACACCAGCTATCGCTCTGGCATCGCTGCAGACTTCTCAGTGCCTGCTCTCAGCAGGCACTGGGGAAGCCGCCTCCCTGCAGGACCCCGGCGCCATCTTGGATCCGGGGACCTGGAGGGAGGACGGACCCTCGGAACAGCGCGACACATCGCACTGCTCTGAGGGTCTCAGGGGAGCGCGCAGGGAGCGGTGTGCCAGGGGTTAATGTGCCGGGAGCAGTCCGTGACCGCTCCTGACACATAGTGCCGGGTGTCAGCTGTGATAATCAGCTGACACCCGGCCGCGATCGGCTGCGCTCCCCCGGGAGCGCGTCCGATCGCTGGGACGTACTATCCCGTCCATGGTCATACGGGCCCAGGTACCATGGATGGGATAGTATGTCGGATGGCAGTAAGGGGTTAATGCTGTGTTAATCCGCTGACTAGCAGACACTGCAACTAGGCCCAAAATTATTGTCGTTTTTTTCGGAAAAAACCGAACTCTTCAAAATCTAGTTGCCCTAGCAACACAACTCTCAAGTCCTTATCTTCATCTGAAAGCCAGATAAATTCTAATCTGGGTTGTTTTGCATGTAGGACCTGTAAGTGTTTATGTTGCGACTCTATTATGAATGGGGTGCAAGAATTTCAATCTCGTACCACAGGCACCATTTTTAAAATCAACTGTCATGTCAATTGCCAATCGTGTTACATTATTTATTTAATTGAGTGCGGTTGTGGGTTGCAGTACATCGGTTGGACGATACAGACGATTCATGCAAGGCTCAACAAGCACCGTCAAAATATCCGAAATGGATTCATGCTACACAGTCTCTCAAAACATTTCTCCCTAGTGCATCAAAAGAATTTGAATTTGTTAAAACTCTTTGTTATTGACCAGAACCCACATGATATGCCTGATCGGTATAATAATCTAATAACAAGGGAGAGTTTCTGGATTTTTAAACTTGGTACACTGGCACCTGAGGGGTTAAACCTCACTATTAAAAAAGTCACGTAATATATGCATTTTGTTATTTATTTATTTATTTTCATTTATTTTTCCTTGTGTACATTGTTTTTATGTCGTTTTTGCGTTGGTTTTATTCAATTTATCTGTGTTTTTTTTTTTTTTTTTTTTTTTTTGCAGTCATATTTGCATTTTTAATCATGTGGGTGTTCTGATTAATTGCCTTTTAATTTTCATTTGCTGCTCCACCTTTATATAGCTTTCCTACTCCATTCTATGTATAACTGCCACCTGAGGAAGACGGAGCTATTCCGTTGAAACACGTTGTGAATATCAATAAATTAAGACTTTTTAATATCAGCTGAATTGCGTCCCTCGCACTCCTTATGACCGGATTGCTTTATCATCACTTACCGTATATACTCGTGTATAAGCCGACCCGTGTATAAGCCGACCCCCCTAATTTTGCCACAAAAAACTGGGAAAACTTATTGACTTGTGTATAAGCCGGGTGTATAAACTGCCCTCCTGCTCTGTGCTGCCCCCGTCCTGCTCCTTGCTCCCCCATCCAGCTCTGTGCTCCCCCATTCTCCTCTGTACTCCCCCCCTCCTGCTCCATCCTCCGCTGTGCTCCCCCATTCCTTCTCCGTCCTCCTGTGCCTCCCCGTCCTGCTCCGTGCTCCTCTGTGCCCTCCATCCTCTCCCCCCGTCCTTCTCCGTGCTCCTCTGTGCCCTCCATCCTCCCCGTCCTGCTCCGTGCTCATTGTCCTCCTCCATGCTTCCCCGTCCTCCGTTCTCCCCCGTCCTCCTCCATGCTTACTCGTCCACCGTTCTCCCCCCGTCCTGCTCCATGCTTCCCCCGTCCTCCGTTCTCCCCCCGTCCTCCTCCATGCTTCCCCTGTTCTCCCCCCCATCCTCCTCCATGCTTCCCCCGTCCACCGTTCTCCCCCCCGTCCTGCTCCATGATTCCCCCGTCCTCTGTTCTCCCCCCCATCCTCCATGCTTCCCCCGTCCACCGCTCTCCCCCCGGCCTTCTCCGTGCTCCTTGTCCTCTCCTCCATCATACTCACCCCTCCCTGTGCCATCGCTGAACGTCCCTGCAATCCTGCGTTCTCCCCGGCTTCCTGCAGCTCTCCAGCGCTGATCTGTGACGTAATACCGCTCATTAAGGCCATGAATATGGACGCCACGCCTATGGGAGTGGCGTCGCGTCAATATTACATGACCTTAATGAGCGGGTATTACGTCACTGCTCAGCGCTGGAGAGCTGCAGGAAGCCGGGGAGAACGCAGGATTGCAGGGACGTTCAGCGATGGCACGGGTAGGGGTGAGTATGATGTCCCAGCCACCGGCTCCTGCCGCGGCATCCCCTCCCCGCTGGTTTCTGCCCTATGACTCACGTATAAGCCGAGGAGGCATTTTCAGCACGAATAAAGGTGCTGAAAATCTCGGCTTATACACGAGTATATACGGTATGTCTGATCCTCTCTTGAGGCACCCGGCCGGAGCTGCAGCGGACAACCTTAATCTCATCTGCCTTTATCGCCAGCCTGGCGCTCCTTTGAAACCGTCTATCTGAATTTGGTTGCAAAATTATTGTCTGGGTTAGATGCAGTTAAAAATTTGTAATTATATCTACAGCCGGTGGCTTCTCCGCTGACTAGCAGACACTGCTACTAGGCCCAAAATTATTGTCCAGGCAAGATGCAGTTAAAAATTTGTAATTATATCTACAGCCGGTGGCTAATCCGCTGACTAGCAGACACTGCTACTAGGCCCAAAATTATTGTCTAAGTTAGATGCAGTTAAAAATTTGTAATTATATCTACAGCCGGTGGCTACTCCGCTGACTAGCAGACACTCAAGCTTTTTAGCAGACCTCTGATTAGCAGGCTATAGTATGAGTAAACAGCTCTATTCTTCACACTCAACCATCTGTGTTACCCCAAGCCATAGTGTATGTAGTTTCTTACGATTAAAAGTGGGGTTGGGAAAGACCCAACCCACCTGTAATTGACAATGCCAACGTCACGTAAAACACAGCAAGGGGACTCCAAAAAGAGTCTCCATTTTTTCCAAAAATTTGGGGCACAGACACCACTTAAGTAGCATCAATTGCCCCAGAGTTGCTTAAAATGGTTGGTGAGGTGATTTTACCAAATCCTCAAGCTTTTACTCTCCCCAGGATCACGCAGGGGTAGAAAAGTCCTTGCGGATCCATGATTTGTTCATCTTTATGAACGTGAGTCTGTTTAGATTCTCAGTGGACAGACGCGTGCGTTTATCTGTCAGACTCAAACACACCACCAGCAGCGCTGAACACACGTTCAGAAAGAACAAAAATTATTATTAATTTGAAAGCTGGTGAAGCTTAATATAGATGGCCTATTAGAATGAGTACCACACACTGCTACAGGCCCAAAATTATTCTACAGGCAAGATGCAGCTAAAAATAATTATTAATTTGAAAGCTGGTGGAGCTTAGTATAGATGGCCTATTAGAATGAGTAACACACACTGCTACAGGCCCAAAATTATTTTCCGGCCTGATGCAGCTACAAATTATTAGCAATTTTAAAGCTTAAAACGTTTGGTGAGGTGATTTTAGCAAATCCTCAAGCTTTTACTCTCCCCAGGATGACACAGGGTTAAAAAAGTCCTTGCGGATCCATGATTTGTTCATCTTTATGAACGTGAGTCTGTCTACATTCTCAGTGGACAGCCGCGTGCGCTTATGTGTCAGCACACCACCAGCAGCGCTGAACATACGTTCAGAGAGAACGCTGGCTGCGGGTCATGACAAGATCTCCAAGGCATGAGTGGCAAGCTCCGGCCATTTATCCAGATTGGAAGCCCAAAAAGAGCAAGGGTCCAGTGACACAGTCATGGCTTCGATGTTCAGTTGGAGATACTCCTGTCCCATCGTCTCTAGGCGTTGACTATGTGTTTGACTTCTTGTCTCCTGTGGCCTTGCAAAGGATGGGCTAAAATACTGGTGAAAGGATTCCGCAAAATTGCTGTGACCACCAGCAGATACTGTGTTTCTGATTCGGTTTGAGTGCTGAACACTCGACAGTCCCACGGTTGGCAAGTTAGAACTGTGAGATTCACTACGTGCACCACTGGTGTTTTGTGGAAAAGCACATGTGAGATTCTGCAACAGTCTCTGCTGATACTCCTGCATGCGTGAATCCCTTTCTATGGCTGGAATTATTTTGGCAAATTTACTTTTGTACCGGGGATTTAACAGTGTGGCTACCCAGTAGTCAGGATTATTTCGATTTCTGACAATTCGAGGGTCATGTTGCAAGTAGTGCAGCAAGAAGGCACTCATGTGTCTTGCACATCCGGGAGCACCAAGTCCCTGTTGTTTTGGTGGTGAGGTACGACTCATGCTTCCTTCCTCTGCCCTCTCCCCCAACCTCGCACAACAGAAATGTGATCAAGGTCTCCCTCATCTGATGAGTATTCCATGCCCATCGCCAGTTCGTCATCCACTTCTTCCTGGGCTCCTGCACCTTCTTCACTAGTTTGGCTGCTACCATGCGCCCTGGTTAATCCCTCTCCCCCACCCTCCCATGCCAGCCGCCTTGGTGCTGCCGACCGTCTGGACCTTGCAGATGTTAGCCCTTCCGCATACAACTCCTCCTCCTCTACTTCCTCCACCTCCTCTTGTTCCACCACCTGACTCCGAATTCTGTTTAACATCTGCTCCAGCATGTAATTCACCGGAATAGTCATGCTGATAATGGCATCGTCAGCACTAAACATCTTCGCGGCCATTTCAAAACTGTGCAGAAGGGTGCATAGGTCCCTAATCTGAGACCACTCCTCCAGCGTGATTTGCCCCACCTCTGGATTTCGTTGGCCCAGGCTATAATTCAGAACGTATTGCACCAGGGCTTGTCTGTGCTGCCACAGTCGCTGCAACATGTGCAGAGTTGAATTCCACCGTGTTGGCACATCGCATTTTAGCCGGTGAAGTGGCAGGCCCAACGACTTCTGTAGAGATGTAAGTCGCTGAGCTGCGGGATGCGAATGGCGGAAGTGAGCACATAGCGACAGTGCCCTCTGCAGAAGGCCATGTAGTCCGGGATAGTGGGCTAAAAATTGCTGGACAACCAGGTTCAACACATGAGCCATACAAGGCACGTGTGTGACATTGCCCCGGCGAAGGGCCGCACCCAGGTTTGCGGCATTGTCGCACACGGCCTTCCCTGGTTGCAGGTCCAGTGGAGACAACCATTCATGAAACTGGTTCTCCAGAGCTGACCACAACTCCTCAGCTGTGTGACTCACATTTCCCAGACATTTCAACGTAAAAACCGCCTGATTACGTTGAGCTCTTCTGCCAGCATAGCAAGGAGGTGTGCTGCAGGATCCCTTCTGCGCAGTTAGAAAGCCCGTGGCATGACCAGACAGGCTTTGGGTGCAGGTGGAGGACGAGAGGAGGTTGAGGAGGCAGAAGCAATGGAGGAACTTCGAGATAAAGAGGATTGACGCACAACTCGTGGGGACGGCATGACTTTTACAGCAGCCCCTTGTCCTGCTGTCACCATAGTTACCCAGTGCCCAGTAAGCGACATGTAACGCCCCTGTCCATGCCTACTCGTCCAAGTGTCTGTGGTGAAATGCACCCTGTCACACACTGAGTTTCTCAAAGAAGCGGTGATGTTGTGTGCGACATGCTGGTGGAGCGCAGGCACACCTTTCTTTAAGAAGTAGTGCCGACTGGGTATTTGGTACTGGGGCACTGCGACGGACATAAGGGCTCAAAAATCCTCTGTGTCCACAAGGCGGAAAGGCAAGAGCTTGCAGATGGTGAAATTCAACCTCTTAGCTTTCTCATGGCTAGGAGGAAATGGTCTTTTACTTGTCCACATCTGAGTGACCGAGGGCTGGCTGTTGTGCGTAGACGGGGTTGAGTAGGGTGTCCCGGACAACTGACAGTCTGTGAGGAAGATGCAGGCGCAAAAGTTTGGTTGCCTTGATCCAAAGGTGGTGCTCTCGATGTCGGAGAGTGCTCAACACCAGCTGGTGTTTCCACTTCAAAATGAACTGATGACCTGCCAATCTGACTGGCTGTTGCTGGTAAAGAGGTGCCAGGTCTGAGTCTCAAAACAGGTCTGACTGCTGTCCCCCCAGTCACAGAGGATGAAGAGGCCGTGGTCGCAGATGCACAAGATGGGGCAGACGGTGGTTGGGCCGGACCGCTAGGCCGCATTGTAGCACAGTGAGCTTGCCACTGCAACTTATGCTTCATATCCATGTGACGGTTCATGCATGAAGTACTCAAACTATGGATTTTTTGGCCTTTACTTAGCTTTTGGTCACAAATGTTACAGATAACACGAGTTGGGTCATCCTTATCGATGTTAAAAAATGCCCAGGCTATGCAAGGCTTAGAACCCATGTGACCTGAAGAGCCACCTTGACTTGTGGTCAGAGGCAGAGTTGTGATTGAGGATGCAGTTGATGACGTGCTTCCAGTACTACGTCTCTGTCCAGGAAGGTGCACCCTGACCTCGTCGTCACTCGAATCCTCCTCCACCTCCTCTGCTGACCTCATCGACTGTCTGACTTTGGGTTGACAGTAAGTGGGATCTACAACCTCATCATCATCACCCTGTGTGTTCTCACCCCCGTCGTCCTCAGAGCCAACCTCTTCCTGCCCTGACACAAAACTCAAGTTGTCGCTCACATCTGGTATTTGAGTCTCATCATCGTCTTCCTCATTGTCTCCACCAACAGGAGTTACAGTTTGGGAACGAGGGTCTACATTATGCTCAGAACCTTCTTCATCTGGTCCTGGATCAGACTCATAAACATTCTGGGCATCAGTGCAGATCATTTCCTCGTCTGGATTCACAGAAGCTGTGGAGACGACCTCTGATTCCCAGGCTATAGTATGAGTAAACAGCTCTGCAGACTCAACCATCTGTTCTACCCCATACTCAGACGGGCAGTTGGAGACTTGGGAGCTGTGAGGAAGCAAGTGCGATTGGGGTGACACCTCTGAGGACTGGAGTTTTTGTGTTGTTGAACTTGAGGTGGAGAGGCGACTTAAAGGAGCACTTGATATCTGTTGAAGCACCTTATTTTTTTGTGCCTCATCTGGAATTTGTAGCGATGGGCGTGCCCGTAAGAAAGGGATTGTACCACATTGTCCACTAAAAGAAGTAGACATCTTAGTTTGGCTGGAAGATGGTCTTTCTCCTGCAGATGTTACTGTTGCTTTAACACCTACCCCACGGACACAACATTTTTTTCCCTTCCCAACACGCCTATTCCCCTTTCCACCAGCAGCAGGCCTTTTGCCACTCATTTTGGTGGTTACCTAATTAACAACTGTGGAGTTGTTTCCACAAAAAACGATGGCTGCAAAAAATTCTTAGTATTTGAATGCGGGTGGAGCTTTGTATAGATGGCCTAATACAATGAGTACCACAGACTGCTACTATGCCCAAAATTATTGTCCAAGCAACATGCAGATAGATTTTTTTTTTTTAAGGTTGGTGGACATTTGTAGAGATGGCCTAATACAATGAGTACCACAGACTGCTACTATGCCCAAATTATTGTCCAAGCAACATGCAGATAGATTTTTTTTTTGTTTTTAAGGCTGGTGGACCTTTGTAGAGATGGCCTAATACAATGAGTACCACAGACTGCTACTATGCCCAAAATTATTGTCCAAGCAACATTCAGATAGAATTGTTTTTTGTTTTTTAAGGCTGGTGGACCTTTGTAGAGATGGCCTAATACAATGAGTACCACAGACTGCTACTATGCCCAAAATTAGTGTCCAGGCAACATGCAGATAGAATTTTTTTTTTTTTTAAGGCTGGTGGAGCTTTGTATAGATGCCCTAATAGAATGAGTAGCACACACAGCTACTATGCACACAATTATTGAACAGGATAGATGCAGTGAATAATTAGGAGTGATTTGAATGCTGGTGTAGCTGACAAAAAGTGATAGCAACTGCTGTAACCTAGCCCTGAAAAGGGCTGCAATTACAAATAGTCACTGTCCCAAGTTGACCTATCTGTAAGAGTGAGCACAGACCTGCCTGCTAAAACTGCTAGGAGCTGATGTAACGTAGCCCTCAAAAGGGCTGCAATTACAAACTAGTCCCTACTCCCTAAACCTTCCTCTCTATTTCTCAGCGATTTCGCTTGCAAGTCGCTGTTGCACAATGCACACATAATATAGTGCTAACAGCAACAGTGCCGTCTAACACTGAGCTGCAGCACGGAGAAAATGGTGGCGAGGGGGGAAATGGCTGAGTCTTATAGGGCAAGGACATGTGACATACACAGCCAATGACACATGCCCTTGCTTGTGTGAAAAAAAGCACCTCGCTCCGTGTGAGCGCTGCTGATAGACTGACAGACTGCACCGCCCACTGGAAATGCGTGAAAGAAAAAAAAAAATGGAGATCTTCATTATCTCTGCAGAGATCCATGCTATGCCCCTCCCCCCGCCATGCTGGACACTCAAAATGTGTATTAACAGTGATTCTCAGCATAACTGTTAAAAAATCCAGTGACGATTTAGGTGCACAAACAGTTATCGAACATAATCTCGAACAGCCAGATTTTATCAAAATCGTTCGGGTTCGTCGAACGACTCGAACACCGCCCAAAACAGCTCGAATTTGAAATTGGCGAACAGTTCTAGTTGAACACCGCTCATCTCTATTAATAGGTGAAGAGGGAATTTCATTATCTGGTCAGTCCTCTTAAAATTTTTCTTTGATGGTTTGACAAGAGTCCTCCATGCTTGTAATATAGCCCTAAAAGTGGGGTGGGAAGGTTCCCTTTTTGGCTTGTAGAATAAGAAAAGAAAAAATCTTGGGCAGAAAGCAGATTACTGATATCATTTTCAATTTGTAGGCAAGCTGGAAATATTCCTCTATCGAACCAGTATCTACTTTGTTTAATTAGTGAGGCTAGGTAGTATGCGTGAATATTTGGTAGACCAGCTCCACCATTACTCTTATGTTTACATAAGATATCTAGAGATATCATGGGCTTTTTACCATTCCAAATGAATGAATTTATTAAGCTTTGGAATTTATAGATAGACTAGTATGGGAATATTATGGGAAGGGTTCTAAAAAGATAAAGAATCTTGACTTCGCCTGAAGGAGCAACGATTTTAGAGATTCTTTTAATTCAATCTTTTTTAATTTTAGCCAGCATGTATTTATTTGGTTTATTTAATGAAGTGTACATTCTAAATTTTGAGGTCTTTATGACAGTCATATCCTTGGAAGAATTTTGGTTTTTAGTTTTTGTCTCAGTTCCAAAATTTCTGTTTGTATGTTTGGAGAAGGAACTCGCAAGTTGTTTTGTTGTGATTCTTTTATGTGGATTTGAATCTGCAAGTCTGCAATTTTTTCCTTATTCTTCTTTTTGTATCTTGCTGCTATCTGCATAAGTGCCCTTCTGAGGACAGCCTTATGGGCATTCCATAAAGTGAAAGAGTCTGTATCATTAGTCGTATTTTCTTTAAAGTAATTATTTAATAGGGTCTCTATTTCTTGTTTAAAGTCTGGTATCTTGAATAGCGTAGGATTAAATTTCCATAAATAATTATTCCCGAGGGGAGGGCCCAATACGAATTCCACTAACACTGGAGTGTGGTCTGATATGGTTTTCTTTAAGAGTTGGACACTATTGAATTTAGAGAGTGAAAACATTTGTCAGAATTAAGTCTATACGGGAGGAACTCTTGTGAACGTCGGAGTAATATGTGTATTCATGAGAGGATGAATTTAAACATCTGAAAAAATCATATAATTCATTATCATTCATCCATTTTTTTTAAAACAGGTGCTTTGTGTCATACTGAGGATAAGGAGCCATTGTACTATCCAGAACGATGTTAAAATCACCTATCCAAATAGTATCCTGTTATGATTTGGTAGCTGAGGAGAGCAGGCAAAAAAGGAAATACACCAGAGAGGTTGGAATCTATGGGATTGCAGTACCCTGACTAACCACCACAACTAAAGGCAGCCGTGGAGCGTACCTACGTTGGTCCTAGACGCCTCGTCACAGCCTGAGAAGCTAACTACACCTAAAGATAGAAAGAGGAAAGCTATCTGCCCCGGAGCAGATCCCCAAAGAACATAGAAAGCCCCCAAACATGTAATGGCGGTTAGACAAGAGGAAATACTGACACAGACAGAAAATAGTATGAGCAAACGTTGGGGCCCAAACTTCCTAAATAGAAAAGGATAGGAAGGACACTTACTGCAATCCCAAAAAACCCTGAAAAGTACCAACTCTACTAATTACAAAAACACCTGAGATCACACGACCTCTACCACCTAAATTAGTTCTCTGGTGTAACAAAAACTAAACAGCAACCACTGAAAAAACTGGAAAAGGCAAATGAACAAACAACAGTGGCTGAACTAAACTGAGAGGAGCACAAGCCCCCGAAGGGGACCCGGCAGACCCCCACAGAAGTGCAGGACAAAATGCAAAAAGCAAGCACAAAAAACTAAAAGAAGAAAAAGTCTTATCTGTTAGCAGAAGATGCAGGCACGAAACAGCAAGCTACAAAGTGAACAGGAATCAAAGATGAGACCAGAACAATTGATCACCGGCAACCCTGATGGGAGGAAACCTCCCTTATATAAGACCAGTCAGTAACACCTGATCGCCAATCTTCACAATCTTCATTGGATAGTTCAGTACTGTTTGTAACCACCAGAGGGAGCTTCTGCTCAGAATTCATTTCTAGCACATTCACAATAGTATCCCCTATTTTAGTTTTGTTAACTTTTTTGTGTAGTTTATTTAAAAAGGAAATATGGTTTTTATTTGGAGCATAAATGTTCACCACCATGCACGGTTTGTTGTTTAGTAAACAAGTCAGAATATGGAACCTACCTAGATGGTCTGATACCTCTTTGACAAGCTGGAAAGGTACAGCGCCACTCACCATTGTGATGACACCTGCTTTTTTTGACTGGTGTAGCGATTTAAAGATGTGGGGAAATTTCTTGTGTTGAAAACTTGGATGGTTGTCCTCCGCTTATTTTACCTCCTGTAAACAATTGACATCGGCACGAGAGTGATTGATCTCCCTCCAAATTGTAAATCTTTTGCTTGGGCTATTGATGCCCCTAACGTTGTATGAAAGAATTTTCATTGGTAAATTATGAACAAACAGAAATAAAACCAAACAAAATACTAAACAGAACAAAAGATGATTGGCCTATCTAAAACTTGCCAAAATTTTTAGAAATAATGAACCTTAAAGGTTCTCGTGGAGGACTCCAAGTAATTGGGTCTCACCTAAAAGTGGGGTATAAACACAATTTGTGACAGATCCACAAAGACATCACTTAGTTTGAGGATTACAACTGAACAATTATATGAAAATTTATCTTATGACTAACAAAGATAACAATGCAAGAACCTTCCTAGTCCTTGTCTTTGAAAGCTGGCTCCTCTCGAAGGAAATTTATAAATCTTGAGCCTTCCTGAGGTGAACAGATTGGGTAATTTTTACTGTTGTAAAATACCAGTTACTTAGTTGAGAATCCCCACCTATATGGGACCAGCAATTCTCTAAGTTTAACCGTAGTATCTCTAAAGCTTCTTCTTAAGTCCATAGTTGCCTTATAGAAGTCTGAGACTAGTTTGATATTTTATATGGCTCAGGAAAGGAGCCCCTTTCCCTGATAGTTTTAAGAATTTTTTCTTTTGTCTCAAATAAACAAAACACCACATGGGTAGTAGTATAGTATTAGTAACCTAAGGACCAGGACTCAAAGTTGGTAGATAATTAGCATTAACAATATAGATCCGATAGTCACTCACAGAAGTATGCCCAGTCACCTGGATAGACGCCCACCCCAACGCGCGTTTTGGCACATTGCCTTCATCACGTTGCTAATTATCTACCAACTTTGAGTCCTGGTCCTTAGGTTACTATTACTATACTACCACCCATGTGGTGTTTTGTTTATTTGATTATCAGTATACCCTTTACTTGCTATTCATTTTTGGTACTTGCACTGTTTCACATATGTGATTAATGACTTTTTTATATAACAGTGATTTTCTATGCACATAATTTTTATGCACTCCATTTTCTAATTGACACACTTGTGTCTTACAATACATGCACAAGCACTTTCATGTCTTATATGAATTAATTGATTGATTTTTATTAATTTATCTTTTATTATGTGATTTTTTTCTATTTATTCACTATTTTTTGCTACGGGTATACCTTTGTATATTATCCTCTCTGGATAGTTCTGCCCCTTTTTCATATATTGGTTTTTATGTATTGATTTTATCTTTGTACTATTTTCTCTATTATTTGCCTGATATACTAATAAAACTTTATATTATACTCATGGACTTATGGTCGATGTTTTCTTCTTTGTGGTGTGGTTTCTAAAAAAAAATATCCCTAGCTCTCAACATCACATTGACCACTGTTCAATCCATTATCCAAAAATGAAATGAGTATGTCAGAACTGCAAACCTATCAAGACATGGACATCCAGCTAAACTGGCATTGTAAGCAAGGATAGCACTAGAGAAGCATCCAAGAGGCCAATGGTCACTCTAGAGGAGCTGCAGAGATCCACAGCTTAGGTGGGACAATCTGTCCACAAGACAACCATTAGTCATATACTGCACAAAACTGGCCTCTGTGGAAGAGCGGCAAGAAGAAAGCTATTTAGTGCAGTTTGCAAAAAGCCATATAGTGAACACAGCTAGCATGTGGAAGAAGATGCTCTGGTCAGATAAGAACAAAGTAGAATCTTTGGGGTTAAATTCAAAATGCTATATGTAGCAGAAATGAACTCTGCACATCACCCTGAAAACACCATCTCTAACGACAAACATGGTGGTGGCAGCATCATGCTGTGGGGATGCTTATCTTCAGCTAGGACAGGAATGCTGGTCAGTGTTGATGGGAAGGTGGATGGTGCTAAAGACAGGGCAATCCTTGCCCTTGCTACTTTGTATTGGTATATCACATAAAATCCCAATAAAATACATTTAAGTTTGCCGGGGGGAAAGTGAAAAAATATGGAAAGTTTGCGAGGTATGAATACTTTTTTATGGCACCATATACACCAGAGTGCTCAGTCAGCTGAATACTCCTGTGTTCTATATGAGAAAGCCACTGTCTGGCATGTTGTCTGGTGGCTTATCTCTGATTGGTAGCACAAAATCAGTCATGCTTGATTGACATCTCTCTGACCAACAGTCAACCGGCACAATCATACATATTAGACCATCACCTGAGTTTAATATGTATGGGGGTGCTTAACTCTCTGCCTATCTACCTCATGTCACTCAGTGGAGAATTTCAGCTCAACATTGATACCTGAGCTGTTTTTTAATATTCTATGACTCTCCCATAACTTTAATCATCATAACATCTGATGCCAGGCTTTTTTCTCCAGGCTAAAGATACAAGTTACCAATTATCTCAAACTCCTGCACAGTCTATTCTCTGGAACATATGTCGCTGGTCTATGCTGTGCATGCAAAGGAATCATTTGTTAAACTGAAATTCACAGGAATGCTCTATGAATGATGACAGGCTGTTTTGTTGATTATACAGTTGCTGATTTGCGCTTTCTATGAGGATTTGCTATAATTTTTTAAATATTTACTAGTATAAATGCAAGTTTTTAGATTTAGATACAAAGCAATGACACATGCTAAATATGACATTGTGCTTCCATAAAAGCATTTCATCTAGAGAATAAAAAAACATTGAGATTTCATTTAGATCAATCGGGTGTGAGAAGCTAGATTATAACTGCTAAAAAATAATTAGATGTCAAAATATAATCTTACTTATGATGATCCTACCAGTATATATTAAGGAATTGCAGGAATACGGCTCTCATTATTGGATCTAGATTTAAATTATATAAAAGCAGAACTGTGAAGGTCTCATATTACATCAATTTGCCCATTGCATAGATGTATAGCGTATCTAGAAATCCCAAAGTTAGACACAGAGTTCGCTTTCTTAAACCCACTTTGCCCTTTCATAAGTGCCACAATCAGGCAGAGACTCAACAGAAAAGGGACTATATATGTAAACAGCCTTTATTCAGGTATATGGTAAAAGTTCTCAGAAAACTAGAATAGCAATGCTATTGTGAGGAGGTGGACCAGTTGCCATGTTCCTCCCTGAAGACATGAATGCTACTGTGGTATATAATATGTAAGATGTAATGTAATATTTATGTAGGAAAGTAATGAAAGCTGTGTGTTAGAATGTTGAAGAAAGGTTAAGTCTGCCCAGCAACAGACTGCTGGGGCAGACAGATTTAATGTTGGTACTATCCCATACGGGAGAAGCTAGCCTGCAAGGAAAGGTGACTGTGTTCCTGTTAGAGGAATGTGTGCAGAGATCTGGGTAGGAACAGAACTAGTATGGTGTGAGTTGGTAGGC
>JARQOD010000005.1:111971310-112001404 GCA_033576555.1 Oophaga sylvatica
GGGAAAGGTATCGTCCCTGGCCATGGGTACTGGTCCACGCATCGGTGGTCAGGTGGACCCTGCTACTGACGGCGTTTAGTAGCGCATGTTTAATGTTTCCCTCGACATGTTTTTGCAGAGCCAGGACAGCTTGCCTGCTGAAATAAAATCGGCTTGGCACATTATATTGTGGGACTGCCAATGCCATAAAGTTCCTGAAACTGTCAGTCTCCACCAGCCTGAATGACAGCATTTCAAGGGACAGGAGTTTTGCAAGGCCAGCATTCAGAGCCTGTGCTCGTGGATGGTTTGCCGAGTATGGCCGTCTTTTATCCCATGCCTGTGTTACCGATGGCTGTTTTTTGTTCTGGGAGTGTGACGATGACTGTGAACTTGCTGCAGTGGGTGGAATAACAGTTTGTCTATGGACAACAGTGACCGAGGTTCTTCCATGGAGATCCTGTGAGGAAGCCGAACCAGGTGTGTGAGAGCTGGAGGTATAGGCTCAAACATGACCTAAAGATGTAGGTGCTGCTGTAGGTTGGCCTACATCTCCAGTGTGTCTTTATAACTCAGCTACGTGCTTTGTACGTACATGTTTCCACATATTTGTGGTATTCAGGTTCCTGATATTTTTACCTCTTTTAACTTTTTGCTTACACAGCTTGCATTGAACATAGCAAATATCAGATACAAGTCTGTCAAAAAAGGACCACGCAGTGCAAGACATGGGCGCGCCAATTTTGACATTTTTAAGAGAACTGCTCCCAACAGGTGCCAAACTGGAGGCTACAGGCAAGCGAGTCTGCAGCCTACCTCTCCCTCCTCTTTGTACCGTTGGGACAATCTCTTCCTCAGAGCTGCTCCCACCACCTTCCTGTTGCTCACGCCATGTTGGGTCTCGGACTTCATCATCTCCACTACCCTCTTCCAACACCTGCTGCTGTTGGATGGTCTGGGCAGCACCATGCTCCACAAAAACCTGGCACCTGAGTCTCATCATCATCATAAGATGCGTTCTGCGGTGTGCTGTCCATCGGCACTGGCTCACCCGCCTCTTCAGATTGAGAGAGACACAGCTGTTGCGCATCACTGCATACTCCCTGTGAGGAACTAAGCCGACCGCCACACGGTAGCCCGGGTATCACAGCTTCTGATCCACACCTCCGCTACCAAATGTGGGGGACGATCCCCTTCCTCCCACGTCACCAATGTGACGTAACTCCACAGGTACAGCTCTCCGGCGCCTCCCTTTGTCTCTCAGGTCAGTAAGAGAACTGCACATAGAGCAAATGGCCGCCGGGAAGGTGTCCTGTTACCCACTGGGTATTCTAAGATTCGTGATCAGAGTAAAAGCATCAGCCCAAGATTAATTTTATGGTTTAATTTGCCTTAAGGGCGCACTAGATAATTACAGGAATATACAGTAAAGCTATACAACGTAATTACAATGGATTTGCAGTCAGAGTAAGAATACAACAATAATGTACAAGGCTTAAAGGTATAAGCTATAGATCAATATTACCGGGTTGTATGGTCATGGGGAGGCATGGAGCTCTGCGTTCCCCAGGTGAAAGTCTTCAGTTGCTGGACACCCCCAATGCATGTGCTGCAGCTCCATTTGGCAAGTCTGTCCCTGGTGCTTCTGTGTGTGAAAATGGAATGAGAGACCAGCCTCTTCTTGGCTACAGCTTTTAAACCTGCTAGGCCCTTCCCCATTTGCTTTGAAGCACGCATATTAACTGGCCTGCAATTCATATGGAGCAGGAAACAATGGCTTGAGCTTGAGCTATTTACCATACGACTGACCATCTTATTCAGACCCTGGCCTAAACCAATTAGCATGTAAAGGCCTATTGATTCATAGTGGATATCAAAGCTGGCCGTACTGAATATGCTAATAGGCCCTGTGTAGCTAAAAGTCTGTGGCTGTGTGAACTGACAAAATGGAGGCTGGTACAGGCCCTATACAAAATGGCGACAACCTTTTCCTTACACCTCCCTGCTTTTGAGGGCGCTAGGGGGTATCACATTCCTGTTTTCCCCCGCGCGCCCTACCGCACCCTCTCTTGGCTACGGTGGCAGATCCACGAGGATTTCTGACTCTCTGTCCTCTGAAAGGTTGCACACTGGTTGGGCATAAGCCTCCCGCTCATGGTGGGCCTTCATCATGTTCACATGGAAGGCCTTCCTCCTACCACGGGCATGGTCCAGGGTGACCAGGTAGGTGATGGCGTTGAGCTGCTCGTGCACGAGGTATGGACCCTCCCAGGCCGCCTGAAGCTTGTTTTGGGGTACGGGGACCAGTACCCATACCTTTTGACCCACCTGGTAGGTCCGCTCACAAGCATTCTGGTCGTACCATCGCTTCTGGTCAGCCTGAGCTTGGGCCATATTGTCATGCACCAGCCGCGTCAAGGCCATCATTCGGTCCCGGAAGCGCACGACATACTCAATGACCGACACTCCAGGGGTGGCTAAATCCCCTTCCCATGCTTCCTTCACCAGAGCAAGGGGCCCCCGTACACGTCGCCCGTACAGGAGCTCAAAGGGGGAGAACCCGTTGAGGCCTGTGGAACCTCCCGGTAGGCAAACAGCAGGTGTGGGAGATACCGCTCCCAGTCTCTCCCGTGGGAGTCGACCAACATCCTCAGCATCTGCTTTAAGGTGTCATTGAACCGCTCACACAAGCCATTGGTCTGTGGGTGATACGGGCTGGCCACCAGATGTTGCACCTGTACCTGCTTACAGAGAGACTCCATCAGCTGCGACATGAACTGGGTCCCTCGGTCGGTGAGCATTTCCTTGGGAACCCCACTCTGGAGAAAATCTCCAGTAAGGCAGTGGCCACTTTGTCGGCCCGAATGGACGACAAAGCTACCGCCTCCGGGTACCGGGTGGCATAGTCCACTACCGTTAGTATGAAGCATTTCCCGGAGCGGCTGGGAGTGGACAGAGGTCCAATGAGATCCACAGCCACCCTCGAGAAAGGCTCTTCGATGATGGGCAGAGTTACCAGTGGGGCTTTGGGGCGCGGCCCCGCCTTCCCCACCCTCTGACAGGTGTCACACGAACGGCAGTAGGCTATCACCTCGGTCCTCATTCCAGGCCAGTAGAAATGCTGAGCTAGCCTGGCCCTGGTTTTAGTGATCCTAAGTGTCCGGCCATTGGAATCTCGTGTGCGATCCGCAACAATTCCGCCCTGAACGGATGGGGCACCACTAACTGTCGGTCCCTGGGCCACGCCTCCGGTGAACCCTGCTGGACCGTTACCCGGTGCAGCCGTCCCTGGTCCCAGACCACTCGCTCGCGGTCAGACTCCAGGGGAGGCTGTGCCGCCTGTTCCTTGAGAGTCTTCAGGCTAGGGTCAGCTTCCAACGCTGCCTGAAATCCCTGACTAGATATGGCAAGAATTGATGAAACTGCCCTGTCCTCTGTCAGTTCCCCGGGATCTGTCTCCTGGCTACTGTCTGACTCGGCAGCCACTTGGTCAGAGAGGGGGAAACCGTCGGACCTCCGCGAGGCTCCTTGGGCTTCAGCGCTCCCACTCCTGGTAACAGCGGCCACGACCGCTGAGTCCACGGGTAGCGCCTGCTTTCCCTCATCCTCTGACCAAGTCGCCGGGTCAGGCAGACTTCCCTGACTTCCTGACATCCCGGATGTGGGGAACTCCTGACCTGGGGTCCTACCTGGTGGCTCCTCTCCCGGGACACCCCCTCCCCCCATGGCCTGTTCCTCTTCCTGCAGGGGCCCTAGACTCAGCAGGCTGGATTCACTTAGGGGCCCTACACTGCCCATAGCAGCCCTTCCCTCCACCTCTGAGCTCTCCCCTACAGCCTCCTCACCTGTCCTCACTGTGAGCCCTGTGTGTGTAGTGTCAGTGCATGGCTTACCATCAGGTTTCACTCCCTCCTCCACTGTTGGAGGCACATTCAATACATTAACATTAGCATTCACAGTAGAGTCATGACATTCTTGGGGAGCCGAACTTGGGGTTTCAGTGGCCACATACTGGGACACTAGCCGCCCCAAATCGGTCCCAAGCAACACATTTGCAGGAATATTTGGCGTTACTCCCACCTCCCGAATCCCCCTCCCGGCACCCCAATCCAAATACACCTTGGCAACGGGCAGCGCCGGTTCAACGCCTCCAATTCCGGAGACGGAAAGGGTTTTCCCAGGTACCAAGTCTTGAGGGGACACCACCTCAGGGCGTACCAGGGTTCGTTCAGCGCCTGTGTCCCGCAGTCCCATGACCGCTGAGCGGCCGATGGTGACGGGTTGGTAATTGTCTAGGGACCTCCCACCACCCCCTCCCACACACAAAACAGTGGTCGGTTTCTGGGACAGGGATGGGGCCTTCTGGCGCTGGGGACATGCAGCCTTAAAGTGTCCTGGCTGATTGCAATTATGGCAACGTCTGGGTTCTGTTCCTGGCCTGGAGAGGGCAGCAGGGGGGTACACCCCTTGCACTCTGGGGGCTGGATATGGGGCTGGGGCAGGATTGGGCTTACCCCCTCTCCAGGTGCTGCTGGCAGGCTTCTTTGGCTCCGGCGCCCTGTTGTTGGCATACTCGTCTGCCAGGGCGGCTGTAGCAAAAGCCCCCTTTGGTTTCCGGCCACGGAGGAACTGCTGGAGGTCCTCTGGGCAGTTCCACAAGAATTGCTCCACGACAAACAGTTCCTGGACCTCCTGACAGGTAGTGAGCTCTAGACCCGAGGTCCAGTGCTCCGCAGCTCTCAACAGGGCCCGCATGTGGTCGGTCCAGGTGTCCTTTGAACCCCGCTGCAGGCTCCTGAACTTCCTGCGGTACGACTCCGGGGTGAGGTTGTAGTGCTGGATCAGGGCCCGCTTGATGCTGTTGTAGTCCTGCTCCTCCCCGGCAGGTAAGTCCCCCAAAACTTCCAGGGACTTACCCCTCAAACGGGGGGTCAGGTACCTTGCCCACTGATCCGGGGCCAGATGATGTTGGAGGCATGTCCTCTCAAAAGCCAGCAAAAAGGAATCCAGGTCTCCATCCTTTTCAAGCAAGGGAAAGTCCTCCGCCCGGACCTTGGAAGCCCTTGTCTCCAGTGGGCCTGGTGCGTCCAGTGGGGGCCCGTCCTGAGCCATCTCCAGTCGGTGCCGGTGCTCCGCAGCTTCACGGCGTTCTGTATGCTCCCGCTCCGCTGCTCTCTCTGCTCTCTCTGCCGCTGCTTGCTCCCGCTCCGCAGCTTCACGACGTTCTGTATGTTCACGCTCTGCTGCTTTCTCTGCTCTCTCTGCCGCTGCTTGCTCCCGCTCTGCAGCTTTCTCTGCCGCCACCAGGAGTCTGTCATAGGCGGCGTCATTACCAGCCTCGAGCTGTGCCATAGCTGCTTGGAAAATTGCCTCCGATCTGGACAGGCTGGGACGGGCAGCGACTGGACAGTCCACTGTGAGACTGAGCACGGGGGTCGTGCTCCTTGGGGAGCCCTGGCTGAGCTCCCCCTCATCGGTATCGAACCCCTCATAGGCCACAGCATTGGCCTCCCCCTTTGCCCTACTCCTGGTGCCTTCCGCCATCTTGGGAACCTTTGGTTACTGAAACACAGCTGCAACCCTGACCTTGCACACAACTTGTTATATTTACACTCTGACCGTCTAGTGCTGGGCTGACCTTAAGACCCCAGCAGTGAAAGTACTGCTGGTAGTCTCTAGTGTCTGGAAGTAGGGGTCCCACGCACACTATTACTCTGATCCCACCGCTGCCACCAATTTGTGAGGAACTAAGCCGACCGCCACACGGTAGCCCGGGTATCACAGCTTCTGATCCCACCTCCGCTACCAAATGTGGGGGACGATCCCCTTCCTCCCACGTCACCAATGTGACGTAACTCCACAGGTACAGCTCTCCGGCGCCCCCTTTGTCTCTCAGGTCAGTAAGAGAACTGCACCTAGAGCAAATGGCCGCCGGGAAGGTGTCCTGTTACCCACTGGGTATTCTAAGATTCGTGATCAGAGTAAAAGCATCAGCCCAAGATTAATTTTATGGTTTAATTTGCCTTAAGGGCGCACTAGATAATTACAGGAATATACAGTAAAGCTATACAACGTAATTACAATGGATTTGCAGTCAGAGTAAGAATACAACAATAATGTACAAGGCTTAAAGGTATAAGCTATAGATCAATATTACCGGGTTGTATGGTCATGGGGAGGCATGGAGCTCTGCGTTCCCCAGGTGAAAGTCTTCAGTTGCTGGACAGCCCCCAATGCATGTGCTGCAGCTCCATTTGGCAAGTCTGTCCCTGGTGCTTCTGTGTGTGAAAATGGAATGAGAGACCAGCCTCTTCTTGGCTACAGCTTTTAAACCTGCTAGGCCCTTCCCCATTTGCTTTGAAGCATGCATATTAACTGGCCTGCAATTCATATGGAGCAGGAAACAATGGCTTGAGCTTGAGCTATTTACCATACGACTGACCATCTTATTCAGACCCTGGCCTAAACCAATTAGCATGTAAAGGCCTATTGATTCATAGTGGACATCAAAGCTGGCCGTACTGAATATGCTAATAGGCCCTGTGTAGCTAAAAGTCTGTGGCTGTGTGAACTGACAAAATGGAGGCTGGTACAGGCCCTATACAAAATGGCGACAACCTTTTCCTTACACTCCCTCTTCTTCAAATTGCAGAATGCTGCTTGCCTGTGCCCGTGTTTGCGAGCAAACAGATTCTGAGAACAGAAGCAGAGACTCAGCTGGCTCCAGTACAGAACTCTCTGACTGCCTGGGCAATTTGACAGGCGGTGAACAGACAGATGGTTGCTCAACAGTGTTGTGTTCCTGAGAGGAGGTGGAAGGAATTGAAGTCGATGCATTGGCTGCCATCCAACCAACAACGGCTTCAATTTGTTCTTCCCGCAGCAGGGGGGCACGCCGAGCTCCTACCAAAGTGCGCATAAAGGAACGCTCACGGGGAAAACTGGTGGATGCTGTGTCACTGAGGGAGGCAGCAGCCACAGAATCCCCACGTCCTCTCCCTGCTGAAACTCCACGGCCACGACCACGTGCCTTACTCACTGACTTCTTCATCTTGGTAGATTGATAAAGAAAGTCAGAAAAGTTATAAGGCCTAAGTGTGGTTATTACGCAGAGACTGAAGTGAACACTGAAACACAACTGTTCACAATCTGTGAAAGGCTACTCCTTTGTCTACTTCTATAGTGTTTGCAACCAATGTATTGGATACGGATGGAAGCGCGTCACACTAATAGATTATATTTTAAATGGAATGGAGCAGAACCAATTGGAGATAAATGAAAAGGATGAGGCACTGAGACACGCTCAGCAGAGTACAAGCAGCAGTGCTTGAACAAGTAACTGGAGCGTGATGTGCACTCAAAAAATAAAAAACACAGACTGAAGTGAACACTGAAACACAACTGTTCACAATCTGTGAAAGGCTACTCCTTTGTCTACTTCTATAGTGTTTGCAACCAATGTATTGGATACGGATGGAAGCGCGTCACACTAATAGATTATATTTTAAATGGAATGGAGCAGAACCAATTGGAGATAAATGAAAAGGATGAGGCACTGAGACACGCTCAGCAGAGTACAAGCAGCAGTGCTTGAACAAGTAACTGGAGCGTGATGTGCACTCAAAAAATAAAAAACACAGACTGAAGTGAACACTGAAACACAACTGTTCACAATCTGTGAAAGGCTACTCCTTTGTCTACTTCTATAGTGTTTGCAACCAATGTATTGGATACGGATGGAAGCGCGTCACACTAATAGTTAAATTGCATGGAGCAGCAAGAATTACACTGAAGAAAAAAAAAAAGAGTCTGTGAGTGACACGTGCAGATGCCTACAGACAGCGTTGCATGCAGAGCAAACTGCAGCGTCACCTGCACTCACACACACCTTGCAGAGCTGTTAAAACAACACTGCAGGCAAAAGGAAGCTTTACACAGCGGTTGGTGCTAGCCTGCCTACAGCACAGTACACTAAATCGCAATCTCTAACTGTCCCTCAGAGTCAGCACAACAGCGTTCTGTCCCTTACTGAATTCACAGCACAGTGACGCTAAAATGGCGGCGGCGCCTTTTATAGTGCATTCTGACATCATTTCATCATCCAATCACAGACATGCCATTAGTTAACATGACCGCAGCAGTACAGGATGTGCCCACACTTCTTAGGATTCCTCATTGGCTGACTAAAATCACATTGCCTCGCAAAGAATTATGGGAACTTCCGATTCCGGTATTCGATAAGACGAAAATATCGAAACGAAGTATCGAAAGGTCGATACAGCTAATATCGGCCGATATCCGATATTTGCAGTATCGTATCGCTCAACACTAGCTGCCAATAATCATGAAACGCACCTAAAGGTACTGCCACACCAAACAACATCGCTAACGGGATCGTTAAAAAACGTCACTATTTAGCGATCCCGTTAGCGATGTTGTTGTGTGTGGCATCTACCAGCGACGTGGCCCCTGCTGAGATCCTGCTGTGATCTCGCTCGTCGTTCTCATCGTTCCGGACCCTATTTTTATCATCGGCGCCCTCTGGTAAGTATATATCACTGAGTGTAGCACCTTTTGTTAGCGATTTAGCGGTACTTTTGTACCGCTAAAGTCGTTAAGGAGATCGCTAACCGCGATAGCGTCCTTAACGACATCGCTAAATTAGGCTGCTACTAGCGATATAGAAAGAATCCCGCTAGCGATCGCATTAGTATGCGTCGTTATCGTGATCACTAGCGGGATTGTTTAGTGTGGCAGTACCTTTACAGCCAGCCACACAGATTAGATAGCTGTTAATCTAAACTATTGCTTGTCTGATATCTATCTCTCCCAACTCAACCATTCACAGGAACAAGTTCTGAGCAGCAAAAAAAACAAAAAACATGGCCTTACACATTAGATGGCTGACAGCCGAATGATTCTTTGGCCAATTGTTTGGCAAACAGCCATCTATCCGAATCTCCTGTTCACAGGAGCGCTCACTTGGCTGAGCGATCCTGTGTCCTTTTTCTTATCTCTCTGACAATAACGTTATTGGCAGTCTGAAGACGGACATGCTTATTAACAGAATACAAAGAAAAAAAGGAACAGCGCTCCATCCGGATGTATACAAATAGAAGAACGTTTATTACGCCATATACAGCAACGTTTCGACCTGCATGAGGTCTTTGTCAAGACATGCTTGACAAAGACCTCATGCAGGTCGAAACGTTTCTGTATATGGCGTAATAAACGTTCTTCTATTTGTATACACCCGGATGGAGCGCTGTTCCTTTTTGTCTTTGACTGCTGGATTTCTCCAAGAAGGTTCCTTGGTTGGAGCGAGCGTCCCAATTCAGTGAGTGCTGTCAGCGTCTTTTTATGCTTAATCAGCATAGTCCCTGACCATCAGTACACATTAGACTGTTGATTGTACCTGTTGATATTCAAAAAAAAACTGAATTTAAATAATGTAGAATTTTCCAAATATTTGGGGAATAAATGCGAATCCATACAACTCCCTGAAAAAAACAAGATTATGATTCTAGTGATACAAAAACCTGAAGTCCTGAACTCTTCCAAACAATGAGGAAACAGTAATACCAGTATCTGTACACCAGACAACTGCTTGTGATCTCATTTATGGAAAACTCTCTCCCTCTCTCTCATAAGACCTCACAATTTTGGAAGTTTCTGTTCAAACCAGGATTTTATTGGTGTCAAATATCTCATGGAGTTTAGGTGAGAGTAAGGAGTGATATATTTCTATTTGAAATCTATGGAATCTATCAAAAGATTAATCAAAATATTCTGAAATAAGATTGAATCAAATTAACATAACTGTATAGATAAATTGATGGATTTGTAAGAGGGCATGAGAACATTCATATAATAACTGGTGATAAAAATAAGATAAAAGTCATCCAAACTTGATGATTTCCCCTGAATTAGCTAATAATTCCATGTGTTTAGGGGCAACACGACTCTCTCCCAATGGCAGATGTCTGGTCAAAGAAGGATTGATTGGATGTTTTCGGCGGTTGTTCCACTTTTCTCTTTTTGTTGCCTGAAGGGTCGCATTCTGTTATCAGTGAAATGCATCACCTAGTAGTCCTAGCTTAAAAGTTATCTATGTAAAGCCACTAGGGATGAGTGGACCCATGGAAGTTTGGGTTCTTCGGGTTCAACCAAACCTTAGTCCAAAGTTTGGTTCGGGTACCAGAACAGGACCTGAAATTGATCTCGAAACCTGTAGAAATCAATGGCAACCCAAAATTTAAAGCTGGAAAATCTCCCTTTCTCTCTCTATTTCTCCCGAAATCCCAAACTGCAAAAAAAGACTTTGAGGAGAAGTCCATGTTCAGAGCTCAACACCGAACACTAGGTATCTGGTGGGAATCCCGCACTTTACAGCTCAGATTCGCTCATCTCTAGAAGCCACTTATTCTCAGATATTAAGCAATATTAAGTGAGACTAGCAGGTTGACAAAAGGGAAAATTGGATCAACTGGCCGTAGAAACCAATCAGGCCACAGCTTTCATTCTCCAGATAAATCCTGACATGCTGAAATGTGATTTGTTTCTAGGAGCAACTCCTCCACTATTGTACAGGATTTGATGAAATACCCCCTACTGTGACTCCCACCCCCATCTCCTCTCCTAACCCCATGGGAACACACAAATGTACTGCAGGCCAATTGTGGCCCCAAGGCTTCAATTTGTGTATGTCAGATAAAAGTACTAACTACAATATTACAAATCCAGTCAAAATAACATGAGAAATTAATTAGTGTATGCAGTTCTTTACCATAGGTCCTTTTCCAACGTCTATAGGTTTGGCTTCCATATGTCCTGGATTTTGCTGCAACAGGAAATCTTAAAATCTTTACAAGAATGCAGAGTTGTGATCCACCTGAACAAACAAAGCTCTTGAGATAAACTCACATTACTTTATTATGCGCCTTAGAAAGGCATACAGTGAGGTGACCTTCAGGAGGTCTTTCATGTACAGAGTTTCTCCTTTGTAAGCGTTAATTCTGTTTTGGACATAGCTTGAATAGAGTGAAATGCTAAGACAAATTCTTGTGGTATGAAGAATATCACAATAAGGTTCTCCATTATGATCCGGTAGCTAAAAATATTAAACCCATTCTTAGACCATAGTAGAATATGTATCTAAATGATAAGTTGAATTTGAAAGTCATTAAAAATTAAGGTTTTCAAAAAGTTCTGACCAAATATAGCAATTTAGCTGACAGGAATACAGATGCCTAGAAAAACACGATAAATGCAAATTTAAAAAAAAAAACATTTTGATATGCACTAGGCAAGCAAACACTATAAAAAAGGTCATTGTCTACAATTATCTGGGTCCATCACTGTACTGTAAAATATCTGACCTATCATTGCATATTTGTCACTCTGCATACTTTCCAGTCTTAAAAAATATAGCAAAATAAACTTGGGTATTCACAAGGCAAATTCTAAATTATTATTTTATTTTTAAAAGGAAAAAATTGTATTCAATCATCTTCTGACGTCACAACAATCAGCCATTCTAACATGTTGTCACTGGAAATCTGTGATCTTGATCCTCTACAGATTCTCCAGTTGAATGGGCCTCAGTCAGAGATATACTGACGGAAGATACCCCGTAAAATCCAGAGATTATTCTTCCCAGAAGCATCTGGACTTCCAAAATGGCTTTTAAAAATATAATAATTGCTAATGATCTTGGTGACCACAACATACAGTACAGACCAAAAGTTTGGACACACCTTCTTATTCAAAGATTTTTCTGTATTTTCATGACTATGAAAATTGTAGAATCACACTGAAGGCATCAAAACTATGAATTAACACATGTGGAATTATACATTACACACCATCACACCTCCTCCTCCATGCTTCACGGTGGGAACCAGGCATGTAGAATCCATCCGTTCACTTTTCTGTGTGCAAAGCAGTAATCAAAGCAGAAGGTGGCTACTTTGAAGAACCTAGAATATAAGACATATTTTCAGTTGTTTCACACTTTTTTGTAAAGTGTAATGTATAATTCCACATGTGTTAATTCATAGTTTTGATGCCTTCAGTGTGATTCTACAATTTTCATAGTCATGAAAATACAGAAAAATCTTTGAATGAGAAGGTGTGTCCAAACTTTTGGTCTGTACTGTATATCATAGTTCATGTCTCACTGTTCATGGATCCACAATGAATACATGTATTTGAGATATATTTATAATATATATGGAATATAAATTATATGTCTTCCTAACAGAATACCAGAATATGTTTTACTTACACACATATAAATATATCAGGTAAAATTATTTTTCATTTGGACATTTCAAGAAAAAGATTACTGGAAGGTAGAGGATATTTGGGCCTTTGGATATCCACAACCTAGCAAAGCATATTCTGCTAAAGTTGAAATAGAATTATTGTTCACCAATTTATAAAATCCTGCATTTCTTGTACAAATTTGTAATCCCCCAGTATTTTGTTAGAGCAGTTTTGGAAGTCATATGTAATCCTATAGAGTGCCACTGGGACCGGCAACACATTGTGCTGTAGTGCATGTAAAGGCTCAATGGCACTAAAGGGTTTAGTTACCTGCCATCTGATACAATTTTACAAGCACTGTAGCCAGGGGAGCCTTAGCTATAATAATTAAGTTATCATAATAATGCATTCAGTACATTCACGTGATGGGATTTATCAAGCTTCTTGCTAGATTCAGTCCTCTGAGATCTATAATGAAAACACAGATTTTACTCTAAACTTCACACTGTGGCAAAGTTACACAAACCCCCTCCTCACGTAAAATAAATGTGTTCAAGATATCACATGTATCCGATGACTGTCCCCATAACATAATATTTACATTGAAATTATGTGTTCAACAGACCTCATAGTGAGGACGCCCAAACATCGTGGACACAGGAACAGACACTTGTAAAAAGGAAATATTTTTATAAAGAAGATGTGTGCAAGTGCAAGTGTTGGTGTGAATGTCTGTGTGCGTTTGTTGATGTATGTGTTTGTGTGTGCCTGTTTCTGTGTTGCTGTGTGTTGATGTGTTTGTTGGTGTGTTTGTCTGCGTGTGTGCATGTGTATGTTGGTGCGTGTGTGCATGTGCTGGTGTGTGTCCATGTGGGTGTGCATGTGCTGGTGTATGAGTGTGTTGGTGTGTTTGTGTGTGCGCATGTGTGTTGGAGCGTCTGTGTGTGTGCTGGTGTGTGTTGGTGTGTTTACGTGTATGCATGTGCATGTTGGTGCATGTGTGTTCATGTGCTAGTGTGTGTGTCTGTGTGTGCATGTGCTGGTGTGTGTCCATGTGCAGGTGCGTTGGTGTGTTTGTGTGTGCGCATGTGTGTTGAGGCGTCTGTGTGTGCTGGTGTGTGTGTTGGTGTGTTTGCGTGTGTGCATGTGCATGTTGGTGCATGTGTGTGCATATGCTAGCGTGTGTGTGTGTGTGTGCATGTGCTGGTGTGCATCTATGTGCGGGTGCGTTGGTGTGTTTGTGTGTGCATGTGTGCTGGAGCATCTGTGTGTGTGCTGGTGTGTGTTGGTGTGTTTGCGTGTGTGCATGTGCATGTTGGTGCGTGTGTGTGCATGTGCTAGTGTGTGTGTCTGTGTGTGTGCAAATGCTGGTGTGTGTCCATGTGTGGGTGCGTTGGTGTGTTTGTGTGTGTGCATGTGTGTTGGAGCATCTGTGTGTGCTGGTGTGTGTGTTGGTGTGTTTGTCTGCGTGTGCGCATGTGTATGTTGGGACAGGAGTCTGTATCTATGTGCGTCTATGTGTGTGTGTCAGTGTGTGTGCTGGTGTATGAGTGTGTTTGTCTGCGTGTGCGCATGTGGTGTGTTGGAGAATGTGTATGTTTGCTTGTGCTGGTGTGTGAGTGTGTTGGTGTGTTTGTACTCGTGTGTGCATGTGTATGTTGTAGTATGTGTGTGCGCGTGTGCTGATGTCTGTGTGTGTCTATGTGTCTGCATGTATTAGCTGTTTGTTTGTGTGATTACAGATGTGTTGCACTTGTAATAACAGAAACTAACATTGTGCCATCCATGTGTGCAGACTGAACATAAAGAATCTAGTTACAATTCCAGAGATTTTTTTTTATCTCATTCATCTGTGTCTATCTGTTTATATACCCATCTTTCATCTAGGGAAATAGTTAGATCTATGAGTTATTTTTCTTCTGTGACTGGGCAGCCCTATTTTAGATATATATATATTAGGTAGTTGATAGCTATTAGTAGTCTCTACTTCATATTGTCTTATCAAGTTAATCCTCACTTGTCCTTTTGGAAACAGGTCAGTCAACAAAACTGGATCCCAACTGATGGCAAAACTGACACCACCTTAGGTCTCTCTGCACATATGTCCAGCGCTCCATTGTTGCTTCTATTCAGTGTTTAACTAAAGCCCCATTACACTAAGCGAGATCACTAGCGAGATCGCTGAAGCTACAGCGACCTAGCCAGCGATCTCGCTTAGTGTGACACTCAGCGACGATCAGCCCCCTGCTGGGTATCGCTGATCGTCGTTGAATGTCCTGGACCATTTTTTCATCGTTGGTCTCCCGCTGGCCAGCACGCATCGCTGCGTGTGACAGCGGGAGACCAACGATCAGCGAGCTGGTATCCAATGTACACATCGGGTAACTAAGCACAACGCTGCACCTAGTTACCCGATTTGTACCCAGGTTACTGGCTCCCAGCTTCTGCTGTAGAGCGCTGAGGGCCGGTATCTATTAGGGTACATATCGGGTAACAAGGTGCCGCGCGGTGCTTAGTTACCCGATATGTACATTGGATACTGGCTCTCAGCTCTCTACAGCAGAAGCTGGGAGCCGGTATCTAGGGTACATATCGGGTAACTAGGTGCCACACGGTGCTTAGTTACCCGATGTGTACATTGGATACCAGCATGCTCGCTGGTCCTGATTGCTGGTGAGTCTGCCTATGTGACAGCTAACCAGCGATCAGCTAACGATGTTCCAGCGATCGCATCCACGTAGTATCATTGGTGGGATCACTGGGACATGGAAGAGTGTGATGGGACCCTTACACACCACATGGACACTGATGAAACAAATGAGCCCATTGTTGGGAATTGTTTCCACCTGCCCACCTGCATCAGTAGTTGTACAGGCCCTGGACTAGCAAACAGTTTTCAAAATGCATGTAACATGTTATCCAGCCCAAGACCGGCGGTTCGGAGTAAAATGGGGGGAAAGCATGATGGCACCTGATGTGTTTTTGCATTAGTTTTGCCATTAGTTGTGGTCCGGATGAGTTGTATCACTCTCAAAAAAACTGAGCCCGATGCAGCAGATCTATGTGTAACCAATCTTACTCCCAGGTGTAGTCTGGGGCCACAAATGTGATCCAACCACCAGACCGGCACCAGCACACGTCTAGTGCATGAACTGATGCAAACAATGGGATGATTTTTTTCCCATAATTTTCCATCTGCCATTTATTTAATCACCAATCATCGTGTAGTTCAAGTTTCACCAATAAATTCTAAATAAGAGACATCATAGAATATCAGTCAGTTATGAGGCAGATAGTAGATTTTGCTTTATGCTGTGAATTAGTTCTAAGCAGTATGATCCAAGACATGTCTAATTTCACACTATACTCCGTGTGAATGATGTCCGACTAGGATCACACTGAAGGCACATGCCTGCGCTCAAACGTAACATCCCTTCCTGTTGCAGGTGGAATATGATTGCATATATTTTCGGTGCCGGCAGAGCAGCATGGGACTTTTATTTTCTGATTGTATTTTTTTTTTTTTTGTCGTTTTCATTTTATTTTGTTTGTAATTTGAGTTATCACTTTTAAAATGATACAAGATTGTTAAAGTATCATTGTCATTAAACCTTCATTATTCCTGATTTCCCCTAAAATGTGTAGAGTATCTCACAGCACCGGAAAGCCAAAAAAAATGGTAATGTCTGCCTCCTGAGATCCTTCAAACCCTGAACCAATGTAGTACAGAAATATCTCACTAAAATTCAGAAAACTATTGTAATATTACCTGAAAGGCCAACTCCTGTCTGTGTAGGATCTGGAGACGTCCTTACTAGGGTTTATTTGCATGAAACAGTTCATTGCTGTTACCAAAGCTGCTTAGCTCCCAGTGTCTCCATACAATGGCTGAGAAACTCCCAGGAAAATGCAGCGGCCACCTAGTGGCAGAAGTGCAGCACTAGTTATGAAAAGCACATTATGTTACAAGGCATTCAGTAAATAGCTGAATCATACTAGGCCTGGCTGCATCATTTGTGTGTTTGTGCTCAAAAGAAAAATAAAAAAAATCAGTAACGCAATATGATGTGTACATATATCATATTGCGTTACCGATTTAATATATATATATATATATATATATATATATATAAATAAATATATATATATATATATCTAGATAGATAGAAATGTACATATATAATATTACGTTACTGGGTTATTATTATTTTTTTATTTTTATTTTTAGATTCCCATAATATAAATGTCAGGAATGGATTTCTGAAACAATCTTGGTTGTATTAATATATTATATTACATTATATACAGCACATAGAATATAAGTGAACCAACATATCGACACGACTCTATTTTTTAACAATTAAAAAAAAAATTAATAATAAAATGTTGAGACATATTTAAAGAGACAGCATCACAGGTGCTTAGCAATAATTAGAAAACTTTGCCAATATCAGTTCAAATTAATTGTTAAAAAATATTCCTTATCTATCATTTAGGTGCATTCCCATTATGTTCACACACTGCATTTTTTTTTTTCATGCAGGCAAAACCTGCTTGAAGCTGCTTAAAAAAATAAGTAGGTTTTGCTCCTTTTTTTGCTACTTATTTGCTGCGGGGTTTTTTTGCTGCATTTTTGTTGTTTCTTGTGCATGCTGATAAAGTTTAGTGCCTCAAAAAAAAATCATGATGCAACTTCCAGAGATTTTTGCACCAAAAATGCAGCAAAATCTGATACCTGTGTTTTTTATTTGTTTTTGTTTTTTTTTTTGCTGTGTTTTGCTGCATTTTTGCACTTACTCATTGTTTCCTGTAGGTGAAAAAAAGTTTCAAAAATTCAGAAAGAAGTGACATGCTGCAGTTTTCCAGATCAGTCAGGAAAATAAAACCAATGTGTGTGCATGAGATTTCTGAAATCTCGTAGGCTTTGCTGGTATTGTAAAATGCAGCTTAAAATTTGCATAAAATGTAGCAAAAAAACACAACGTGTGAACATAGCCTAAAGGTACTGCCACACTAAGCTATCCCGCTAGCGATCTCGTTAGCGTTGCATACTAATGAGATCGCTAGCGGGATTGTTTCTATATCGCTAAATGCTGCCGCATTTAGCGATATAGTTAACGACGCTATCGCCGTTAGCGATCTTCTTAACGACTTTAGCGGTACAAAAGTACCGCTAAATCGCTAAGAAAAGGTGCCACACAGCGATAAGATACTTACCCAGCGGGAGCGCCGACGAGAAAATAGGGTCCGGAACGATTCCAGCGACGAGCGAGATCACAGCAGGAAGCTCGTCGCTGGAAGCTGCCGCACTGAACAATATCGCTAACGGGATCGCTAAATAGTGACGTTTTTTAGCGATCCCGTTAGCGATATTGTTTAGTGTGGCATACCCTTAAGTCTGTATATTCTTTTTGCAGATGGGATCATTTTACTTTACTGATCTCCATTGACTTTAAAGTTAGAGAGGATTTTATGGTGGAGTGTATGTTTCTCCATAAATACTCAGAACAATGACATTAATGGAGAATGGATTGAAAAACACATGCAAAATGATGCGTCTGTTGAGAAACCCACAGAAACAGTATTATTTCTATGCATTAATTTGCATTTAATTGTAACTTTGTCCAGCGTAAAAGCACAGAATGATCCATAATAATAAAAACAAACCAATTGTTTTTTTATTGATAAGAATTTTCTTACTCTGTATAGAAGCATTTGCTATTGTTTTATATGTCAATATTTGCCAGTCCACTATTTCTTATCTCAGTACGTTGCTGAAGTAATCCAATTTTTGCTTCTAAAATAAATGATGGTATATGCAAGATAATTGCAACCCAACCCAATACTCTATGTGCCAATCATTCATCAGTCAATAGAAAATGACAGAAAAAACATAGAAACATGCATGGCCTTTATGCTGGGTTTACATTTTCATTAGTGTGTAGTACATTATTTTACAGTACAACTGATTGAAAAACTACTGACAATTTTTACAACATATTTGATTCACCCCTTAGTGTCAGGGTTGAAAAATTCACAAATGTTGTTGCGAAATCTGTTTTTGATGTAATTAATAAAAACATTCCACAAAGGAAAGTGTGAGCAAACATCTAGCTAATTTCACAATGAAGCCCCAATTATATATATATATATATATATATATATATATATATATATATATATATATATATATATATATCCACTGGGGCCTCATTCTGCTTGCACAGATGTACAGTGTGTTTGTGTATATATATATATATATTTATATATACACATATATATGTATATACACACACATATATATATATATTTAGGTACATATATACACACATATATATTTATATATATATATATATATATAAAAAGATAGATATCTATCTATATATATATATATATATATATATATATATATATATATCTCAATGAGCACCTGTGGGGCACATTGACTCCTCTCTTAGGCAGGCTTTTAAGGTACCGTTATCTTGATAACTTGTTCAAATCTCAATTTGTGGAGTACATTGAAAGGTATGTTAAAATATCTTCATTATGTTTTTGCCAATATGTCAACTTGATTTGCAAATCTCACGTGTCTTGTTTCAAATTAACCTAAATAAACCTTCCCTGCTCTTATGTAAATCAAAGCTGCCAAATCTGTTCCCCAGCAGTGCATGCTCCTGTGTGCTACTTTCCAAAGTGCAGTCACTCCTATGGCAGGCTACATTTGTTATTAATTATTCAGGGTGCTGGTGAAGACTCTGCTGATTGCCTCCCTTATATGATGATGTTGACCACTGGATTCAGACTATGTCATTCTTTAAATCAGCTGCTTGATGAATAAAAGCCATGAAATGAATATAGCAGTATCATACAGGTCTTCTCAGTAGGAACCCAGCACTGCATATGACAGATGACATCATGCCACTGAATAGACCATAAGATGTCTGGACTGTGCATTTTTTGTGTCCCATTATAGAGGAGTCATGATAAGTGTAAAAATATAATATTTATATACAAAAATGATATTTAGTTATTATTATTATTAGATATAGAAATTAATAAATAATTGTGTACGTTCACCGAATCCAGCTTTGTGAATTTACATTACATTATTTACATTATGACAAAAAATATGCTGCATATGAATTCAAGAGAAAAGGTGACATCTTTTTTGTTGTACAAGAACTGTCAATTTGATAAAATATAATTAGGGATTTTAGTACATCCAGGAAAGCAAATATCACTTCAACCTTGCAGGAAAATGCCATAGAAGCTTCTATATGAAGTGATTGTATTTTGAATGGTGTAGGGTTTTAGTGTTAAAGACAATCCCTGTTCTGGGGTGACATCTATTTCCACGAGTGACAATGGCAGCTCTGGAGCACTGGAGACACCTGCAGAGTTACTGTATAGGTTTCTAGGATGCAAAGATCGCTATACAGGCATTAAGGTGTGAAATGGTGCTGTGCAATTTACTGCAATTATAAAGGGATTAGATCATCTACAGCAGAAGGAATATTCGCCAGAAAACGAATATATAGAAGAATCACCATCGGGCTGACGTCCGTGCCTTCTGCTCTATATTACATTATTTGTATACATATATATATATATATATATATATATATATATATATATATACACTAATAAGCCAATTTCTCAGCGCTGCTGCATCTGCAGAGAATACAACACAACAGGTAGGGCAATAGCCGCTTCTCCTTAGAAATAATGTGACTAGTTGTCCTATATGGCTCCAAGTACCATTTTGTAGGACTACGATTTACAGAACTATCCAGAGATGCTGGGACTTTTAGTTCCATGCCAACAGATACTCCGTATCAGTAGAAAGCATTGGAGTTACATTTGTAGCAGAATACAAACAATTGACGCAGCCGCATTTCCAGAACTAGGACTGCACATTTCTGCGGTTTCTCTGACCGCACAGTTCTTGTGACATATAACACCAATGCATCGTGAGCCCAGAGATATGAGCGCAGGCTATTGTTCAGACGGGGACGCGCGTTCTTTCCCATAATGAAGTGTTACAATGTTGTAATGTTATGTTTGTAATGCCCAATGTTCTGTTCATAAAGGAGCAGTGTACATGTGCTTGACATTGTGCCCTTGTCACCCCTCCCCCATCACCAAACACACCCACCCTGCCCCAGCCCCCTGTGCTACCAACGCTCGCATTAACCCTCATTACTAACGAGAATTATTAACCCTACCCGGCACTCAACTAGATGTGGCTGCAAAATTAGGTGCAAAAATGTCCCATTTATTTACTAGCAAAATTCTCTCTCCCTCTTTCTCTCTCTTTTATCCTTCTTTCTGTCTACTCTCCTTTTCTGCTCTCTCTTGTCGCAGTCTCTTCCTCTCTACTGTTTCTTCTCTATCCCTCTATTCTTGTCTCTCATTCTTATCTTTTCTTTCTTTCTGTATACTCTATTTTGCATTCTATTCTATCTCGTGTCAGTCTCTTGCTCCCTTCTCTATTTTTTATCTCTCTTCTCTCATTCTGTCTACTCTCTTTTTTTCTTCTCTCTCTTCCTGTCTCTTCCCCTCGTCTTTACTTTCTCTCTCCCTCTGTCCCAGTCTCTGATTCTTCTCTCTTATCTTTCTTTCTATATACTCTATTTTACATTCTATTCTATCTTGTGTCAGTCTCTTCCTCCCTTCTCTCTTTTCTCTCTTTTTCTGTCTCTTCCTCTCTTCTGTTCTTTCTCTCTCCCTCTGCCCCTGTCTCTCATTCTTCTCTCCTCCTCTCTTCTCTCAGTATTTCCGTCTACTCTTTCTTTCTGCTCTCTTGTTGCAGTCTCTTCCACTCTTCTGTTTCTTTCTCTCAATCTTTTTTTTTCTCTCTTTCTCTTTCCTTATAAATCTCATACTTTCTCTGTTGCACTGACATAATAGACAACAGCCCCAAATGATGGAAATGTAAAACGTGGCCGACAGCAGCTGAAGAGTTAAATAGCAGTGGGCTGCGTCTAATAATCTGATAATTAAGATTCCTGTTTTTCAGCAGAGGTCAGTAGGTGTACAAATATTTACCCAGCCCTTAGTTTCAGTAAATGCTTCTGCAATGACGCATGTATTAAAGACCCCTTTCCAAAAATCCCACAGTCCTGAAAGATTTGACTATGGGTTTTGCTGCCAAATTCCTAAAATCAAATGTCACTCAAAATTCCCTTTTCCCATACAATGTGTATCTTGTATCAGGATAATGAAACCTGCGCCTGCACATTAAATACTGGTTGTCAATGTGACTTTGCTCTCAAAATAAATAGGATCATCTAAATAAACAAGGCTTAAAACTGGGGTAAAGGGGGCTGCCGTCCATATATGAAACTGTCTACAAGTTTATGCCCCCCAACCACTCAGCAGCAGACCTCATAGATAACAGTAAGGAAGTCCTGTCTAACTTCTAACATCTATTTATCCAGCTCCTGAGTATAGTGCAGGTAGCAGTGTGTGGGAATGAAGTGTGGAGCTGGAGGAGAGACATGAAGGAAAGATGAAGTTTGGGAGGAGGAGAGCAGGAGGAGAGGAGCAGGAGAAGAGCAGGAGGAGAGCAGAAGGAGAGACATGAAGGAAAGATGAAGTTTAGGAGAAGAGCAGGAGGAGAAGAGCAGGAGAAGAGGCATGAAGGAAAGATGAAGTCTAGGAGGAGAGCAGGAGGAGAGCAGGAGGAGAGCAGGACAGCAGGAGGAGAAGAGCTGGAGGAGAGCAGGAGGAGAAGAGCTGGAGGAGATACTGGAAGGAAAGATGAAGTTTAGGAGGAGAAGAGCAGGAGGAGAAGAGCAGGGGTAGAGCAGGAGGAGAGGCATGAAGGAAAGATGAAGTTTAGGAGGAGAAGAGCAGGAGGAGAGCAGGACAGCAGGAGGAGAAGAGCTGGAGGAGAGACTGGAAGGAAAGATGAAGTTTAGGAGGAGAGCAGGACAGCAGGAGAGCAGCAGCAGAGCAGGATGGCTGCACTTGTTCCCAGGGGCCATGCATGCTGCACTCACATAAAGACCTGTGGCTGTTGCCTGTATCACTTACCCAGCCCAAAGAAAGGCCATCATGGTGCAAACGACGAGAGCACAAAATAAAGGACAGCTTCCAGACTGGAAGTGTAAGCTGGGCTCCTGGAGAACTTGTGGTGGAAGAGGGTGGGTGCTTGGGGGATCACAGCGCTCCCATCCTTCATTCCGACTACCTTGTGCACAGATTATTACCAACCACCATAGCCAGAGCATTCACTAACAGCCTGTACAGCCTGCACTCCAGCCTGGCCTCAGCCTATGGGACAGAGCAGCTGCTGCAGGACAAAGCCAGCCTGCATCTCCTCCACTGCTTTCTCACATTATATATATATATGTATCCCTTTTTAAATTAAACTTCAGTGCAATTAGTTCAGCATTAGATTTAATTATGTACTAAAATTTAAAAAAATTGTGTATATTACTGTTCAAACTTCATCAACATATGTCTGCAAACTTTTCGAAAATACTATATTACTATTTACTAGGACTAAACTGTTATATTTACTATGTAATATCTATTATAAACTATAATATGCACTAAGTGAGTTCTGTATATAATATGCACTATGTAATGTATATATTAATAAGATTTGAGAAAAAAAAACAACGATTAACATTATTAACCTGCTGCACTTAATACATGACACTTTTCAACAAAATCACAATTTTTGCACCTAATAGATGTAATGTATAACATCTCAGCACTAGATGCATTGCATGCTATTATATAGCAAAGGAAAGAAAAATCATAAACCGAGTCAATCAACGCAATCACATGTTTAAATAAATATATATAATATATATATTATATATATATATATATATATATATATATATACACATGTGTGTTTATATATTTGTGACAGAACACATAAATGTCCTAGATGTGTAATTATCATGCACAGTTATTTGGATATCCTCCACCCCGTGGATGTAGGCGATGACATGTGATCCTGAAGTGGAAGGGAATATTCACATAGAAGGTGACACGGGTGATCTGTGGCGTGGAGAGCACATTGGAGGCTGCAGTGTTTCTCGTGGGAACGAAGTTCGCAGAATAATAGTCGTGTTGTGTCCATGATGCACAATACTGATCGCTGCTCTCTGATAACTGGTCACACACACGGCTTCTGAATGTCTCCCCGGGCCCCGGGCCACGCCCTGTGTACGGTGTTTTTATCACAAGATGCGGGAAAATACCGAGGCTGCTGACAAGGGCATTAACAAAGTGGGTGTGTGAAACCCATCGTGGTGTCCAAACCTACAGAACCTGTGCCAAATCCCCGATCTGTACCTGCTTTAAATAATGATGCTTTGTTTTTTTGGAGCATGTATTAATAGTGGCAGTATTACTGTTTTATGGTCAAAAATGGCGTTTTTTACGTTTGGACCCTGGTATTAATATGCGTATTTTTTAAAATCTGGAGCTTTGGTATTATACGTGGCAGTTTTTTTTGGAAACTAATTTTAAATAGGGGTAGTATTTTATTAACTGCAAAACAATATATTAATAGGGGAGTATTATTATTATTGGAAAACGATTATTATATGCATTATTTTTTTTTCTGGATCATGGATTAATAAGGGGGTATTAGTATTGATCTGCAGAGTGATATATTAATAGTGATAGTATTATTATTTTTTTTGGGAGAACTGTATATTAATATGGTAGTATTATTTTTAATCTCAAACAAAATATTTTAAAATGGGGGTTTTTATTTTTGCAGAGCTGATATAAAAATGGGTAGTATTTTTATTATTATCTGCAAAATGATATTTTTAATAGTGGTGTATTATTTATTGTCTGGGTACTGACATTAAATAGTGCGTAATTTTATTTTTTGGATCCGGATTAATGTGTAGTATTTTTGTGCAGCAAAAAATGATATTAATAGTGGTAGTTTATTATTAATCTGCAGAACTGAAAAAATTTAAATATGGCTGTATTATTATTGGTCCCGTGTTTTGCTGATTTTAAAATATAATGGAGGCACTTTTGCATTGCCCTTTCTTTTCTTTGCTGTGATCACCAGTTGTAGTCGTTGTAAGCGGTAGTAGTACGCTCCTTTTACTTTTTGTTGCAGCCTGCAGAAATTGCTGTATTATAGTTCGGTTTTACTCTCCCATTTTTCTTGTATGGGGCAGAATAATGCGCTTTTTTTCTAGTAAACTAGTATTGTTTCTTTATTTTGTGTTTGTATGAAAATTGAGATTTTAATTCCTAATAATTGGTTCGACAATATGAAGTTCACTTCCCCCATCTATTTTTTCTTTTTATCCTATTATTAAAAATTTTGTGTTCGCATTTTAATCAGGATCAAAAATTTTAATTTTGCATTCCCAGAATTCTATGGGGATTGCTGGGGGAAAAAATTGACATATACAATGACATAATTGGAGCCATAAAATATCTACAACACGAGTGTGCAATGCCCCAACAGCAAAATCAATAGAGGGCGGGGACAAGCAGGGCAGAGATACGTACAGGTCGCAGACTCCCCCAATGGCGGCTCTCCGTTTTTCAAGGGATTTTATGTGAGGATTTTGGGGGGCCCCTAATTCATAACATGGGAATTGGGGACCCAAAGTCCCCACCCATCTCCGCCCCCCCCCTTTCCGGCCTAGTGCACTGGTTTTAGCCGGGGTTTTTAACCCCTTTTATTAAAACTTTACAATTAAAAAAAAAAATAAATAAAAAAAAAAAAAATAATTAACCCTTTAAATAACTCCCAATCTAAATTTTCCCAAATTTCCCTTTTCAATACACTCTTTAACCTATCTTTACACAAAAAAATTCAGAGAAATTAAATGCTATTTTCATTCAAAACTGCTAAAATTATACATTGTTGTAAAAGGGGAATACACAGCAAAAGAAGAAAGTAGGGGGTGTCACATAATATGGCAAAATGGTATTCTGCACCACTAACCAACCATTAAATTATATGTACCCCGGAAAAAGTATTTCCATGATTTGCTGACATTTTTCCTTGTTGTAGCATCTTATTTTCTATGAAAAAAGAATTTGCTGTGATGATATAGATAGATAGATAGATAGATAGATAGATAATAGATAGATAGATGATAGATAGATGTAAAATGAAAAATTGGGATAAATAGATGTAAAAGTGATAGATAGATAGATAGATGATAGATAATAGATAATAGATAGATAATGTAGTATGGGTAGATAGATAGTAGATAGTAGATAGATAAAGATGATAGTAGAAGTAATGATGTTTGGGAAGATGAAGATAGTAGTAGATAGATAGTTATTGGGGTAGATAGATGATAGAAGATAGATAGATAATGATATGGATGAAGATAGATGTGATAGATAATAGTAGATAGATAGATGATAGAAGATATGGGTGATAGAAGATAGATAAAGATAGATAGATAGATAGATAGATTGGGGTGATAGATGATAATGATAGATGTAGATAGATAGATGATAATAGATAGATAGATAGATATGGGATGAAGATGTAGTAGATATAGTAGATAGATAGATAAAAGAAGATGATATGGGTAGATAGATGTAGATAGATAATAGATAGATAGATAGTAGATAGATAGAAGATATGGATAGATAGATAGATAGATAATAGTAGTGATAGATAGTGATAGATAGAAGTAGATAGGGGTAGATAGATAGAAATAGATAGATAGATAGATAAAAGGGAAAAAGGGGGGAAGATAGATGGAATAATAATAAATTGAAAAAATTTTGGTAAACGATAAACAGATATTATGATTAAAAAAAAAAACTATAAATAAAAAACATAATAGATATGCGCTTTATGAAAATATTTAATAGATACAAAGGAAAAAAATCTTTTGGTGTTGGTATGTTGGCTACAATAAGAAAACACCAAATAAGCGAAGGAAGCTCACTGCTTTCCTCAGGCCATTTGTAAACCCAAACTTTGGGTTCTGCTAAATAGAGTTAACAACATATTTCACTGAAACATTCTGTATTTTAAAACTAATAGCCCGGGGAAATAAGTATGAAATATACATCCCAAGAAGCAGACATTAAAGGTAGGAACAAAGTAATAGACTACATTTAAGTTAAAAAGGCCATTTCATCTAACCTCCATCATTAATATTGGTCTGAGGGATACAGGAGTGTGCAGACAACATAAAACGGTGATGTTTCTAGTTAATTAGATCACAGGATGACTGATAATTCACGTGTGCAACATATGAAATGAAGCAGCCAGGTTACCACGAAAACAGCTCTATCTATCATCTATCTACCAATCTATTTATCTACCTATCTGTTATCTCTTTAGCTAATCCTCCTCCTATTTGTATGTGCGCGTAAAATTCTTCTTGTTTTTATATATATATATATATATTATATATATATACACACACACACACACACACACACACACACACACACACACATGTACTCAACAATGCATATTACTTAAAAAAAATGTGAAATAACAAGAAATTGTAACCATTAAATTATTATTATTATTATTATTAATAATAATAATAATAATAATAATTGCTATGTGGTAAACACAATACATATACAATGTAGAAAATATTAAACGTATAGTATTGCATGTTATGTCTATTTAGTGAAAATAATATTAGACATTAGTCAAATGTGTGCCGCCTAATCACAAAACTCATCCAGACCAGGTGTGTGACATACATAGTGCTCCTTCCCTGTTCCCCTGCTGTGATTGGTCACAGTGGAGGAGCAGAGTCTCATGGCTCAGTTTGGTTTTGTTGGTGAAGTTTGGCTTAGTAAATGCAGGGTGGCGCTCTTCCCCTCTGCTCCATGATTCTGCTCTCTCATCTGCCTGCTCAATACCACAATAATACATTACTGCAGGACACAACTGCAAATTCCATGCTGGAATGTCAATAATTCTTCTGTGAAAATGTGGAATAAATCAGAATGAACATCACATCCTGCCTTTCTGGAGAGTCATGGCTGATCGTGGATGATCGTGGATGGTCGTGGCTGCTTCTACCCCAGCTCTATCTACTGTGGATGTCTCTGGGTGTTGAACGCCTGGCAGAGCTGGCAGCAATCAGGACAATAGATACCTCTCCATAGCCCCCAAATCTATCAAACTAATCTGCAACAAAGACAATTTGATTTCCAGAAGAGACGTCCTGCAACACTCATTAAGCACAAGTCATTTCCATTTTTCAGATCGCCTCCTCATTTACAAATCTACTGTATCAACGCCAGTCAATGGAACGAATTTCTTAAGTAAATTAGAAATAATAAAAGACATAGATAATCAACTTACACATAATTAGTGCGCCTTGATTTATTTTTGGATGAGTCTGTTAATAAGCAAGAAATAAAAAAACTGCAAAACCTAAATTGATTTAGATAAAAATCGACTCTTCAGGCGGTTCCAATGTGCTGTATATTCTACATTACTGCCAGCCATCATATAAGGGGAGCTCTGCCCTCCTGCAGCCCCATAGACATCAATGAGACACAATGCACTATAAATGCACGCCATTAGTATAAGCATGAATATGGTTAATGGACTTCATAAAGACATTTATAGCCTCCGTGGCCTTTATTCAGGATTCTAGAGAAGAACACAAATATACAAATTGAATTGACTAAAGTGCTTCTGCTGCCAATGCAGTAAATAAATAGAATTTCTATGTGCTAAGGGGGTAAGGGTCCCTCCATATATCACAATAGTGCTCTGTGACCTTGTCTTCGGTGGGTGGGGGGGTCATTTATTAAATAAGGATGCCTCCCACAAAGGACTGATATTATCATAGTCTTTAATCGTGTACGAAATATTACGAAACACCTTTGAGGACTAAAATTTTACATACGAATTTTTTTTTCATCTATCCATAAATATTGAATATTCTGTTAATTACATGTATAAACCGGCCCTTTTACATGCGGATAAAATAGGAGGGAGGAAAAAAAAAAAGGATGACCCCTTATATGCATTAATGGTGCAAAAGCAACGGACAGATATATCAATTTTTTTTATCTTTTAATATCACTTTACATAAACAAAAAAAAAATTATATGTAACAGATTGTAACACGAAAAAAGTTCCAGGCTTGCACTGAACGAATTCATTGACATGACGTGTAAGAAGAAACAACATATCACTGCACTAAATAAACCGGACTGGACTTTGGGACGAAGAGCTTGCACTTTATACAGAGAAGCACACTGAGACCAGTGGAGCCTGTGGGATGGACGCTAGACTGTCATCGGGATACAATGGAGGTCACATTTTGGTACACATTTACTAGAACATCCTTGCTGTCCTGCCCCCAACCCCAACACACAGAGATGCAGTGATCACAATTCCACATATCCCTTCATGTTATACAACTATTTACAAAATCAACAGTACATTTCTTCAACTAATAATTCTGTATTTACAGCAAAAAAAAGGCCGCCAGAAGAGACATGCAGATTGAGACCTCTAATTAGTGGTTCATTAAACCCTACACAGTTGGCTTTTGGCCTGGGAACTCTTCTCATGCATCCTACAATCAATCCCCTTATATTTTTGTTCTACCAAAGCCTGTAGACATTGCAGTACAAGGTCTCATTCTTCATTGTTATTCCATCCTGGGTCTATGTGGCAGCTTTAGGATTAGACTGGAAGTGTTCATCATTAGTGTGGAGGAAGTCTTTTTGTTTTTTTTTTTGTTAAATATGTTTTATTTAAACGTCCATTTTAAAAATTTGATAAAGGCGGCTGTGTGGACTGTGTGGACTGTGAGGGGGAAGGGAAAAAGGAAAATTTCTCTGGTTTTGAAGTGGAGCAAAATTTGGGGGGGGGGTTTGAATTTTTATCCCTGGCTGGCTGCGGGGGAAGGGGGGACCCTGGGAAGAAATTGTGCCTATAAAAGAGGAGAGAAAAAAACGTATACTAAAAAAGCCATTCACAACCAAACCCCATAATCCATTATAGATTTTAGAACCATGAAATAACAAGAAAGTGGCACAACTCGAAAAATTTGCTGTCCCCCATTTTTTATCTACACACAACCTTATTTTTTGGGAAGTACAAAGTTGGTCGGGGGGGCTGTCAAAAACTTTTTTTTTTGGTTTTCCAAGGGGGGAAAAAAAGGGGGTTTTAAAAAGCAAAGGGGGTTTGGTTGTTTTTATCAAAGGGGAGGGAAAAATAGACTTGATGTTATATGAGCAAGAAATAAAGGGTTCGTATAATTTTTGGAACTGGGGGGGAAAAATGTATGACTTTTGGGGAATGGAAGAAAAATTATGCTATGAAAGGACTTGCTAAAAAATGAAAGTGGGGGGATGCGACACATCAAAAAAAAGTGAGATGGAAAAGGGTATTGTAGGACATAGGATAAGGGAAAAAAAATTTAACCCGGAGAAAAGGAGGTTACTTTAGGGGTTTCTCTCTAAAAAAATAGGAAAAGGGGACAATTCATAAAGCAAAAATTTTTGGAATTTAGATTTGGGAAAAATATTTATAGGGTTAAAAATTTTTTAATCGAAACATAGCATAAAATTTACAAAAAAAGGGAAAAATATTAAAATATTTTTTAAGGGGAAAAAAAAGAGAGATTATCCATCTTTTATAGAAGAGAAAAATCCTCTAAATTCCTTATATAAAGGAGAAGCTCTCTCTCTCCTCCTTTATATAAAATATATAATATTATTAAAGGAGAAAAAAGGGTCTACCCACATATCAAGGAGAAAGTTAAAAAATTTAGAAAGAGAGGAAAAGGAAAGAAAATCATTATATTAAGAGAGAAAAAAATTTTTTAAATATATTAAATTTTTTTTATATATATATAATATTAATTTTCAGAGGGAAAAAGGG
>JARQOD010000005.1:112001504-112049653 GCA_033576555.1 Oophaga sylvatica
GAGGGAAAGAAGAAAGAAGGAGAGAAAGAAAGAAACAGAGGAGAAAAAAGAAAGAGGAGAAAAAGAAAAGAGGAAGAGAAAGAAAGAACAGAGAGAGAAAAAAGAAAGAGGAGAAGAAAGAAAGAGAGAAAGAAAGAAAGAACAGAGAAAAAGAAGAAAGAGGAGAAGAAAGAACAGAGAGAAAGAAAGAACAGAGAGAAAAAAGGAAGAACAGAGAGAGAAAGAAAGAAAAGAAACAGAGAGAAAGAAAGAACAGAGAGAAAAGAAGAACAGAGAGAGAAAAGAAAGAACAGAGAGAAAGAAAGATTAGAGAGAAAGAAAGAAAGAAAGAAAAGAAAAGAGAGAGAAAGAAAGAAAGAAAGAAAGAAAGAAAGAAAGAAAGAAAGAAAGAAAGAAAGAAAGAAAGAGGGGAAGGAAAGAAAGAACAGAGAGGGAGAGAAAGAAAGAGGGGAAAGAGAACAGAGAGAGAAAGAAAGGGGAAAGAAAGAGAACAGAGAGAGAAAGAAAGAGGGGAAAGAAAGAACAGAGAAAGAAAGAAAGGGGAAAGAAAGAGAACAGAGAGAGAAGGAAATAAAAATAACAGAAAAAAGGAAGACCAGAGAGAGAAAGAACAGAGAGAAAGAAAGAAAAAAAAAGAACAGAGAGAAAGAAAGAGGGGACAGAAAAAAGAAGAGAGAGAGAAAAAAATAAAGAGGGGAAAGAAAGAACAGAGAGAAAGAAGGAAAAGAACAGAGAGAAAGAAAGAGTGGACAGAAAAAAAGAACAGAGAGAGAGAAAGAAAGAGGGGAAAGAAAGAAACAGAGGGAGAGAGAAAGAAAGATGGGAAAGAAAGAACAGAAAGAGGGAAAGAAAGAACAGAGAAAGAAAGATGAGAAAGAAATTACAGAGAGAGAAAAAGATGGGAAAGAAAGAACAGAGAGAGAAAGAAAGATAAAGAAAGAACAGAGAGAAAGAAAGGGGAAAGAACAGAGAGAGAAAGAAAGAACAGAGAGAAAAAGGAAGAACAGAGAGAGAGAAAGAAAGAACAGAGAGAGAAAGAATGAACAGAGAGAGAGAAAGAAAGAAAGAACAGAGAGAGAAAGAAAGGGGAAAGAGAGAAAGAAATGAAGAAAGAAAGTAAGGGGAAAGAAAAAACAGAGAGAAAGAAAAAAAGAACAGAGAGAGAGAAAGAAAGAAAGAACAGAGAGAGAAAGAAAGATGGGAAAGAAAGAGAACAGAGAAAGAAAGAACAGAGAGAAAGAAAGAGGGGAAAGAAAAAGAACAGATAGAGAACGATAGAGAGGAAAGAACAGAGAGAGAGAAAGAAAAAAGGATTAGAGAGAGAAAGAACAGAGAGAGAAAGAAATAAAGATTCTATAAAGATACTACAGCAGCCCGGCTCACATTGTAGTGCACACCTGAGCCTCTCGACGCAGGACAGATCATGATCGGCTCACATGACCAACTTTCCCGATTCCAAGGCGATCCCGCTGTCCATGCTGTCGGAGGAGGACACGGTGATGGATCTGAAGCATTTCCTGAAGTGCCTCCATGGTGCCATCACAATCTCCTCACAAAATTACCTAATTTCCAGTTAGCTTGTAGCACATCAGTTCCGGTGGAACGTCATGTGCTAGTTTTAAAGTGCTCCTTGGGGCTCCGTCATGTACTCCTGTGTCCACGGGAAAAGTAAGCTCCCGGCAGGGGCAGCAGGGCTCTCAAAATCGGGATTGTCCCGCTGGATCCGGGATGGTTGGGAAGTATGAATGCTCCCCACCATACACCTTGTACATGCACGGCTCCGCACACATCATACACACGGTACCACTTTGTATGCCTCGTACACACACGGCTCCACTCAGTACACACACGGCTCCACTCCTTAAACCTTGTACACATGCGGGTCCGCTCCGTACACCTCACGCACACACGGCTCCGCTCTGGACAACTCGCGCACACGCGGCTCCACTCAGTACACACATGGCTTCACTCCGTAAACCTCGTACACATGCAGCTCTGCTCTGTACACCTTGTACACACATGGCTCCATTCCGTAAACCTTGTACACATGCGGCTTTGCACCATACACCTCGTACACACATGGTTCTGCTCCGCTCCATACACACACGGCTCAAGCACGAAGCCCTGTGTGTATGAAGTGTACGGAGCTGAGCAGCTCAGCTCCGTACACCTCGTACACACAGGGTTCCGTTTTTTACGCCCCGTACACACACAGCACTGCTACATCCACCTCATACACACACGGCTCCGTTCCGTACACCTCGGACACACACGGCTCCGCTCTGTACACCTCGTACACACACGGCTTCGCTCCGTAAACCTCGTACACACATGGCTCCATTCCGTACACCTCGTACACACATGGCGTGATGGCATGGCCATGCATGGCTTTCAATGGCACTGGGTCACTTGTGTTTATTGATGACATAACAGCAGACAAGAGTAGCCGGATGAATTCTGAAGTGTACCGGGATATACTTTCAGCCCAGATTCAGCCAAATGCTGCAAACTTGATTGGACGTTGCCTCCACCATGTTTTACAGAGGATGTGGTGTGCCTTGGATCATGTGCCGTTCCCTTTCTTCTCCAAACTTTTGGCTTCCCATCATTCTGGTACAGGTTGATCTTTGTCTCATCTGTCCATAGAATACTTTTCCAGAACTGAGCTGGCTTCTGGAGGTTTTTTCAGCAAATTTAACTCTGGCCTGTCTATTTTTGGAATTAATGAATGGTTTGCATCTAGATGTGAACCCTTTGTATTTACTTTCATGGAGTCTTCTCTTTACTGTTGACTTAGAGACAGATACACCTACTTCACTGAGAGTGTTCTGGACTTCAGTTGATGTTGTGAACGGGTTCTTCTTCACCAAAGAAAGTATGCGGCGATCATCCACCACTGTTGTCTTCCGTGGGCTCCCAGGTCTTTTTGGATTGATGAGTTCACCAGTGCTTTCTTTCTTTCTCAGGATGTAGCAAATTGTAGATTTTGCCACTACTAATGTTGTAGCAATTTCTTGGATGGGTTTTTTTCTGTTCTAGCAGCTTAAGGATGGCTTGTTTCACCTGCATGGAGAGCTCCTGTGACCACATGTTTCCTTCACAGCAAAACCTTCCAAATGCAAACACCACACCTCAAATCAACTCCGGCCCTTTCATCTGCTTAATTGAGAATGACATAACAAAGGGATTGCCCACACCTGTCCATGAAATAGCCTTGGAGTCATTTGTCCAATTACTTTTGGTCCCTTTAAAAACAGGGTGGCACATGTTAAGGAGCTGAAACTCCTAAACCCTTCATCCAATTTTAATGTGGATACCCTCAAATGAAAGCTGAAAGTCTGAACTTCAACTGCATCTGATTTGTTTTGTTTCAAATTCATTGTGGTAATGTCTAGAACCAAAATTAGATAAATGATGTCTCTGTCCAAATATTTATGGACCTTACTGTATAATGACAATTATCACCTTTGATCACTGCTGCCAACCATCCAGAAATTTCTTTCCTCGTCCATAAAGAAAACCTGATATGTCAATGATTTTTATGAAGCAGAATACATTTTTGCATATTTTTATGATTGTATTGATCATTTTTTACAGAACACAGTGAATGCAACTAAATTTGCTGTATCAGAATTATGGGCTTTAGGGTATCTGCACACGTTTCCTGAATCTCTTGGCAGAAAAAAATGCAGTGACAAAAATGTGCAGTTTTGCTGTGTTTTTTTTACCAGCGTTTTTAGTGCAGATTTTTCCCCCACACATTAATATGGGTGACATCTGCCGCAAAAACGCTGAAAAAATTTACATGCTCATTGAAATCTGCAAGTCTCTAATAAGCAATGTGTGCATGAGGCATCAGGATTCTCATTCACTTTGCTGGCATCAGGAAACCCTTCGGGTGAGTTTCCACGATCAGTAAACGCTGCGTGTTTGGCGCTGTGCGCTGGCGCAGCGCCAAACACGCAGTGTCCAGATGTTACAGCATAGTGGAGGGGATTTCAAGAAATCCCGTCTCCACTATGCGTAACAACACGCAGGCGGGAGACCTGCGTAAACGGACATGCGGTGCGTCTTTTCAGACCGCAGCATGTCCTCGCGTGTTGCGGCGACGGTGCGTCGCCGCAACAGAATTTAACACAGGGCTATGTAGCCCTGCGTTCTTTCCGGAGGTGTTCCGGAGGTGTCCTGAACACCTCCGGAAAGAGCGCGCGTCAAAAAGGGGCGGGGCTTAGACGGAGCGGAATTTCCGCTCCGTCCAAAGTGCTGTGGTTCCGGACCGTGGAACCACAGCCTTCAGGTTTTGTGACAAATATGCATCGAAAAAACGCAGCAAAAATGCAACTTATGTCCACAGCCTTATACATGTGACACTTAAAGTCTTAATGAGTTTTATGATTTTCTAATGCGTCCGAAGAACAAAAAATGTTGACTGCAATTTTATAAGCTGATCAGAAAGCTTAAAAAAACAATTTGGCAATCCTTCTTCGGTTTAATATATAGAAAGTAAACCTCTAATAAGTCTGTCCTTCTAATAAACGTAAAGATGCAGGTTTTTATTAAGCAATTAAAATAATAACAATAATCGCAATCATCATCATCAACCAACTGATGAGGCATTTTAATTTATCTAATTTCTACTAGTCAGTCCTTACTCATAAATAGCGATATGGCTAAAGTTGAAATGTCTGGAAATATCAATATATGGAGTAGCCAGGAACAGCTACTGGATTCCCTTGAAGGACCATATGTGCCCAGCAGGACATTAACCATGATGGAAGGGCTGTACCGCATGCTGGGCACTGATTCAGAAATGTGCATATTTCTCTCTTTGAAGAAAGGTATTAGTGATCACTTTAAAAAGACTGCACCAGGATTCATATTGCTGGAGAAGAATGACTGTGTTCTTTTATTCAGTGGTCTACCTAGCTCACTGGTCATTGACCTGCACTTAGAATAACCTTGTTAGTTAAAATAAATCACTTTATTCAAAATTCTATGAGCCTGATGTGAAACTTCCTAGGATAACATGAAATGGTAGCATCTGACCTCTTTCATGGTTTATACAGCACAGGAATGGCAAAAGAGTAAATTTTACCATACTAGATTTATGTTTTACCTATTTTCTTGCATAAATTGTTTGGAAATGTAGAAGTCTTAAAGCTGCCATTGCACTATTGACTTTAATAGTTCAGGAAAAAAAGGAAAGCCATTTGTTGCCATCAATCTCCCACTTTTCACCAATGGCAGATGTCAGACTAATACTTACAGTAGTTTGACTTAGGAGATATTTTCTATGTCAGCATGGAAATATCATTTTTTAGATTTAGAAGAATTAACATAGTAAATGGCAGATCACCCCCAAAGGGCATCCGACAATGACATTGCCACCTCAATAATGTGGAGATCTATATGCACTTTAGAGAATATCAATGCTGTACAAAAGACAGCCAATAAGTTTCTGAAAAGGTATAGCCATGGAAAGTGAAGAGGAGGCACCCAACCGCTGGAGCCTGGGTGGCCCAAAATGCTTTTATCACATAAGAAGAAGCAAGCATTATCACACAGTAATTGGAGCTATAGACATATTACCTCTAAAGTATAATCATTTCCATATTTACATCTTGTTTTAGGTATATTGCATATACTGTATAAGTATAAAAAGTGAATGGCAACATTTTTACCTTAACCAATGGGGTAAAATCTGCTTAGATCCTGTGAAGTTGTCACAGCCTCTATAACTATTAAAGAACTTTGCAGTTGTGTTAGATGGACACTATCATTGCAGGTTTTCAGTATTATTTGCATATGGGCTAATCCACATGTAACCATTTCTTAATTTTGTGTACTTTCTTTTAAATAAAGTTCATTATTGTTATTAACATTCTCTTCTCGACTACTGCAACTCTCTAATGATCAGTTTTCCTCTAACTAAATCCTCTCCTCTGTAATGAAGAAGACCGAGCTGTGGGTACGAATAGGGCACCGGGTCCGGAACTGCAGAGACCGTGTCCAGTTTTGCAGAGGGGAAAGGAAATGGAAGATGGAGATGACCCATGACCTGCAGAGAAGGGGCATGGGAAGCAAGGGAGAGAAAGAGGGGATTTGCATGGAAGGCATCAGTAAGTTCCCACCAGAGAGTAGAGAGATCTGAGCCATAGCATGCACTCTGGGTAGCCTGAATCCGCGCGGTAGCAAGAGGCAAGACTTGCAGGAAGGACCAGGGAACGCCGCCGGGCATGCAGAACAAAGCACATCGAGCGGGAGATTGAGGCATGGGACTTCTGACTGCAGAGTGTGCCAAGTGTGAGATCTTGTGTGAACGGCTCCCAGCTGTGGAGGACAGCGTGATAGACTAGAGGCTCAGCAGGTCAGACCAATGGCCACCCGCTGCCGCCAGAAGAGTTGGAGCAGATCTGTTGGGCTGGGAAGCCTGAAGACCGCAACACCGGCATCAGCCGGCTTTCAGCTTTCAACTGTGAAGAAGTAATCAACACCGGACTCGCGTTAAGTGGAACCGATACCTGCATAAACTGTTATTTTAAGTTACCCTATTATTTGCATTCTCTAGTTGAAAACCTGTTTTACCCCTGTTGCTCCCTGCGAGGAGAATCTACCCTTTATTAAGTAAATCCAACACCTGTTAACCCTGCCTCTGTGTTGCTGCATCCATTTACCTGCTTTACATTTGGCGCAGTTGGCAGGATGCAGTCTTTGGACACAGACGCAGCAGACCAATCCACCATGTGTGCCCCGAGGTCCAGCTTGCCATTGGGGGCCATGCTCAGCAATCTACTAAAATTCACGAAAGCTCCTGCGTACTAAGTCACATATGACCTTCCTAGAAATAGGGGCGGAAGCGCATTGTGAGAGAGCAGGAACAGGGGATGGCGGCCTTGGTATGGATGGTCCAGAACAATGAGGCACCCACCCCGCCCGCAGCTGAACCAGAGTGTGCCCAGGGAATCCGGAAGGAAATCCAGGAAATGCGAGAAGAGTGGTCCAGCCTTAGAAGAGTTCCTGCTTTAGCCCAAAATACGCCAGAGATAGGAGTGATTCAGAGTCCTGCTTGTTCGTCAAGCCTCACCAGAGAAATGGGACAACCCCGTGCAGAATGGAATCCGACTTGCTTCTGGTGGAACACTGGACACTACGCTGGAGGCTGTGCGAGAAAGGCAAGGTCCCTACCACTGCAGCCATTAAACTAGTAGGCTCTGTGGCTGGGGGACTTAGCCCAGAGCCTGAAAGATCAAGGAAGAGAGAAGGGAGTCCCGGAGGTTTAATATCTACAAGCCCTTCTGTCTGGGCTGAAGTGAATGGGTGAGCACTTCATTGCCTAATTGATACCAGATCACAAGTGACCACCATGCCAGAAGCTTATTTCAGACGTTATTTTCCAGAAGTGTAGTGGCCAGAGTGGGGCCCAGTAATCAGATTGACGGAATCCAACCAGTTGCCCATTTCGGTTGCAGTGGTGGTCTGGATAGGGATCCGAGTGTGTGGAAGGATGTAGGCCGAAAAGGGGTCATGTTGATTGCCGTAGATGTCGGTAACAGGCCTGTGGTGACTCTTGGAATGAATATACTGAAAGAGATTGGATCTCTCCTCATCAGTGAGCCGCAAGAGGCCTTTTTGGACTGGTGGAGTCCACAAACTCCTCAAAGAAAGGTATTACAGCAACTGATTTGAGCTGCCCAGGCTCAGGAAACGTCGAGTGGAGGGAAGGACCTAGGGAAGGTGATGGTTCCCGCAGCTGCTATACTTATTATACCGCCTGATCAGACGGTGCTCATGGTACCAGTACGAGCCTGTACGCCCCTCGAGGGGGTGGAAATGAAGATAGAGCCAACATCGGTGGATCAGGACTCCTCATAGCTCGGACACTGGCCACAGTCCATGACAGCAAATTTGTAGTGTGGTACATCAACCTGGGAGAAGATAGCCTCCCCCCTTGCCTAGGAGCAAAGTGGTTCTGGGAATGCCGGAAGAAGTGGTGCAACTTGAGGCCATGCAATTGGCAGTCATGCAAGGCAATACCTGGAAAAAAGGACGTAACCCTGCACTTCTGTGTCGATTACAGATGACTGAATGCTTGTACAGTGTGGGGCTCCTATCCATTGCCAACAATTGAGGAATCCTTGTCTGCCTTAGGAAAGGCAAAGTTCTTTTTATCTCTGGATCTGGTCAGCGGGTACTGGTAGGTGCCCATGGTTGAACACGACTGGCTGAAGATGGCATTCATACTGCCAATGGGACTGTTTGAGTTTAAAAGGATGCCCATTGGCCTGACCAATTCTCCCAGGACGTTTTAGCGGTTGATGGAGAGATGCCTGGGGGACTTGAATTTTGAAGCAATGCTCATTTACCTCAATTACATCATCGTCTATGCAGCCACCTTTGAAGAACATCTTTGGCGGCTGGAGCAAGTGTTAAGAGTCACGGCCTGAAGGTGAAGCCCCAAAAATGTCACCTTTTCGGCAAACAAATTGAGTATCTGGGACAACTTGTATCCGGTGAAGGAGTGAGGCCTGCATGTGAGAAGATAGCGGCCGTGCAAGAGTGGCCCACCCCGACAGTGGTGAAAGACCAGGAAGATGCTTTCAGAGCCTTGAAAATGGCCTTGACATAAGCTCCAATACTCGCCTATGCGGATTTCTTGCAGGCCTTCATTCTTCACAGTGATGGAAGTCTACATGGTCTAGGGACAGTCCTATCACAAATGCAGGGAGCAAAGGAACGAGTGATAGCCTATGCGAGCCGGTCTCTTCACGACTCAGAGCGGAACCTGGACAATTACAGCTCCTTTAAGTTGGAACTACTAGTGTTGGTATGGGCAATGACCAAAAAGTTTTCAGAATTTTTGTCAGGGTCAGAAGTCCTAGTGCACACAGATAACCCCCTAGCCCACATGCAAAATGTGAAATTAGGGGTCTTGGAACAACAGTGGGTGGCCCGCATGGCAAAATATTGGTACAAGATCACTTACCGGGCCAGGGCCGAGAACATGCACGCTGATGCTCTCTCTCTCGAGTGACTCATGAGCGGCCAGATTGTGACCGAGATGAAGAGCTTGAGGCAGAAGAGATTCCTGGTTTTCGAGACCTTGCCAGATAATTGGTGGCGATGCAGGGACAGTTTGGAGAGGCGTCTGGAGAACAAGTGCTGGGATGACCCCGGGATGACTGGGTGCAACTTTAACAGGCAGATAAAGAACTCGCCCAGCTGAGACTTGCCCTGAAGCAACTTCCCAGCCGGCAAGAGAGAGACGCTGTCTCCAAGGACTCTGCAGATTCTGAGACAGGGAGAGGTTTCAGTTGGAAGATGGGTTGCTATACCGAAGAGTACAGTTACTATGAGAATTGGGGGTCACTTGGCAGTAGTGCTCCCGGAAAAGTTGATCCACGTGGTAGCTATGGAGGCTCATGAGAGGGGGGCTCACTTTGGTCCGGAGTAGAAGTTTCAGTGGTTACAGAAGCTGGTGTATCACCCACGATTGAGGGCTGCAGTGGAGGAGGCCTGTCAAAGATGTCGGCGCTACGAGCTAGTCCAGCCTCCAGAACAGAGTACCCTGATACAGACCATTGTCACTTCTGCCCCTTTGGAGGTATTGATTATTGACTACTTAGCTGTAGGTCTAGTACATTTCAGGTATGAATATTGTCTGGTAATGACCGACCATTTCACCAAGTTTGCTGTAGTAACTCTGACCCGAGACCAGACTGCTGAATCAGCTGCACAGGCCATTTGCCGAGATTTCATCTGGGTGTACGGTTGCCCAAAGAGTATTCACTCTGCCATGAATCTCAAACAATTGTCATAAGACATCAGTGTAACGTAAAGTGCTAATGCAGATAAAAAATGACACATAATGCTCAAAGAATTATTGCACATGCCCGATATATGATGTCACAGCCAGGATCCAATTGCTGCACACAAAAAGAGGATTCATGGCATAGTGGTTACTTGAATGTGTTGGTATGTGTATTGTACACTGACCAGGTTTGCTCATTTGGACTACAAAGTAGCCACATACCATAAACATTGTCACTGCCGCATATGCTTTGTTGCAGCGCTGTCTGCCTGCCTCTGTATGTCCTATACTACTTGACCATATGTATACAGATTTGTGCTGTTAATAAAATGATTTGATATTTTCATAAACCTATGTGCTCCTTTGTTTCTCCTGATTCTAAGTTTTCTTTGGAGTAGGTAATTTTTCTTGTTCCAGTGGACTACCACGGGTGGATTAGTTCACCCCTTGGCTTGATATGCAACTAGGGTCTTTGTTTGTATTATTATATTGTATTGCAATGTATGTGCCATGTTATGTTATGCCCTTCCAATGAATATTTGTTATCTCTTCTATGTGAAATAAAGGCGTTTCTAGGTTTTTCCTACACCCTGGGATTTAGTTTTGGCACCCTCCTCCTATGCACAGCTTAAGAAGTTTGAGTAATCATCATTTGATTTGGACATTTACGACCGCACGTTGATGAGCTGCTCTTCCTAATTCTTTCAATGTTAAGTGAAATATTACAGCCCCTACATCATTGGTAGGAGCAAGAATAAAATCTAATCGGCACATGACAGTAAGTATAAAAATCACATATGAATGATCATGTCATGACTGGGGGAACTGCCAAACAGAACCAAATCATGACAGTGAGTATATTACACAGTTAGGATTTGGCATGCTATAGTGCTTAATTTTATAATTAATTCTCCTAACATAAATACAGATTTAATAATCCTAATCTGTCAGATGACACAATATTTTATTACATATACAAGTATCCTTTTATCTGCCAAAGTTATGAATGGCTACATGTGTACAGGATCAGAACCAAAAACCACCATCAGTACAGAAATACAGCATCAGCAACCACCATTGGTACTGAAATACATCACCAGAAAAACCAATCAATCCAGAAATACATCCCCAGAACAATCATCAGTATTACGAGTATTTGGAAGTGCTCGGAGATTTAGTTTCTGTGGCCGCAGCTGCATGATTTACTAGACAGCCTGAATACATGTGGGGATTACCTGCTTGTTAGGGAATCCCCACATGTATTTAGGCTGTCTAGCAGTCGCAAATCATGCAGCTAAGGCGGCATAAACTATATCTCCGAGCACTTCCAAATACTCGGAGACCACCTGAGCATGCTCGGGAAAACCCGGGCAACGAGCATACTCGCTCATCACTAATTGTTATCAGATCCACTATCTGTATATAAATACAATACCAGAGCCACCATCAGTACAGAAATCCATCACCAGAATCACCAACAGTTCAGACATACAGCACCATTACAGAATTACAGCACCAGCACCACCAACAGTACATAAATTCACCTCCAGAACCATCTACAGTACAGAAATACAAGACAATAACCACTAATACTACAAAAATACATCACCAGAACCACCATCAATACAGTAATACAGCATCACAGCCACCATTAGTACAGGAACACATCACTAGAACAACCATCAGTATATAAATATATCACCAAAAATTTGCAACGTGTGCACACAGCCTAAAATTTTGGAGGCTTATATAGTTATAATGTTTTTTGAGGCTTATATAGCAAAAAAATCTACCCAAGAATATGTAAAAATCTATGGATGAGCAATATAATACCGATACAGTTTTGAACATGTTTTTTGAGGTTTATATAGCAACAAACTGTACCCAAGAAGATATAATACAATATGGATGAGCAATATAATACCGATCAATTTTAAACAAGTTTTTTGAGGCTTATATAGCAACGACCTGTACCCAAGAAGATGCAATACCCTATGGATCAGCAATATAATACTGATAAAATTTTGAAAACATTTTTTGAGGGTTATATATCAAGAAACTATACCCAAGAAGATGTAATACCCTATGGATAAGCCTTATAATAACAATAACATTTTGAACAAGTTTTTTGAGGGCTACAGTATATACCAACAAAATGTACCCAAGAGCATGTAATACTGCATGGCTGAGAAATGTAACCCAGCTACATTTTTTATCAGTTTTTTTGAGTGCTATATATTACACAAACGTACCCCAGAACCAGGCATAGTGTATGGGTAAGAAATGTGAACAAACAAGCGAAATTTTCAAACTCTTTTTTTGTACTGTTATATACCACTAAATGTGACAGAAAGCATGTAATACTCTATGCATGAGTAATCTAATCCTGAAATAATTTTCTATGCTTTTTGTAAGTTGAACATACCACCGATGAGTCACTGAATCCATAATAAAATTTTAAACAAAAATATTTTGAAAGTCTAGTTGATGAACTTATACAGTCATAAAGTCTTTGCAGAAATTATGAGGAGGTTCATCCATACACCCCTAAAAGGTAACAACTGGCGGGTTTCAATAAATTTTTGAATATTACAAACACTTTATGTGCTGTTATCATCTGGTGGCGTGGAAAAGTGTGGGCTAATCCAGGCTTTGTTCATTTTTATGAGAGTGAGCCTGTCTGCATTCTCTGTTGACAGGCAAAAGCGTCTCAGCGGCACTAAAAACCTGCTCAGACAAGACGCTCGACGCAAGGCAGCAGAACATCTCCAATGCGTAGAGGGACAGCTCATGTCAGGTGTCCAGCTTTGAGACCCAATAGTTGAAAGTCGCAGAGAAATTAAGTTGTACGCTGGTCTGGTCTGCCAAGTATTTCTTGACCATCTTTAACAACTTTCCACTCCAAAAATACCCAGTTATCAGGCTCTGGTCACTGGGCTGGTGTCATAAAATTGGCACACACCTTTGACAGTGTACCCCTGCCTCTGCTGTGTCTCCCTGGCCTCACCTCCTTGGTTGGGAAAGGAAGCTTGACCCCTGCCGTTAGCATTGTCTGATGGGCACTTCTTCAACATATTTTACACAATGACCTATTGGTATGGCACCACTTTAGAAAACGTCTCAACCTCAAGAAGAAGAGATGCAAAATTTTTCTTGTAGAGTGGGTATAGCAGAGTGAACAACCAGCACTCTTTTTTGGCCAAGATGAATGTAACACGAGGGTCATGGGAAAGGCAGCAGTACATAAAGTTGTCCAAATGTGCCAAGCTCCATACAGTCAACACTTCCTTTTCTCCACCATGATGACGACTCTCCAACTCCTTCTCCTCCTCCCTCTTTTCCTCCTCATTCCCATTCTTAGGCCATCCATGTTAGAGAGATGGGACAAAGGTTGTCTGGCTACTAGCCTTTGTTGCGCTAGCCACCAGCTCTTGTTACTCATCTTCCTCCTCCTCAGTATCCACCTCCTCATAGATAGCTAATTCGCGCTGAGCAGATGAGATGAGGCGGGGCTGGCTACAATCTCTCTGTGTTATGTCTTCCTCCATCCCCACCTGCTCTGCATGCAAAGCTTCATGTTTAATTGTGAGCAACGACTGTTTAAGTAGGCACAGAAGTGGGTTAGTTGCGCTGACTATGGTGTTATCACCATCTTTTTGGAGTTCTCAAAGTCCTTGAGAACAGCACAAATTTCAGACATCCATGCCCACTCTTCTATTGTTATATGTGGTGGCTGACCAGAATGCCGATGGGCATGTTGGAGTTGGTACTTAACCACTGGCCTCTTCTGCTCACAAAGCCTTGCCAGCATGTACAGTGTGGAATCCTAGAATGTGGTGATGTCGCACAACAGTCGATGAGCTGGCACTTCCATATGCTGCTGCAGCACTGCCAGAGCAGCAGCAGTTGTAGCTGACTTGTGGAAATGGGCACTGATGTGGCATACCTTGACCACAAGCTCTGGCAAATCTGGGTATGTTTTCAGAAACTGTTGAACTATCACGTTTAACACATGTGCCAAGTATGGTACATGTGTGATCTTGCCAAACTTCACAACTGTCACCAGGTTATTCCCATTATCACACACAACCATGCCTGATTAGAGGTTCAGCTGCAAAAACCACAGATCTGTGTGGTCTGTTATTCCTTTAAGTAATTCCGCCATGGTGTGTGATTTGTTTCCTAGACAAATTAGCTTCAGCAGAGCCTGTTGACACTTCGTTGAGGCAGTACTGGAAATCATCCAGATTTCGCCTGACGTGGATGACATGCTCTGTGATAGCACACCTGAGATGGAGGATAAGGATGAGCAGGTAGGGGTGCAGGAATTGCTGTAGGAGGAGGAAGAAACCCTGATAGAAGAAGGGCCTGCAATCATGGGCGTCTGGAGCACATGCTTTGTGCAAGGGTGTGACTCGGTCCCAGCCTCCACAATGTTCACCCAGTGTGCCGTGAGGAAAATGCAGGCACCTTTGTCCACAAGCGCTTGTCCACAAGTCGATCGTTAAGTGGACAATGCCAGTATGTGCTTTAGTAAAAATATGGGTGATATTCCTGGACACATGCTGGTACAAGGCGGGGACACCACACCAAGAGAAAAAGTGTAGGCTATGGACCGAGTACAGAGGGACTCTGGAAATCCTCGATGTCTACCAGCCTAACTGGCAACATTTCCACAGCAAGCAGACTGGAAATGTGCCCGTTTAGCATTTGGGCCTGTGGATGGGTGGCTGGGAACTCTCTTTTTGGTTCTAAGGCCTGGGCTAGGGACAGCTGAATGATGTGCTGGGACAAGGATTTGGAAGTGCCTAATGTTAGTAAATCAGAACGTGCAAGAATAGTTGCAGGGAAGGAGGAATCTGCACCATTGTTTTGGACAGAGGATTAGGAAGCATCTAGCACAGGGGAAGAGACAGTGGTGTCAACTGATAGCACCAATTATGGACCCAGGCATTCGGCCAACTGAGTTGGGTGCTTAGCCTGATCATGCTGGTGGCTGTTAGGTTCTTAGTGGTCATACCCCAGCTGATCTTGGCATAGCACAGGTTGAAAATGGCCATTTCATTAGTCTCAGAACTCTCTTTAAAAAAGTCCCAAACTGGGAAACAACTCTTTGACAGAGACTTGCATGAGTGTCTCTGTGTAACAGTTGCTCCCCTTCTCCCTCTGACCACCCCACTGGCACTTTTTGTCTGTTTTGGTACTGCTGATCTCTCCCCCTCAGCGCTTCTGGCCTCTCTCTGCATGCCAGTTTCCCAGGTTGGCTCAGTGACTTCATCATCTACCACCTCGTCTTCCACCCCGCAACCTAGTCCTCTTGACTTAGTGGCTTAACAACAACAAGACTTAGTGGAAACTGTCTCAGAGGTGTATCTAGGCTTTCTGGCACGCGGGGCAAAAATTCGGTTCGGCGCCCCCCCCAGCACACATGCGATTTGCACACTTAGTCATGTACCAACAAGCTGCTCTCCCTAAGGCTCTCAATGTTCAGTGAAAAACTGAGAGAAGCAGGAAGAGAAGCTCGTTGTCACTGGACCATAAGTATGAAAATCGCATATGAGTGAAGTGTCCATGTGATGACTACTGGAACCTGCAGAGCTGAATCCTGACATTGCAGCTTCTGAATTCTCACAACGAATGCACTGCACACTTTTAAGATTCTCCCTTGCCTGTGGACGGTCATGTCAGCACAAGCATGTGATTTATATACTTCTGGCCACATTCCGACTAGACGTGCCTGGCCTCGCTCTGTTCATTATCATTGAGTGAGGCCACACATGTCTAGTCAGCATGTGACTGCGTGTATGTAAATCGCCGCCACGAGAGAATCCTAAGAGTGTGCAGTGAGCACTGTGAGAATTCTGAAGTCTGCAGTCACATAGAATGTCTGCAGACTCCGCACAAACCTGGACAACCCCTTTAATGCTCCTAACATAAATAAAAACATGAGAATTAGTCAATTTCACAAATAACATTTACATCCAGGTACCTTATAGATGACGTAATCTCCTTCTTTTCTTCTTCTTGTCCAGACTCCATGATGAGTTTTCTCATCCACAGCCGTCTCTGCAGACTTCCATCTTCTCCGGTCTTCTGCACCAACTCTCCACATGATGCCCTTAAAGATAGAAGAGTCATTATAATGCTCCTAAATAAAAATATCTACAATATACTGTCACCTCACACTTTTCCCCTCCCTCCTCATACAGTCTCCTCTCACATCCCCCCTGTTCACCATACTGTCTCCTCATATATTTACCCCCTCACTCTCTATTCTGTCTGCTCACATACCTGACTCCCCATACTCTGTCTGCACACATCCCATCACCCTCACTCCCCATACTGTGTCCACATACATTCACCCGTTCGCTCCCCATACTGTCTGCACTCATTCCCCCATACTGTTTCCTCATACATGCCCTCATACATACATACTCTTCAGTGTCCTCAAATCCCCCCACACACATTAAATCCCCCATCCCCACTCCAAATCCCCCCACACACATTAAATGCCCCATCCCCACTCCAAATCCTCCCCACACACATTAAATTCCCCTTCCCCACTCCAAATCCTCCCCACACACATTAAATGCCCCATCCCCACTCCAAATACCCCCACACATTAAATGCCCCATCCCCACTCCAAATCCCCCACACACATTATATCCCCATCCCACTCCAAATCCTCATCCCCATGCCAAATCCCCCACACACATTAAATCCCCCATCCCCACGCCAAATCCCCCACACACATTAAGTATCCCCATCCCCACTCCAAATCCCCCACACACAAAGTACCCCCCATCCCCACTCCAAATCCCCCCACACATAAAGTACCCCACCATCCCCACTCCAAATCCTCCACACAAAGTACCCCCCATCCCCACTCCAAAACCCCCACACACAAAGTACCCCCCATCCCCACTCCAAATCCCCCCACACAAAGTACCCCCATCCCCACTCCAAATCCCCCCACAAAGTACCCCTTCATCCACACTCCAAATCCCCCCACACAAAGTACCCCCCCATCCCCACTCCAAATCCCCCCACACAAAGTACCCCCATCCCCACTCCAAATCCCCCCACACAAAGTACCCCCATTCCCCCTCCAAATCTCCCCACACAAAGTATCCCCACTCCAAATCCCCCACGCAAAGTACCCCCCATCCCCACTCCAAATCCCCCCACACAAAATACCCCCATCCACACTCCAAATCCCCCACACAAAGTACCCCCATCGCCACTTCAAATCCCCCACACAAAGTACTCACCCATCCCCACTACAAATCCCCCCACACAAAGTACTCCCCCATCCCCACTCCAAATCCCCCCACACAAAGTACCCCCATCCCCATTCCAAATCCCCCACACAAAGTACACCTCCTTCCCCACTCCAAACCCCCCCACACAAAGTACTCCCCATCCCCACTCCAAATCCCCCACACAAAGTACTCCCCCATCCCCACTTGAATTTCCCCCACAAAAAAGTATCCACCATCCCCACTCTATATCCCCCCTGTTAAGGGTCTGCGGAACGCACCAAATATATAAAGTAGAGAGGTGCGTTCGCAGCCCGGGGTCCACCGTGCAAGCGGAGCCTGCTGCTAGTAAAAATGGCGCGAGAAGCAAACTCTGCTATCCCGCAGAGTCGCCAACATAAACGCCGTAATGCGCTGTGGCAATAAGTGCGAACTCTGTTACTCCACAGAGCCGCTAGAAGGAGAGCCGCAGCGCTATATGGCGATGTGTGCGCACTCACTAGACACAACTGAGTGGCAAAGAAAACACACTAGGGAGCTGTCTAGCGTTGAAAGCGAACCCTGTTACGTCACAGGGCCGCTGAGAAAAAGTACTGTGTCCTGTCAGGCTCTCAGGTACACAGTTAAGTGCTACGCGTTCATAAAGCGTGATCATGTGCTAATGTCCTCGCGGGAGTCACCCGCAATCTATGGCGTCTGAACGCCAGACCCTGAATACGGCAATCAAAACTCCTCACCGGTTATGCCGGTAATCTAGGGCATCTAGGACACCGACCCTGACCAGCTACCATACCAAACTCCTCACCGATTAAGTCGGTATTCTAGTGGCTTATTTCAGCCGGGTCCCTATCCACACATACACATGACCACACTGGCGCATAGCATACAATGATTGATATTAGCGCATGGCGGCCCAGCCATGCTACCCTTTTATAGCAACAGCTACAGGACCTTTCAGGAACAAGGACCAATGAGAAGCTGTTACAAACAAACGTAGCTACATGACCTTCCTGGCGGACCAATAGGAGCCGCTGCAGCACCTGAACATGTGACCCCTGATCTCCAATGAGAGATCTCACTCTGGGCATGCTCAGATGGGAAAACGCAGGACTTTGTCTCAAAGACGACTGCTCCAGCACTGGCTATAATAGCAGATCCAGGAAAGGCAGCAGCAAGTCACTGCACAGTAGAGGAGTGGGCAAGACGCCTGGACCGACGTCTCTGCTGAGCAGGCTCCACTGCGGCCGGAGATGAATGGGAGACCGCAGCGGGACAGGTTCGAGACTCCCCTTGTGCAGCAGCGGGAAATCGAACCCTAACATTACCCCCCCTCCTAGGGCCCCCCCTTCTTTTGGCCTCGCTCAAAGGCAGCGATGAGCTGCGGAGCGTGAATATGCTCGGCAGGCTCCCAAGACCTATCCTCAGGCCCATAGCCCCTCCAGTCCACCAAATAAAACTTTTTGCCCCGTACCACCTTACACCCTACGATGGCGTTCACCTCATGGTCATCCGTAGATGAACCCGATGTCCCGGCAGATGACTCAGAAAACCGGGACATGAGCACGGGTTTCAGGAGGGATACATGAAAGGTGTCGGAGATACCCAGGCGTGGTGGAAGAGCCAAACGGTATACCACAGGGTTAACCTGCTCGAGGACCTTGAAAGGACCCAGGTAGCGGGGTGCCAACTTAGTGGACTCAACTCGCAGCCTGATGTTACGGGCGGAGAGCCACACCAAGTCCCCAGGAGCAAATGTTGGAGCGGGGCGCCGATGTGCGTTTGCAGAGGACCTCATCCTCTCCTTGGATGCCTGAATGGCATCCTGGGTATGGTCCCAAATGTCCCGTGCCTCCACAGCCCAGTCTGCCACTCTGGAGTCGGCGGAAGCCACGGGCATGGGCATCGGAACCCGCGGATGCTGACCGTAGTTCAGAAGGAAAGGAGTCTGTCCGGTGGAGTCAGCCACAGCATTGTTTAATGCAAACTCAGCCCATGGTAGCAAGGATGCCCAGTCATCCTGCCTGGCAGAGACAAAATGTCGTAGATAGGTGACCAAGGTCTGGTTGGCCCTCTCTACCAACCCATTCGTCTCAGGATGATACGCTGAAGAGAGATTTAACTCAATACTGAGTAGACAACAAAGCTCTCTCCAGAACCGAGACGCAAACTGGGGACCTCGGTCACTGACAATTTTGTCCGGCATGCCGTGTAGACGGAAGATGTGCCTAACAAACAACGCTGCCAGAGCCCGTGCAGAAGGTAACCGTGGTAGTGGCACCAGATGCACCATTTTAGAGAAATGGTCGGTGATTACCCAAATGATGGTGCAACCCCGAGACTTGGGCAAGCCCACCACAAAGTCCATCCCAACCATCTCCCAGGGCCTGTCTGCCACCGGCAAAGGATAAAGTAAACCAGCTGGCCGTTGTCGTGGAGACTTATTTTTGGTGCAGGAGACACACGCCCGAACATAGTCCCCAACATCACGGACCATATGCGGCCACCAATATGTCCTCGCCAGCAATTCAGATGTCCTCTTTGCCCCAAAATGTCCACCAACCCTGGACGAATGTGCCCAAGAGAGTACCTCCGGTCGCAAATTGGTAGGCACAAAAGTCTTGCCCGGGGGCACAGACTCTAGTGAAACCGGAGCCACTGTTCTCAGGCTCTCTGTGGGAACAATAAGCCGAGGCTCCTCTACCTCCTCTTCAGAGGACACCACAGAGCGAGAGAGAGCGTCGGCACGAATGTTCTTCTCTCCAGAGAGGAAATGGAGTGTGAAATTAAACCGAGAGAAGAACAAGGACCATCTGGCCTGGCGAGAGTTAAGCCGCTGAGCTGTCTGCAGATTGACCAAATTTTTGTGGTCGGTGAAGCCTTGAAAGGGAAAACGGGCCCCCTCCAACAGATGTCTCCACTCAGAGAAGGCCAACTTCATGGCTAGCAACTCCCTATCCCGATGGAATAATTCCTCTCCGCTGAAGTGAAGGTCTTAGAGAAGAAGAAGCAAGGATGCTTCCGACCTTGAGCATCCTTTTGGAAGAGGACTGCTCCAGCACCAACGGATGAGGCATCCACCTCCAATAAAAATGGCTTATCAACATTGGGGCGATGTAGGATGGGAGCGCTAGCAAAATGAGACTTAATAGAAGAGAAAGCCGTGGAGACCTCTTCCGACCACAATTTGGGATTTGCTCCCTTCTTGGTGAGGGCTACCAAGGTAGAGAAAGCGGAATGAACTGGCGATAGTAATTAATGAACCCCATAAAGCGCTGCACTGCTCTTAGAGAGTGAGGTTCCTGCCAGTCCATCACAGCCTGTAGTTTGGCTGGATCCATAGCCAATCCCTGGGTTGAGATGATATAACCAAGGAAAGGTAAAGACTCCAGCTCAAACATACATTTCTCTAACTTAGCATAGAGGGAATTAGCCCGTAAGAGGTCGAAGACTCTGCAGACATCTCTCGGTGGGAGTCAATATCTGGACAGAAGATGAGTATATCATCCAGATAGACTACGACCGAGGTGGAGAGCATATCCCGGAAGATGTCATTGACAAAGTCTTGGAAAACGGCTGGAGCATTACAGAGCCCAAAGGGCATCACCAGATATTCGTAATGCCCATCCCTGGTATTAAAAGCCGTCTTCCATTCGTCCCCCTCACGGATGCGAATCAGGTTATAAGCACCGCGCAGATCTAGTTTAGTGAATACTCTTGCTCCCCGAAGCCTATCAAAAGCTCAGAAATCAGGGGCAACGGGTACTTGTTTTTAACGGTGATGGCGTTAAGACCCCTGTAATCAATACACGGACGCAATTCTTCGTTTTTCTTCTGCACGAAGAAAAATCCCGCCCCTGCCGGTGACACCGACTTCCTAATAAACCCTCTTGCCAGGTTCTCCTGAATATATTGCGACATGGCCTCTGTCTCAGGAAGAGAGAGGGGATAGACCCTTCCCCGAGGAGGTTCTGCGCCAGGCAAGAGGTCGATAGGACAGACATAGGGGCGATGAGGCGGAAGAGTCTCCGCAGCCTTCTTGGAGAACACGTCTGCATATGACCAGTAGTGCTTGGGAAGTGGAGTAAGATCTGCGGGTAACTCCGTAGTGGTAACCTGAACGCAACTCCTGACACATCTGCCTCTACATGCATTACTCCAACCCAGTATCCTACCCGAAGTCCACTCTATATGTGGGGAGTGGAAACGGAGCCAAGGTATACCTAGTAGGATCTCGTCTATTCCCTCGGGAAGGACGAGTAGGGAAATAAGTTCCTGATGGGAAGGAGATACAGACAATGCAAGTGGAACAGTCTGGTGTGTAATTTGTGAGGGCAATGTCGACCCATTCACTACCCGGACAGTCACTGATTTGTCAAGCGCCACCAGAGGTATTGCATGACGGCGAGCAAAGCTAGAGGACATGAAATTCCCCTCTGCTCCTGAGTCCACGCAAAGGTCGGCGGTGAGAATGGAAGTACCAACAGTGATTGTCCCTTTAAGTGTCATCTTGGAGGAAAATGCCGCTGTCTCTAGTGAACCTCCTCCCAGGGCCACTAGACGCGATCGCTTCCCTGATCGCTGTGGACATTTGTTGGCATAGTGTCCTGTCTGCTGACAATGGTTACAGACCACGGATACTCGGACGGACCGAGACTTAGGTCCTGCATGAGGAACTTCTATGGCCTTTTGGGGTTCGGACGCCAGATCGGGAAATTCGAGAGGTTTGGCAAAGGTGGGAGCCAACCGAAACCTCTGCCTACACTGGGCCCGCTCCAACCTCCGCTCGTGAAAACGGAGGTCATAGAATCATAGAATCATAGAATGGTAGAGTTGGAAGGGACCTCCTGGGTCATCTGGTCCAACCCCCTGCTCAAAGCAGGATTCTCTAAATCATCCCAGACAGATGTCTATCCAGCCTCTGTTTGAAGACTTCCATTGAAGGATAACTCACCACCTCTTGTGGCAGCCTGTTCCACTCATTGATCACCCTAACTGTCAAAAAGTTTTTTCTAATATCTAATCTGTGTCTCCTCCCATTCAGTTTCATCCCATTGCTTCTAGTCTTTCCTTGCGCAAATGAGAATAAAGATGATCCTTCTATAATGTGACAGCCCTTGAGATATTTGTAGACAGCTATTAAGTCTCCTCTCAGTCTTCTTTTTTGCAAGCTAAACATTCCCAAATCCTGCAACCGTTCCTCATAGGACATGGTTTGCAGACCGGTCACCATTCTGGTGGCTCTTCTCTGAACTTGCTCCAGTTTGTTGATGTCTTTTTTAAAATGTGGTGCCCAAAACTGGACACAGTATTCCAGATGAGGTCTGACCAAAGAGGAGTAGAGGGCAATAATGACCTCACGTGATCTAGACTGTATGCTTCTGTTGATACATCCTAGAATTGCATTTGCCTTTTTTGCTGCTGCATCACACTGTTGACTCATGTTAAGTCTGTGATCAATTAGTATACCCAAGTCTTTTTCACATGTGCTGTTACTTAGCCCTATTCCTCCCATTTTGTATATGCTTTTTTCATTTTTATTGCCCAGATGTAGTACTTTGCATTTTTCCCTGTTAAAATCCATTCTGTTAGTTGCTGCCCACTGCTCCAGTTTATGTATATCTTTTTGAATCCTCTCTCTCTCTTCTCTAGTATTAGCTACCCCTCCTAGCTTTGTGTCATCAGCAAATTTGATCAGTTTACCCTCAATTCCTTCATCTAAATCATTGATAAAGATGTTGAACAATACAGGGCCCAAAACAGAGCCTTGTGGTACCCCACTTGAGACATTCTTCCAACTGGATGTGCCGCCATTTACAACCACTCTTTGGGTCCGATCACTAAGCCAGTTATGAATCCACCTAACAGTTGCCTTGTCCATTCCATACTTAGTCATTTTTTCAATAAGGATTGTGTGAGATACTTTGTCAAATGCTTTGCTGAAGTCAAGATATACTATATCTACAGCATTTCCCTGATCCACCCAGTCAGTGATTCTGTCATAGAAGGAAATTAAGTTAGTCTGACATGACTTATTAGTTACAAACCCATGCTGACTCTGTTTAATCACTTCATTCTTATCCAGGTACTTGCATACATGTTCTTTAATAATTTGTTCAAAGATCTTTCCTGGTATAGAAGTCAGACTCACCGGCCTGTAGTTCCCTGGGTCCACCTTCTTCCCCTTTTTGAAGATAGGAACAACATTTGCTCTTCTCCAGTCTTCTGGGACTTCTCCTGTTCTCCAAGAATTTTCAAAGATTATGGACAGTGGTTCAAGAATTTCTTCTGCTATCTCCTTCAGTACCCTGGGGTGTAATTCATCTGTACCTGGAGACTTGAATTCATTTAGGTTAGCTAAGTGTTTCCTCACTGTCTTTCTGTTTATAGATATCCTGGATTCTTCTATTCCTTTAATAGGACAGTGAAGATCAGTTGATGTTACATTTCCTTTCTGAGAGAAAACAGATGCAAAATAGGAATTTAAAAGTTCAGCCTTCTCAACATCCTGACTTACCATTTCATCATTTTCATCCTGTAAAAATCCTATAGCATCTTTGACTTTTCTTTTACTTTTGACGTATCCCCAAAATCCTTTTTTGTTGCTTTTGACGTCACTTGCAAGCCTTAATTCATTGTCAGCTTTAGATAATCTGATTTGTGCCCTGCAGGTTCTGCAGACGGCATTATATTCTTCTTTAGATATGCCTCCCTCTTTCCATTTGATAAACATTTCTTTCTTCCTTTTTAGCATGTGTTTAAGTTCTGTGTTCATCCATCCTGGTTTCCTTAAATGCTTCCCATTCTTCCCTCTTTTCGGAATTGTTAACGATTGTGCTTTGAGAATCTCATTTTTCAAGATTTTCCATCCTTCCTGGACATTTTTGTCCTTAAGGATATCCAGCCATTGGATCCCTCCAATTCTCTTTCTGAGTTCCTTAAAATCTGCCTTTCTGAAATCTAACCTTGACGTCTGAGTCTTCACAGGTCTTCCTCCTCTTGTTATCCAAAATTCTAAAATAGCATGGTCACTACCTCCTAGGGTCCCAGCCACTCTTACCTCCTCCACCATTTCCTCCCTGTTTATGAGGATTAGATCCAAGGTAGCAGATCCCCTTGTTTTCTCCATTACCTTTTGGAAGATAAAGTTGTCAGCAAGAGAGGATAAGAATTTCCTGGACCTGTTAGTTTTGCCTGAGAGAGATTCCCAACTAATGTCTGGATAGTTGAAATCTCCCATGACCACTATGTCATATTTTTTGGAGAACTTGGCCATTTGATGCATAAAGAGTTCATCCATATCTTCAGCTTGCACAGGCGGCCTGTAGTAAATGCCTACAATGGTGTCCTTTCCATTGTTCTGTCCTTGTATTCTTACCCAAACAGTTTCCACAGAACTCCCAGTCTCTGAAGCTTCAATCTCTGTGCAGATATACGCTTTTCTAACATACAATGCAACACCTCCTCCTCGTTTATCAAGTCTGTTTCTTGCAAATAAGTTGTAACCTTCTAGCCTTGTATTCCAATCATGTGTATCGTCCCACCAAGTCTCAGTGATTCCAATGACATCATATTTCTTCTCCTGCGTTAGTAGCTCCAGTTCTCCTTGTTTGTTGCCCATGCTTTGTGCATTCGTATAGAAACACTTTAGTTTGTGATTGGTTTCTCTTTCTTCAATATTTTTATTATGTAGATTTTTTTGTCTTTGTTCTTCCCCTTCACTTCTAATAGCAGAGTTCTCAATAGCATTTGTCAGGTGTATGGCTTTTGCTGGCGTTTTGCTTCCCTTCCCACATTGTTCTAGTTTAAAGCTCTCCTGATGAGTGTAGCAAGGCGACTTCCAAATACATGTTTTCCAGTCTTCGTAAGGTGCACCCCATCTCTAGCAAGTAGTCCATCGTACAGGTAATTCACTCCGTGATCCAGAAATCCAAATCCTTGCTGACGGCACCATCGACGTAGCCAGTTGTTCACCTGCAGAATCTTATTCCACCTCCTTGTTCCATGGCCATCCACTGGAAGGATGGAGGAGAAGACCACCTGCGCTCCCAGTTCTTTCACTTTCTTACCTAAGTTTTCAAAGTCACTGCAGATGGTTTCCAGGTCACTTCTTGTGGTGTCATTTGTCCCCACATGTATTAGCAGGAATGGGTAGTCATCTTTAGGTCTGAAGAGTCCTGATATCCTGTCAGACACATCTTTAATTTTTGCACCTGGAAGACAGCACATTTCTCTTGAGGTTATATCTGGTCTGCAGATAGCAGCCTCTGTTCCTCTCAACAGGGAATCCCCCATGACAACAACTCTCCGTTTCTTCTTCACAACATTTTTCTTTCTCCATTCAGGAGGACTCTGAGGGCGTACAAGGTTACTCTTTGTGGGCAAAGTCTTATCCTGATGTATTTCTTCATCGTTCTCCTGTGTAAGAGCCTGGTACTGGTTTCTGAGCAGAATTGGTGCTGACTGCCTCCTGATCCTCCTGCTTCTCTGGGTCACATGCTTCCATTCCTCTGTTTCCTCAGTTGCACTTCGAATTTCTTCTCTTTCTGTACCATGAAGAGATAATTCTGCTCTGTCTAAGAACTCTTCACCTTCCTTAATGGTCTTCAATGTAGATAACCTCTCTTCCAGATTTTGCAACTTTTCCTCCAACAGGGACACAAGCTTGCATTTGTGGCATGTGAAATTTGGCTTTTCCACTGGTAAGTCTATGAACATGTAGCAAGAAATGCAGCTCACCACATGGCTACTGGCCTCTTCCATGTTCTTATTGTTCAAGAGATAATCAAGCGGTGAAATATAAGCCAAAACTCCTTGAGCTCGCGGAGACTCTTCACTTATCCCAGAAGGCACTGGGAATATGCAAATTATCTCCTCGGGACTCTCCCCTGGTTTACTGATGTCCTCCTTTCAGCTGCAACAGCCAAAATCCAGTGTTCCTTGAGCTCGCGGAGACTCTTCACTTATCCCAGAAGGCACTGGGAATATGCAAATTATCTCCTCGGGACTCCTCCCCTGGTTTACTGATGTCCTCCTTTCAGCTGCAACAGCCAAAATCCAGTGTTCCTTGAGCTCGCGGAGACTCTTCACTTATCCCAGAAGGCACTGGGAATATGCAAATTATCTCCTCAGGACTCCTCCCCTGGTTTACTGATGTCCTCCTTTCAGCTGCAACAGCCAAAATCCAGTGTTCCTTGAGCTCGCGGAGACTCTTCACTTATCCCAGAAGGCACTGGGAATATGCAAATTATCTCCTCGGGACTCCTCCCCTGGTTTACTGATGTCCTCCTTTCAGCTGCAACAGCCAAAATCCAGTGTTCCTTGAGCTCGCGGAGACTCTTCACTTATCCCAGAAGGCACTGGGAATATGCAAATTATCTCCTCGGGACTCCTCCCCTGGTTTACTGATGTCCTCCTTTCAGCTGCAACAGCCAAAATCCAATGTTCCTTGAGCTCGCGGAGACTCTTCACTTATCCCAGAAGGCACTGGGAATATGCAAATTATCTCCTCGGGACTCCTCCCCTGGTTTACTGATGTCCTCCTTTCAGCTGCAACAGCCAAAATCCAGTGTTCCTTGAGCTCGCGGAGACTCTTCACTTATCCCAGAAGGCACTGGGAATATGCAAATTATCTCCTCGGGACTCCTCCCCTGGTTTACTGATGTCCTCCTTTCAGCTGCAACAGCCAAAATCCAGTGTTCCTTGAGCTCGCGGAGACTCTTCACTTATCCCAGAAGGCACTGGGAATATGCAAATTATCTCCTCGGGACTCTCCCCTGGTTTACTGATGTCCTCCTTTCAGCTGCAACAGCCAAAATCCAGTGTTCCTTGAGCTCGCGGAGACTCTTCACTTATCCCAGAAGGCACTGGGAATATGCAAATTATCTCCTCGGGACTCCTCCCCTAGTTTACTGATGTCCTCCTTTCAGCTGCAACAGCCAAAATCCAGTGTTCCTTGAGCTTGCGGAGACTCTTCACTTATCCCAGAAGGCACTGGGAATATGCAAATTATCTCCTCGGGACTCCTCCCCTGGTTTACTGATGTCCTCCTTTCAGCTGCAACAGCCAAAATCCAGTGTTCCTTGAGCTCACGGAGACTCTTCACTTATCCCAGAAGGCACTGGGAATATGCAAATTATCTCCTCGGGACTCCACCCCTGGTTTACTGATGTCCTCTTTTCAGCTGCAACAGCCAAAATCCAGTGTTCCTTGAGCTCGCGGAGACTCTTCACTTATCCCAGAAGGCACTGGGAATATGCAAATTATCTCCTCGGGACTCCTCCCCTGGAGAGTCAATGCGGGTAGATATGGAGATAAGCTTCTCCAGTGTGGCGGGAATCTCCCTGGTAGCCAAAGCGTCTTTAACATGGTCAGCCAGTCCTCGCCAGTAGATTGGAATAAGAACTTTATCAGACCAATCTAGCTCAGAAGCTTGAGTCCGAAACTGGACGGAAAACAGACTGACCAAAGACGAACCCTGTGCCAATGCCAGCAGTTGTAGCGTCGTATCGTGGGTGACCTGAGGTCCTAAAAAGACCTTTTTAAGAGCCTCCAAGAAACGAGGAGCACTCCGCACCACACGATCGTCGCGCTCCCACAGCGGCGTTGCCCACTCCAACGCTCTGCCCGAGAGTAGAGAAAGTACAAAACCCACTTGTGCCCGATCCGTGGGAAAACGTGCAGCCAGAAGCTCGAGCTGTATAGAGCACTGACTCACGAATCCCCGACATTGCTTGCTATCACCGGCAAACTTGTCAGGAAGCGGGAGGTGGGATAATGTAGGGGCAGAGGTGGCAGAAGACAAACTGGCTGCAGCCACGCTAGCAGCCTGAACAGCGACTGCGGTAACATCCACAGCAGAGGTTGTGCGCTCAAGAGCCGCCAACCTACCCTCCAGCTGCTGGATGTACTGCGATAGACGCTGTTCATCCGCCATTTTACTAGCCAGACCCTGGCGCTAATATTATGTTAAGGGTCTGCGGAACGCACCAAATATATAAAGTAGAGAGGTGCGTTCGCAGCCCGGGGTCCACCGTGCAAGCGGAGCCTGCTGCTAGTAAAAATGGCGCGAGAAGCAAACTCTGCTATCCCGCAGAGTCGCCAACATAAACGCTGTAATGCGCTGTGGCAATAAGTGCGAACTCTGTTACTACACAGAGCCGCTAGAAGGAGAGCCACAGCGCTATATGGCGATGTGTGCGCACTCACTAGACACAACTGAGTGGCAAAGAAAACACGCTAGGGCGCTGTCTAGCGTTGAAAGCGAACCCTGTTACGTCACAGGGCCGCTGAGAAAAAGTACTGTGTCCTGTCAGGCTCTCAGGTACACAGTTAAGTGCTACGCGTTCATAAAGCGTGATCATGTGCTAATGTCCTCGCGGGAGTCACCCGCAATCTATGGCGTCTGAACGCCAGACCCTGAATACGGCAATCAAAACTCCTCACGGTTATGCCGGTAATCTAGGGCATCTAGGACACCGACCCTGACCAGCTACCATACCAAACTCCTCACCGATTAAGTCGGTATTCTAGTGGCTTATTTCAGCCGGGTCCCTATCCACACATACACATGACCACACTGGCGCATAGCATACAATGATTGATATTAGCGCATGGCGGCCCAGCCATGCTACCCTTTTATAGCAACAGCTACAGGACCTTCCAGGAACAAGGACCAATGAGAAGCTGTTATAAACAAACGTAGCTACATGACCTTCCTGGCGGACCAATAGGAGCCTCTGCAGCACCTGAACATGTGACCCCTGATCTCCAATGAGAGATCTCACTCTGGGCATGCTCAGATGGGAAAACGCAGGACTTTGTCTCAAAGACGACTGCTCCAGCACTGGCTATAATAGCAGATCCAGGAAAGGCAGCAGCAAGTCACTGCACAGTAGAGGAGTGGGCAAGACGCCTGGACCGACGTCTCTGCTGAGCAGGCTCCACTGCAGCCGGAGATGAATGGGAGACCGCAGCGGGACGGGTTTGAGACTCCCCTTGTGCAGCAGCGGGAAATCGAACCCTAACATTACCCCCCCTCCTAGGGCCCCCCTTCTTTTGGCCTCGCTGCGCTCAAAGGCAGCGATGAGCTGCGGAGCGTGAATATGCTCGGCAGGCTCCCAAGACCTATCCTCAGACCCATAGCCCCTCCAGTCCACCAAATAAAACTTTTTGCCCCGTACCACCTTACACCCTACGATGGCGTTCACCTCATGGTCATCCGTAGATGAACCCGATGTCCCGGCAGATGACTCAGAAAACCGGGACATGAGCACGGGTTTCAGGAGGGATACATGAAAGGTGTTGGAGATACCCAGGCGTGGTGGAAGAGCCAAACGGTATACCACAGGGTTAACCTGCTCGAGGACCTTGAAAGGACCCAGGTAGCGGGGTGCCAACTTAGTGGACTCAACTCGCAGCCTGATGTTACGGGCGGAGAGCCACACCAAGTCCCCAGGAGCAAATGTTGGAGCGGGGCGCCGATGTGCGTCGGCAGAAGACCTCATCCTCTCCTTGGATGCCTGAATGGCATCCTGGGTACGGTCCCAAATGTCCCGTGCCTCCACAGCCCAGTCTGCCACCCTGGAGTCGGTGGAAGCCACGGGCATGGGCACCGGAACCCGCGGATGCTGACCGTAGTTCAGAAGGAAAGGAGTCTGTCCGGTGGAGTCAGCCACAGCATTGTTTAATGCAAACTCAGCCCATGGTAGCAAGGATGCCCAGTCATCCTGCCTGGCAGAGACAAAATGTCGTAGATAGGTGACCAAGGTCTGGTTGGCCCTCTCTACCAACCCATTCGTCTCAGGATGATACGCTGAAGAAGATTTAACTCAATACTGAGTAGACGACAAAGCTCTCTCCAGAACCGAGACGCAAACTGGGGACCTCAGTCACTGACAATTTTGTCCGGCATGCCGTGTAGACGGAAGATGTGCCTAACGAACAACGCTGCCAGAGCCCGTGCAGAAGGTAACCGTGGTAGTGGCACCAGATGCACCATTTTAGAGAAATGGTCGGTGATTACCCAAATGATGGTGCAACCCCGAGACTTGGGCAAGCCCACCACAAAGTCCATCCCAACTATCTCCCAGGGCCTGTCTGCCACCGCAAAGGATAAAGTAAACCAGCTGGCCGTTGTCGTGGAGACTTATTTTTGGCGCAGGAGACACACGCCCGAACATAGTCCCCAACATCACGGACCATATGCGGCCACCAATATGTCCTCGCCAGCAATTCAGATGTCCTCTTTGCCCCAAAATGTCCACCAACCCTGGACGAATGTGCCCAAGAGAGTACCTCCGGTCGCAAATTGGTAGGCACAAAAGTCTTGCCCGGGGCACAGCCTCTAGTGAAACCGGAGCCACTGTTCTCAGGCTCTCTGTGGGAACAATAAGCCGAGTCTCCTCTACCTCCTCTTCAGAGGACACCACAGAGCGAGAGAGAGCGTCGGCACGAATGTTCTTCTCTCCAGAGAGGAAATGGAGTGTGAAATTAAACCGAGAGAAGAACAAGGACCATCTGGCCTGGCGAGAGTTAAGCCGCTGAGCTGTCTGCAGATACACCAAATTTTTGTGGTCGGTGAAGACTTGGAAGGGAAAACGGGCCCCCTCCAACAGATGTCTCCACTCAGAGAAGGCCAACTTCATGGCTAGCAACTCCCTATCCCGGATGGAATAATTCCTCTCCGCTGAAGTGAAGGTCTTAGAGAAGAAGAAGCAAGGATGCTTCCGACCTTGAGCATCCTTTTGGAAGAGGACTGCTCCAGCACCAACGGATGAGGCATCCACCTCCAATAAAAATGGCTTATCAACATCGGGGCGATGTAGGATGGGAGCGCTAGCAAAATGAGACTTAATAGAAGAGAAAGCCGTGGAGACCTCTTCCGACCACAATTTGGGATTTGCTCCCTTCTTGGTGAGGGCTACCAAGGGAGCTACCAAGGTAGAGAAATGCGGAATGAACTGGCGATAGTAATTAATGAACCCCATAAAGCGCTGCACCGCTTTTAGAGAGTGAGGTTCCTGCCAGTCCATCACAGCCTGTAGTTTGGCCGGATCCATAGCCAATCCCTGGGTTGAGATGATATAACCAAGGAAAGGTAAAGACTCCAGCTCAAACATACATTTCTCTAACTTAGCATAGAGGGAATTAGCCCGTAAGAGGTCGAAGACTCTGCAGACATCTCTCCGGTGGGAGTCAATATCTGGACAGAAGATGAGTATATCATCCAGATAGACTACGACCGAGGTGGAGAGCATATCCCGGAAGATGTCATTGACAAAGTCTTGGAAAACGGCTGGAGCATTATAGAGCCCAAAGGGCATCACCAGATATTCGTAATGCCCATCCCTGGTATTAAAAGCCGTCTTCCATTCGTCCCCCTCACGGATGCGAATCAGGTTATAAGCACCGCGCAGATCTAGTTTAGTGAATACTCTTGCTCCCCGAAGCCTATCAAAAAGCTCAGAAATCAGGGGCAACGGGTACTTGTTTTTAACGGTGATGGCGTTAAGACCCCTGTAATCAATACACGGACGCAATTCTTCATTTTTCTTCTGCACAAAGAAAAATCCCGCCCCTGCCGGTGACACCGACTTCCTAATAAACCCTCTTGCCAGGTTCTCCTGAATATATTGCGACATGGCCTCTGTCTCAGGAAGAGAGAGGGGATAGACCCTTCCCCGAGGAGGTTCTGCGCCAGGCAAGAGGTCGATAGGACAGTCATAGGGGCGATGAGGCGGAAGAGTCTCCGCAGCCTTCTTGGAGAACACGTCTGCATATGACCAGTAGTGCTTGGGAAGTGGAGTAAGATCTGCGGGTAACTCCGTAGTGGTAACCTGAACGCAACTCCTGACACATCTGCCTCTAAATGCATTACTCCAACCCAGTATCCTACCCGAAGTCCACTCTATATGTGGGGAGTGGAAACGGAGCCAAGGTATACCTAGTAGGATCTCGTCTATTCCCTCGGGAAGGACGAGTAGGGAAATAAGTTCCTGATGGGAAGGAGATACAGACAATGCAAGTGGAACAGTCTGGTGTGTAATTTGTGAGGGCAATGTCGACCCATTCACTACCCGGACAGTCACTGATTTGTCAAGCGCCACCAGAGGTATTGCATGACGGCGAGCAAAGCTAGAGGACATGAAATTCCCCTCTGCTCCTGAGTCCATGCAAAGGTCGGCGGTGAGAATGAAAGTACCAACAGTGATTGTCCCTTTAAGTGTCATCTTGGAGGAAAATGCCGCTGTCTCTAGTGAACCTCCTCCCAGAGCCACTAGACGCGATCGCTTCCCCGATCGCTGTGGACATTTGTTGGCATAGTGTCCTGTCTGCTGACAACGGTTACAGACCACGGATACTCGGACGGACCGAGACTTAGGTCCTGCATGAGGAACTTCTATGGCCTTTTGGGGTTCGGACGCCAGATCGGGAAATTCGAGAGGTTTGGCAAAGGTGGGAGCCAACCGAAACCTCTGCCTACACTGGGCCCGCTCCAACCTCCGCTCATGAAAACGGAGGTCAATGCGGGTAGATATGGAGATAAGCTTCTCCAGTGTGGCGGGAATCTCCCTGGTAGCCAAAGCGTCTTTAACATGGTCAGCCAGTCCTCGCCAGTAGATTGGAATAAGAACTTTATCAGACCAATCTAGCTCAGAAGCTTGAGTCCGAAACTGGACGGAAAACAGACTGACCAAAGACGAACCCTGTGCCAATGCCAGCAGTTGTAGCGCCATATCGTGGGTGACCTGAGGTCCTAAAAAGACCTTTTTAAGAGCCTCCAAGAAACGAGGAGCACTCCGCACCACACGATCGTCGCGCTCCCACAGCGGCGTTGCCCACTCCAACGCTCTGCCCGAGAGTAGAGAAAGTACAAAACCCACTTGTGCCCGATCCGTGGGAAAACGTGCAGCCAGAAGCTCGAGCTGTATAGAGCACTGACTCACGAATCCCCGACATTGCTTGCTATCACCGGCAAACTTGTCAGGAAGCGGGAGGTGGGATAATGTAGGGGCAGAGGTGGCAGAAGACAAACTGGCTGCAGCCACGCTAGCAGCCTGAACAGCGACTTGGTAACATCCACAGCTGAGGTTGTGCGCTCAAGAGCCGCCAACCTACCCTCCAGCTGCTGGATGTACTGCGATAGACGCTGTTCATCTGCCATTTTACTAGCCAGACCCTGGCGCTAATATTATGTTAAGGGTCTGCGGAACGCACCAAATATATAAAGTAGAGAGGTGCGTTCGCAGCCCGGGTCCACCGTGCAAGCGGAGCCTGCTGCTAGTAAAAATGGCGCGAGAAGCAAACTCTGCTATCCCGCAGAGTCGCCAACATAAACGCTGTAATGCGCTGTGGCAATAAGTGCGAACTCTGTTACTCCACAGAGCCGCTAGAAGGAGAGCCGCAGCGCTATATGGTGATGTGTGCGCACTCACTAGACACAACTGAGTGGCAAAGAAAACACGCTAGGGCGCTGTCTAGCGTTGAAAGCGAACCCTGTTACGTCACAGGGCCGCTGAGAAAAAGTACTGTGTCCTGTCAGGCTCTCAGGTACACAGTTAAGTGCTACGCGTTCATAAAGCGTGATCATGTGCTAATGTCCTCGCAGGAGTCACCCGCAATCTATGGCGTCTGAACGCCAGACCCTGAATACGGCAATCAAAACTCCTCACCGGTTATGCCGGTAATCTAGGGCATCTAGGACACCGACCCTGACCAGCTACCATACCAAACTCCTCACCGATTAAGTCGGTATTCTAGTGGCTTATTTCAGCCAGGTCCCTATCCACACATACACATGACCACACTGGCACATAGCATACAATGATTGATATTAGTGCATGGCGGCCCAGCCATGCTACCCTTTTATAGCAACAGCTACAGGACCTTCCAGGAACAAGGACCAATGAGAAGCTGTTACAAACAAACGTAGCTACATGACCTTCCTGGCGGACCAATAGGAGCCTCTGCAGCACCTGAACATGTGACCCCTGATCTCCAATGAGAGATCTCACTCTGGGCATGCTCAGATGGGAAAACGCAGGACTTTGTCTCAAAGACGACTGCTCCAGCACTGGCTATAATAGCAGATCCAGGAAAGGCAGCAGCAAGTCACTGCACAGTAGAGGAGTGGGCAAGACGCCTGGACTGACGTCTCTGCTGAGCAGGCTCCACTGCGGCCGGAGATGAATGGGAGACCGCAGCGGGACGGGTTCGAGACTCCCCTTGTGCAGCAGCGGAAATCGAACCCTAACACCCCCCATACATTATGTCCCCTGTTAATCTTCGGTGGTTCTTCAGCTTCAGTGGAGCACACTTACCACCAACGTTCCTCCTTCTGGGCGCCGCCGACGAGTGACGTCCAGCGTGAACATGACCTGATCACGCTGCTGGCGTCTCTCTGACCAGGCGGTCAGAACTTCAATTGTAGTGGTGTCTGTATAGATGCCAGTACAATTGATCCCTGGGAGCCGGCACGCAGCAGCTTCTCTGCGCCGGCTGTCAGCTTGACAGCCGGCACAGGGAACCGCCGACTACAAGGCCGGGGGCGGCAGAACGCAGTCGCGGGGAGACACTGCGGTCTGCCGCATTAGGCGGCCCGCCTGCCGGCTGCGCCTGGGGCACATGCCCCGGCTGCCCCCCCCTGGATAAGCCCCTGAACTGTCTCATCATCTTCCTCCTTATCCCAAATTTCCTATGTTCTTGTAGCTGTGGCTGCTCTAAGTTTTTTGCATCACTAAACATCATGTACTCCTGTCCCTCTTGGAGCATGCAGATTGAGAGGCCACAATCACAAAATTATGTTGTTGAGAGATCTCTGAGTGTCCTAGTGTGAGATCACTAGTTTCCTGGAACTCAAAATAGTTGTAGGAAGGAGGATCAGGGTGAAGATTAAGTGATCCAGACTTTAGTTTGGTGACACTGGATAGCGTGGAATACTGGGTGGTGCTGCCAAGCCTTCGGGCAGCATTATCTGCTATCCATCCGACCACCTGTTCGCACTGCTCTGGCTTCAGAAGTGGTGTACGGTGCCTCATTGCAAAGTGGAACAGGGATCTATGTGTCGTGGATGGGTGTGTTTTTTGTGCTCCAGCAACATGCGAAGTCACACCTGCCACATGTCCTCTGCACCTGCATCATCAGCACGTCCACTCCCCTGTCCTTTAACACACGCGTTACACATTTTGTAATTTCCAGTACTCTTAAAATCAAGTTTATCTTTAATAAAAGAAAAAAATTGGTCACATGCAGCAATCCAAGCAGTTTTTTGGGAGTTTACTCCACCATAATGTAACAGAAAGAATGCAAAAGTGTATGGATAGAAATAAAATTCAATCCAGGAAAATGTTTCAATCCTTTACACTGTATGGCTGAAAAATGGCAGACTATAACATTTTTTAATATTTTTTCATTTTTATAGATCACATTAATCTTCACACCACATAACACTGTATGACTGAAAAATGGAAGCACAGACACTTTTTAAAAGTTTTTTTCAGTTTTGAAGATCATAGAAATGTTCACAGACCACGTAACACTGTATAGCTCAGAAATTATAGCCTATTAAATTTTTAAAAGCTTTTTTTCCGTTTTAGAGATCATGATAATGTTTACCAACCACTTAACACTGTATGGCTGAGAAATGGAAGCCTACAAAATTTTGAAAAGCTTTATTTCAGTTTTAGAGATCACAGAAATGTTCCCAAACCACAAACACTGTATGGCTGATGCTTCTTTTGGAAATTAAATATGCAAATGGTCTCTTCAGAGAGGAAGAGGACTTGAACTCTAGTGCCACCTATTGGAAGTAGCAATCCTACAAGTCAATAGCAACCTTCTAACGAGCCTTGTAATATGACTTAAGATAAAAACCAAATCAGAATCTTAATTTACAGACATGCTGTTTCAGGGTATTACCCTTCATCAGTGCAAAGTATGAGATCAAATTTGGCTAGGTGAGAGGCTCTGGACTGAAGTCTAAGTGGTAACGTTTCTCCTTATGGAGAGTGACATGTCAGGTCTGGCATGCCAATATGAAGTAACTTAAAAGCTTTGCATGTTCTTCTGGAAATTAAATATGCAAATTGTCTCTTCAGAGAAGAAGAGGACTTGAACACTAGTACTATCTATTGTATTTAGCAACCCTACTTGCTTCTTCCAATAGGTGGCACTAGACTTCAAATCATCTTCCTCTCTGAAGAGATAATTTGCATACTTAATTCTGTGTGGAAAATCTGAGCACAAAACTCAGTGTACCCATAAGAGAAATTGACATGTTATGGATTTGAAACATGCACCGCAAGTCAGTTTATGCTGTGCAAAAAAACCACAGTGGGCACAAGATTTCTATCACTCCCGTTCAGGTTGCTGAAACTGTAAGATGCTGAGTTTCTGACACAGCAAACATACCCATCATGAGAACTTAACCTTACTGATCAAAAAATCAAAGCCCCTAAGGCTAGTTTCACATTTCCGGCGGGCGCCTGGCGGCGCCCCCGGCATTTTGCCGCAGCGCCGCATCTGAAAACCTTTCACACTTCCGGCGGCCAAAATGCGTTTTTTTGCCGGATGGTTGCTGATGCTTGGAGAGATCAGAAACCATCCGGCAAAAACAAAAAACGTTATATGCAGCGTTTTTTCCGGACGCCGCAATGTACATTTGCGCCGCATCCGGACAAAACCACATGCAACGCATTGACATGCAGCGCCATACCGGCGCTAATGCATGTCAATGCGAAAAAAGCCGCATGCGGCGCATCAGATTTTCAGATGCGGCGCTGCGGCCAAATGCCGGGGGCGCCGCCAGGCGCCCGCCGGAAATGTGAAAGAGGCCTTAGAAACTTGGGAGTTTCCGCTCAATGGCAATGTGCATACAGAGTTTTTTTGAGGCATTTTTTTAAGAGGAAACTGAACGGAAACTTTCCAAATCCTCCTCCACATCTCATAGCTTCAGAAAAAATTGAGTTTTATTTCAGTGGCTATATGCACACAGAAGGTTTTTATGGGGTTTGGAGCAGAAATAAAGAGGAAATTCTTCAAATAGGTCACAAAAATTCAAAACTCAAAAAAATAGAGATTAAGCTCAGTTTCTTAAAAAAAACAGTAAAAAAACTCAGTGTGAACACACTCAAAAGCTATATTCACACTGAGAACTTAAAAACCCACAAGGAGAAACCGCTTTAAGGAATGCTCTTTTTTGGGGATGTTTTGGAGTTTTTCTTTTAATAAAGTGCTTCAGGAATCTGTTTTAAAGAATTTGGAAGAGATTTTTGCCTGAGGAGTTTTTTGCAGTTGTTTGATTAGACACTGCCTAGATAGAAAATTTTACCTTCAGGGGCTATGTGTAAATCATGTTTTTTTAACTCAGTTGATCAGTTTTTCAAGCAGAAGTCGCTTCTGGAAACTCTGGAGTTTTTTCTTTTAGAATTTCTTGTGTCATTTCTTTTTTGTCATTTCCTGAGCAGTCTTCAGATGTTTATTTTCAACAAGTGTTTTTTTTAAAGGCTTTTCCCATAGTATTTGTGAAATCTGTTTTCACTCTATTGAATAATGAAGAAACTGCTAGCAGGGTTTTTTTTTAGCAAAAATTATATCAAAACGCTCCAAAACATGTTCAGTCATAATCCGGCAATCTTTTTGAGCTTTCCTATTGACATGTATAGTAAAGAACAGAACGCAAAATGCCAGAGGAATGAACATGTCACTTCTTTTAACGGCTTGGCATTTGTTTGAACTTGAAGTAGTTTTAACACATTCAAAAGCCTGAACATATGCACAGCAAGTTGTTTTCACAATAAGGTGTATATGATCATTCTTTGAATTTTTTTATACATTTTTCAAGGGGTTTTTGTTGCAGAATCTGACGGAAAATGATGTGTGCACATAGCCATTATCTGCTTCAATGAAGTGATATGCAATTTCTTTTTTCCCCAAGGAGTATTTCAACACCTCTTCTGGATAAAAAAAAAAAAGCTCCAAACATTACTCACATGAACAGCAAAGTGAATTTCCCATAAAAATAAATTCTAATATATTCACACTGAGTATTAATGCTGAGGGTTTTTTAACACAAACTGAGTGGAAACTAAGAGGAAACTTCAAATCCTTCTCAAAAATGCAAAATTCCTCAAAAATCTGGAAATTCTGCTCAGTCGTCCCAAAAGACTTTGTGTGCACAAAGCTACTGAGCGACCAAAGTAGATTTTTGAGTAGCTTTAAGCTTTTAAGCTGGATTTGGAGAGTTTCCGCTCAGTTTTTGCTCCAAATACTCCCCAAAAAACACAGTTTGAACATACCCCTGGAAGGGTTTTCCAAGAGTTTGTCATATACAGCAGTATGGGAGGGAATATGAGAAGTGGATTTGTTTCCAAAGAAGATTCAAAATAAGAACGAGCATGGGTTCTTCAGTATGGAAAAAAGTTTTTCAAAGTACCCTTCTGAATAATACTGCCATAATATTTTAAAGTTGTTTTGTGGCTAAAATACTTTGAGAAATATTTAGTTTACCTCCTTCCATCACTTTTTCTCTTGCAACTTTCCATTTAAATCCTCCACACTAAATTCGCATTCAATGGAAGTAATAAGACTTCTTGAGCAATATATTGCTGTACTACGCAGACTGATTTGCCGCCCAGACAATGAACCGACATTAATAAATTGGTTCGGGTTCATCAAATAATTTTGATTGACTTGTTGGACTTGGTTTACTTTGCATATATGAGCCATTTGCTATTTAATATTCTTCTATTATAGTTTTTTTGTACATTTTGCACTTTTTGGCTCCCTGAAACCTCCAATTTTACATTGTATATAAATTACTGAAAATAGTAACGACAAGACAGTTTTCTAGACCAATAAAAATAGTAGAATTTGGTTTTAAATGTATCATTTATATTTAGGTAGTACATTATTTAGTAGTATTTTATGTTTTCTTTTATGTTTTTACTCTGTGTGCATGCTTAATAGCTTGCAGGCTGAAAAATAATACAAAGACCCAATGGCTTTACTCCTTGGTAGACATACATTCCCATATTCTCAGTAGGAGGTGGCACCAGTTAAAATATTTCTGCGACAGAAAAGGTCAGTGATTGGTGATTCATTCCACTTTCTAAGGAGATATGTGAAGACCAAAGCCACGTTTAAGGTTCAGTTCACATTTGAACAATTGCTTAGATTTTTCTATAGTGCAATCTTTTCTAATTTTCACGGTTTTCATATGCTTTGGTTCTTCATTCAAAAATTGAAAATCTGTCCTTACATGTTAATCAGTTCTGTCGTTTCTAATGAAAAAAAAAAGCAGTTGTCTTTGTGTGAATAATTTCTGAACGAAAAATAGAGAAACAAAGTGACTTCATTGTTCATGTAGTTACGTCTTAAAGTTTCTGATCTTGACTTGAGCATCTAAAAATTAGCTGAACACATTGATCAAAATATTGGAGAAAAATAGAAATTATGACATATGCTACATTTCATCATTGAATTCCTTTTAAAATTATTTGACTGTGTGTGTGTGACGTGTGTGTGTGTGTGTATGTGTGTGTGTGTGTATGTGTGTGTATGTGAGTGTGTGGTGTATGTATGTGTATGTGTGTGGTGTGTGTGCAGTGTGTGGTGTGTGTTGTGGTGTATGTATGTGTGTGTATGTGTGTGTTGTGTGTGTGTGATGTGTGTATGTGTGTGTGTGGTGTGTGTGGTGTGTGTATGTGTATGCATGTGTGGTCTATGTGTATGTGAGTGTGTGATGTGTGTGTGTGGTGTGTGTGGTGTGACTCTGGAGCAGAAGGTGACGTTTTAACACTAAAGAATAGGACGTCCCTGTAACAAGGTGGCACGGGGTGGTAGTCATGAGCGAGTCCACTAAGCCACAGTCAGTGAACACCCAGCACCTTGACACTTGCGGTCACTGCCAGGTTCTCCTCAGACTCCGTCACTCCAGCTTCACAGAAGATCTCAGAATCACAAATCTTTTTTTAAACAACACAACTTTACTGGGCAACGGCATCTTCATCTCATAGGCAGCACATTTCATACAAAGTCTCACATCCTGTGCTTTCCCTGTCATTCAGCCAGACCTTGTACCATTACCAATAGCTTCTCCTTCCTGTTACTAGCTCTTTATCAGCCCCTCTTCCGGCTCCAAAGAGAAGAGGTGACAGGAACACTCTCACTGTGGCTCCTGCCTAGGGATGATAATTCTAGCTGGTGCCGGTCAACACCGTCCTCAGCTTGGGGCCCCTTCAGCTTAATCCCCATAGCCTCGATTCTGTCACTGCTCACACATCCTGCCCATGGGCAAGTCACCCCAGGCTTCTGTCCCTAAACAGGAAGTATCCTGATTATCTTTCCTTGCTCTGTGCTGCCCCTCCCATTAACTTAAACCCTGTTCTAGTCTATACTGTTCTCTATTACTAATGTGCCCCCCCCTCTATTCTATCCCACTATTGTTCTATACTATCTACAGTAAGTTCCTATTCTAGCTTTAATCCTACAAACAATACATTCACATTACAATACATGACATCACAGTATATGAACGTTAATAAACAGTGAGGTGCCGCAGGTGAACATGTGAACAGCGTCTAGAAAAGTAGAGGCTCGTGAGGTTCCCCGCCACCTTCTTACACTCCTAATGGGTACACCTTTTTGCAGTGGGATGTCTTTTATGCTTTTTTGATCAAAATATTGTTAATTAAGCACCCTATGTTATTTATATGTACTATTGCTATTTACTTATTTACTACAGGTATATTCTCATTTTGTTTTTATCTTGGGTTTTGTCCATTAAATGGCCACAGTGTGAATGTGCTCTTACACATTGAACATATACCAACTTGCGCTCTTACTCATTTCTTTGGATTTGATGTAGTTTCTTGTACGCTGTACAAACAGGGGTGTTGATCCCCCTTTTAAGCAAGGCATTTAATCTATATAGCTTCCCATGGCCAGGTGTCTGCACAGTCGGACCCCGGTCCTTCTCTCTCCCATCTACATTGAGGTCCGGCTAACACAAGGTGAGTTTTTAATACTAGAGGATAGGACCATTGTGATTAGGTAAAGCTTGTTGTGATGGGATGGCTTTATGATTTTTTGATCAAAATAGTGTTAACTAAACACCCTATGTTATTTACAGTTACTAATACTATTCACTTACTTATTATAGGTATTCTCATTTTGTTTTCATCTTAGGTTTTGACTGTTAAATGGACAAAACTCAAGACTGAAACAAAATGAACATATACCCTGCTGTAAGTAAATAAGTCAAAACAATAGTGCCTTTAAATAATATAGGGTACTTAATACACACCGCTTTAAATAAAAAAAAATGTAAAAGTTATCTCACTAGCGTCAAGGTTAAGGGTAGAACAGGACTGTGTCCCGAATGGATACCCAGCTGTATTATTTTGAAGCATTACTGAGGAAATTGTAATTGCTATATTTTCTGTTAGATTAATATATTGTATTTGCATTATTTTTATGGGCAGCTAACACAGACTGTATGAATGCTAATAAGATCCACATATCGGAACAACATGCTGGTGGTGGGTTAGGTGTGTGAGGAGTGCACTTGTATTCTCACAAAGCAAATGAAGTGGCTTTTTAAAGGTAAAACTACTTTGTAGCTTAAAGGGGTTGTCCATTCTAAATGAATAAGTCTGCAGTCACACTGTGTGACTGAAGACTTATGGATCCCCCCCAGCGCACGCACTGCCAGCCACAAGGATTTAATGGTTTCTGAGCCGGGATCAAAGGATATGTATGCATTATACGTACTCCCATCCAGGGCCCAACTATGGGGCGCGGCCTTTCTCATTACACTTGTATGGAGCGAGGCCGCGCCCCATCTAGGGATGCGGCCATCCAGTGGGTGTGGCCATCCAGTAGAGGTGGCCTCACTCAATACAAGTGTATGCAGTGAGGTCACGTCCATAAGTCAGGTTCCTGGATGGGAGTATGTATAAGGTACATATCACTGCTGTCTCAGAAGCCAGCGAATCCCCGCAGCACACAGTGTGTGCTTGGGGGGATTCATAAGTCTGCAATCACACAGTGTGACCGCAAACTTATCAATTTAGACAGGACAATCCTTTTAACTCAAAATAAGGTTTATTTTGTGAAATTCATAGATAACTTTAGTTTTTCTGCAGTTTTCAATAGGCATTTGCCGAGCCTGGATGCCATTGTGCTCCTGCTTACGTCTGTGCACTTTACAGTACACTTTCCTTATGAGCAGCACTATATGGACTATAATGAGTGACAATGGAAGTAGAATTGGTAATTTAACTTATAAAATACTGTATAAAATGCTGGATAAAATCTACAGCTTTCACCACATGTCTGTGTTTCATGTTTCCCTCTTTCTGCCAGACACAACCTGCAGACTAGCCAAGGAAAGGACGTCTAACGTTACTAATCCTGCGTAATAAAATGGTTTTCAGCCATTAAACATCAATGCTGCAAGCATCCTATAAACACGGTCAGATATATGCTGCATAACTAATCATTTCCTATTTTAGAATGTCACACTTGCCATGTATTTAAAATTTAATTACACAGGCAAGTATTTAACGCTAAGCGGCACATTCCCCACTGAAATACTTTCTGACATGTTTCAGAATATCCACATTTTTTCTCATCTTTTATGATGCATTATCGTTACATAGTAGATGCTCACTTAAAAAGCCTGGCATGATAATACTTCTACTTTTTCTACTAAATATTATTGAAAGTATTTTAATTTTATTCCACAGAGAACAGTAAGATGTTAATACCATCCAATTTTCTGTTTTATTATTCTTCTGGCAATACATTTAAACCGACATGTTCAGTGTATTGTGGCCCCTTTTTTCAGCTTTATGGGGGAATTTCCAGGCAACATATACATTATCTGATATTACCAGGTATCAGACGGCGGGACTAGACTGCAAGGAATGTTTGTAGTCTGCAACCGTAGGAATACGTTTGTCTAAAAAAGAACTGTAAAAACAAAAGACGTAAACGACGTATTTATCCAGATTGTTTGCTCCTTTGTTTTATTTTTTACCCTAAAAGCATTGGAACAATAAAATGAATTAATGCCAACGTGAACATAGCCTTTAATTTAAAGCTCTACATGTGTTCACTTCTGTCAAGTTTTTACACAGTAAAACCCTTGTAATTTTCTTTGCATTATTTCATGTCACTTAATATTGTTTCACTCTCAGAATGAAAGAAGATTGAGCTCCGCAATGAGAAGTGATGAGGATTCGGGAGCTGCTGCAGATGGATTCCATTATGTGTCTGTTTTTTAACATAGTTAAAGCTCAGTTTCCCACAAAACTATTTAAAATAGCATGAAAATATTCACAAAGTGAAAGAAAGCTTTAGCTCCGAACATGGAAATGTTATATCACAAGCACTGTGTTTACCAAATGTTTCTTCTGTTCCACATAAGAATAAGTAGTTCATCCTTTCACTGAGTTATTCAATATTTCTCACATCATTTACTTGTTCCATCTCAGTGGGGATTTGTGTGAATGAATAATTTTTTTTCTCTGTACAAGTGATACTCAGTAAAGCATGTTGAACATGTGTCTCCAAGTGCCAATATATCAATATAATATTTACTTTTGATTGAAGGACGTATCACAGAAGAAGTGAAGAGACATGAATCATATATCTTTATTTAAAGAAAATTCTGCATCTGTAACGTTCTTTTTAAGTGCTGCACAAATTTTCACGCAAATGTCATGAAAATGACATAGGAAAAAATGACAAATTTTTATTAAGCCTCCTTTCAGTTTGGGGGAAGTCAAGCATGACCAATAAAATTAACATGACACAAGCAAATTACATGCTATAATAACTAGAGTTCTCTGAAAATAATAAAAGTCTTTCTCCAGAAAGTCAATATAAAATTGTAAGGAAAATGTCAAAAATAAAATTACAAGTTAGGTCTACAAATTTTGATTGGTGACAAAATGTTTACAATTGACCAGTTACAAGTCATCAGATATGATGCAAGTGTGGAGACTCTGATCTAATTCAAGGAGTTTGCAATAATATTGTATTAACTGAGTAATAATTACAGTTATTCATGTTCACAGACTTCATATATACACTGACGAGCAAAAGGGTAACAATTAGTGATGAGCGAACATGCTCGGACAAGGTCTTATCTGAGCAAGTGTCTTCGTCGTGCTCGAAAAATATGTTGCAGTCTCCGCAGCTGTATGCATTTTTTGAGCACGCCGAAGACTCTCAGTTAGCACCAGAGCATGCTTGAATAAGACCTTATCCAAACGCGTTCGCTGATCACTAGTAACAATGTTTTGATCTTTTGACTTTAAGGCCCATATCTCACTATTCACTACTGTTTAGAGTGTGAGACTACCATCATTTTACACAAGTATTCAAGCAGCTGACAGCACTCGGGAGTTATCAAGGATGCACGTTCAGGCTTCAGGGATCCAAACGAACAAAGTCCAACGAAAAAATAGGAACAGCATCCAATCCAGGTAGAAGTATAACAAATCTTTATTCAGCCACCATAAAACGCGACGTTTCGGCCATTATCAGGCCTTTATCAAGTATACTGTTACTGTTTTGCTCCTGATGGAGGAAAATTCTTTTTATTCCTGTATACTACAAATTACAACCTGTTCATCACATTCCCTAATAGCACAATTTGTTATCAGGTTTATTCCCAAGTGAAAAGTCACTGGTTCGAATCAAGGAGCAGCCATGAAGATTTCCAAGAAAAGAGAAATAGCATCATCCAACTCATCAATGCCGGTCTCTCAGCCAAGGAAATTGCCAAACTGCATCATGTGAGTGCCATGACAGTTATAAGAATACAAAATGACGTACATACATATACAGTACAGACCAAAAGTTTGGACACACCTTCTCATTCAAAGATTCTTCTGTATTTTCATGACTATGAAAATTGTAGAATCACACTGAAGGCATCAAAACTATGAATTAACACATGTAGAATTATACATTACACTTTACAAAAAAGTGTGAAACAACTGAAAATATGTCTTATATTCTAGGTTCTTCAAAGTAGCCACCTTTTGCTTTGATTACTGCTTTGCACGCAGAAAAGGTGAACGGATGGACTCTACATGCCTGGTTCCCACCGTGAAGCATGGAGGAGGTGATGTGATGATGTGGGGGTGCTTTGCTGGTGACATTGTTATCCTTTTGCCCGTCAGTGTATATACTTAGTATATAGTACAGTATATAATACATCTAGAGTCAGGTATCAGCACAAACTGTATCCACCTAATTATGTACTGATGTAAAACAGGTAATTGATCTCTTTATAATTAGTACTTCAGGACCACTGAAGGTCTTCTTTAATAAAGAAGCTAGCTAATCTTGGTCTTGTTACCATTTAGCCGCCCAACTGGATCTTTTTCCCTTTGACAAGGCAGTGAGAAACTGTACAAGAATTGATGCTAGAATAGATTCCATAGTTCAGTATTGTTCACATTGATATGGGGCATCAATTGATGAGCAAAACATTTCAAGGAACTGAATTAGAACACATATTTTGCTTTTTGTTCCTGCTCACTTGTTTTGTAGCAGAAATTATTTAAAAAGTTTGATGAAATTCAATGTGATTTTGATATCATGTATCATCAGTTGAGTCACAAAAAAGCTTATATAGCTGTCCTGGATATAAAGAAACCCAGCACTGTGGTCATAGTTACTCTCAAACCTCCTGATACACTACCAGATTATTCCAAAAGCAGGACCTGAAGGGTCAGTGCATAATGCAAGAGTTATCGTCAATATTTTTGTACCTGTACTGAATTTAGTAACATGCATCTAGATTTAAACAGGATAAGTACCCCTCTAATTTCCACTGTTTCATTCATTCTGGAACAGTTTTTCTTTTTTTCTCCTATGCCTCTACATTCCAAAGTTATGTCAGCGGTAATAAAAGTGCAAATTTTCCCTTCAAAAAACCACATGTTTGCATAGCACAGAACTTCTCTATGAGCATTTTCTTTTTCTTCTCTATGATGTTGTCCAGTCAAAACACAGCCACAATCATAGAGGGGAAAAAGCAAATGTGCAGAGAAGTTCGCAGGTGAAGCCTAGCTCAGCATGTTCTCAAAGATGAGATTGGTCTCAAGTGAACACGCTCTGCAGTGGCAGTGTCTGTTCCTGTTATTCTATTGGAGCATGGAGTACAGGAGAGAAGCAGTGCATTACCTGTAACACAGTCAGAAGTGGTGCTATGCTTATACAGCTTTACTGAACTTCTGTGCTCTGGTGGACCAATGGCAGTAAAAGACATGGCAACTGCATAGTTCTCAGCGTGGTCACATGAGATAAATCTTGTTTCACAAGAAAACACTGAGCCAGGCTGCTGCTGTGACCTTCTCTGGGGCATTTGCTTTTTGTCCTCTCTACCACATGGCCATGTTTTGATTGACTAGTTACATATCAAAAAACTGACCGGCACATCCAAACTAGATTCAGTGTGAACAGGTGCTAAACCTAGAGTCACCAACTCATATACATACAAGAGAAAAGGTAGCACACTGTAGCGCTATAGCTTGCAAACACGAAATATGAAAAATATGAAAAATGAATTGCATCATTACCCTTAGAAATATGAAAAATTGAGAAGTCTTAGCGCATAAGATGGCCAAATTATGTGAGCCTGATAGCCACGTCAAGGCTCTTCTCGTATATCAGGTCCTAACTAATGCCTATCCTCAAATATAGGATAGGCATTAGTTAGGACCTGCAATTCATTTTTCATATTTTTCATATTTCGTGTTTGCAAGCTATAGCGCTACAGTGTGCTACCTTTTTCTCTTGATTGACTAGTGTCATAGAGAAGAAAAAGAAAACACTCACAGAGAAGTTCTCTGTTATACACCCATTTAGTGGAAGGAATGTTTTCATCTGATTTTTTGTCAAGGGCATAACTTTGTAACTGAGTGGCACAGGAAAAAAAACTCACAGAATCACCAGAATAGACGCAATTGGAGGAGGTGCTCGGGTTAAATTGAAAAAAAAATCAGTGAAGGGTCCTCTTTATATGCACTTTGTATGAATTTTGCTAGTGATCAGTTTTGACAAATTGCTATATAAACAAGCTATGGCTGACAACTTGACAACTGCAATATTTGGGTTTGTATAGCACATAAAAGTGTTTCAGTTGCTCTCGGGTCCTAAAGGCTAGGAAACCCAAAAAAACCCCCTTTTGGGGGTTTTTAAAATTTATAATGAAAAAATTTTCCGGTGATTTTCTTTGTCTGCTAAAACCCCGGGGGATTGTTTCCCCCAATTTTTTCCCGTGCAACCCCAGTTTAGTGGTGGAAAAAATTTTGACAACAGTGGTTTTTCATTTAAACCACTGACATTGCCCTTTTCTTTTTTCATTTCTGTGGTCAGTGATTCGTTTTTTATTTTGTTTCTTTTAAAATAGATCAGTGGGCAAAAATGAAGAAGCAAATTGAGCCGGGGGGAAGGGGGGTAAAAATGAAATTTTTGGGAAAAATTTTTTAAAAGTTGTTATTTTCCCAAATTTTTTTCCCAAAGTATATTTCTTTAAATCCCACAAAACCCCCAATTTTAAAAAAAGAATTAAAAAAAAACCCTTTAAAAATTTTAAATTTGAAAGTAAAATTTTTCCAAATTTTAAAAAACCCAAGGTTTGGGGGTAAAGGTCAGCGGGGCCCGTTTTAGCCCGAGGGCCGAAGGAAAACGCTGATAAAAAAGTTGCCAAAAAATTTTTCAATGATCAAAGGTCCCTTCCCGATAAAAAAAAAAAAAATGCAATGTTTTTTTATTTGCCGTTTTTGATGCCGGAAATGAACCCGAAAATTTTAAGCAATCCATTTGTTTTTTTTCCCTTGGGAAAAGGAAAAAAAATTGAAAAATTTCCTTTCCGAAAAAGAGAATCCTTTGAAAAGTAAGATTTTTTAAAAAAATTTACTGAATCAAGAAAATTTTCCCAAAAAAATTTTTAAAATTTAAAATTTTTAGAAAACCCTTTTTTTAAACCCAAAAAATTTTAAATTTAAAATAAAATTTTTTTAAAAACTTTTGTTTTAAATCAAAAAATGAAAAATCCAACA
>JARQOD010000005.1:112049753-112079766 GCA_033576555.1 Oophaga sylvatica
CTTCAACGCATCCATCTCATAGGCACGTCTGCACGCTCATCACTATAAGGCATCTCATAGCGACAGTCTGCCATCTCTATAAGTCTTCTACACACCGCCATCTACATAAGGCATCTTAAGCAGTCTGCCATCTATCTATAAGGCATCTTCATAGCGACTCTACCACTGCATATCTTAGCGACATCTCATCTGCTAAGTCTTATAGGTCTCCATCCATAAGGCTTCTCTAGAAGTCTCCTTATTAAGGCTTCAACGACAGTCTGCATTCTAAAGGATCTTAGGATCCCATCTCTATAAGGCATCTTATAGACAGCTGCCCATTCAAAGGCATCTTCATAGCACAGCTGCCATCTTAAAGGCTCTTACGACAGTCTGCCACTCAAAGGCCCTCATAGCGCAGTCTGCCATCTATAAGCATCTTAATACAAGGCATCTCTATAAGGCTCTTCATAGCGACAGTCTGCCATCTACTATAAGGCTCTTCATAGCGCCAGTCTACTGTATAAGGCTCTTCTAGCATCTATGCAAGGTTTCAGCGACAGTCCTGCATAGGCATTTACAAAGTCTCATCTACATCTGCCATATAATCACAGCGCCATCTACATTCTATAGCAGTCTACATAGTCCATGGCAAGCTCTTAAGGCTCTTCATAGCGACAGTCTCCATCTCTATAAGGCATCTTCATAGCGACAGTCTGCCATTGCTAAGGCTCTTCATAGACAGTTGCATTCTATAAGGCTTTCAAGCGACAGTCGCCATCTGCAAGCTCTATGCGACAGTCTCCATAAGGCTTTATAGACAGTCTGCATCTACTTAAGGCTCTTCAAGCGACAGTCTCCACTCTATAAGGCTTACATGCCATCTCATAGCTTCAAGCGACGCGCCATCTCTAGGACTATAGCGACGTCTGCCATCTAAAGGTCTTCATAGACAGTTGCCATCTCTATAGGCTCTCATAGCGCAGTCTGCCATCTCAAAGGCATCTTCATAGGACAGTCTGCATCTCATAAGGCTCTTCATAGCGAAGTTGCCATCTACTATAAGGTCTTCAGCGACAGTCTGCCATCTACTATAAGCTCTTCATAGCGACAGTCGCCTCTATAGTCTAGCGACATCTACCATCTATAGCGTCTTCATAGGACAGTCTGCCATCTATATAAGCTCTTCATAGCGACAGTCTGCCATCTCTATAAGCTCTTCATAGGACAGTCTCCACTCTATAAGGCTCTCATAGCGACAGTCTGCCATCTGCTAAAGGCTCTTCTAGCGAAGTCTGCATCTTATAGGCATCTTCAGACATGCTCTCATAGGCACTTCTAGCACAGTCTGCCATCTGCATATAGTCAAGACAGTCATCTGCTAAAGGCTCTTCATAGCGACAGTCTGCATCTCTAAGGTCTCATAGCGACAGTCCCATTCTATAGCATCTTCATAGCGACAGTCTGCATCTCTTAAGCCTTCATAGCGCATCTGCCATCTCATAAGTCTTCATCCAGTTGCCATCTCTAAGTCTTCATAGCTCTGCATCTACTATAGGCATCTTCATAGGAGTCTGCCATCTCTATAAGGCATCTCATACGCGCTAGCATCTCATAGGCTTCTAGCATCTGCTCTCTTAAGGCTCTTCTAGGACAGTCTGCCATCTCAAAGGCTCTCTAGGACAGTCGCCATCCTATAAGGCTTTGCGCAGTCTCTCTAGCCTTCATACGATCCTCTCATAGCTCTTCATAGGACAGTCTGCCTCTACTTAGGCTCTCATACAAGCGCCTAAGCTCATGCTGGCTCTCATAGAAGTCTCCACTGCTATAAGGCTCTATAGGACAGTCTGCCACTTAAGGCTCTCTAGGCAGTGCCATTATAGGCTCTTCATAGGACAGTCTGCACTCTAGGCTCTCATAGCGACGTCTCATTCTATAGGCCTCTAGCAGCTGCCTCTATAGGCTCTTCATAGGACAGTCTGCCATCTTAAAGCTCTTCTAGCGACAGTTGCCATTTATAGGCTCTTATAGGACAGTCTCCATCATACTCTCATACGAAGTTGCCATCTCTTAGGCTCTCATAGCGAAGTTCACTGTATAAGGCATCTTATACGACAGTGCCATCTGTATAGCACTATGCAGCGCCACTCAAGGCTCTCTAGCGACAGTCTCCATTCTATAGCTCTTCTACGAGCATTCATTGCACTATAGCATGCTCCAGTCTCTAACTCTGCCATCTCATAGCACTCATACGACAGTTCCTTAGGCATCTTCAAGCGACTCTGCATTCTTAAGCATCTTATAGGACAGTCTGCCATCCTAGGGTCTTCATAGGACAGTTGCTATATAGGCTTCTAGCGACAGTCTGCATCTGCTATAAGGCTCTTCATAGCGACAGTCTGCCATCTGCTATAAGGCATCTTCATAGTGACAGTCTGCCATTCTATAAGGCGTCTTCATAGCGACAGTCTGCCATCTACTATAAGGCTCTTCATAGCGACAGTCTGCCATCTCATAAGGCTCTTCATAGCGACAGTTGCCATCTACTATAAGGCATCTTCATAGCGACGTCTACCACCTCTAAGGCATCTTCAAGCGACATCGCCATCTCTATAAGGCTCTTCATAGGACAGTCTGCCATCTACCATAAGGGTCTTCATAGCGACAGTCTGCCATCTGCTATAGGCGTCTTTAGCGACAGTCTGCCATCTGCTATAGGCATCTCATAGTGACAGTCTGCCATCTACCATAAGGCGTCTTCATAGCGACAGTCTGCCATCTCTATAAGGCATCTCATAGCGACAGTCTCCATCTGCTATAAGGCATCTTCATAGCGACAGTCTGCATCTCTATAAGGCATCTTAAAGCGACAGTCTGCCATCTACATAAGGGTCTTCATAGCGACAGTCTGCCATCTGCTATAAGCTCTTCATAGCGACAGTCTGCCATCTGCTATAAGGCATCTTCATAGGACAGTCTGCCATCTACTATAAGGCATCTTCATAGCGACAGTCTGCCATCTGCTATAAGGCATCTTCATAGCGACAGTCTGCCATCTCTATAAGGCATCTTATAGGCAGTCTGCCATCTCATAAGGCGTCTTCATAGCGACAGTCTGCATCTACATAAGCGTCTTCATAGCGACAGTCTGCCATCTCATAGGCTCTTCATAGCGACAGTCTGCCATCTCATAAGGCTCTCATAGCGACAGTCTGCCATCTCAAAGGCTCTTCATAGGACAGTCTGCCATCTCTATAAGGCTCTTCATAGCGACAGTCGCCATCTCTATAAGCTCTTCATAGCGACAGTCTGCCATTCTTAGGTCTCATAGGACAGTCTGCATCTCATAAGGCTCTCTAGCGACAGCTGCCATCTGCTATAAGCATCTTCATAGGACGTCTTCTGCTATAAGGCATCTCATAGCACAGTCTGCATCTCTATAAGGCATCTTCATAGCGACAGTCTGCCATCTGCATAAGGCATCTTCATAGCGACAGTCTGCCATCACTATAAGGCTCTTCATAGCGACAGTCTGCCATCTCTATAAGGCATCTTCATAGCGCAGTCTGCCATCTCAAAGGCGTCTTCATAGCGACAGTCTGCCACTACATAGGCTCTTCATAGCGACAGTCTGCCACTCTATAAGGCATCTTCATAGCGACAGTCTGCCATCTACATAAGGCTCTTCATAGCGACAGTCTGCCATCTGCTATAAGGCTCTTCATAGCGACAGTCTGCCATCTGCTATAAGGCATCTTCATAGGACAGTCTGCCATCTCATAAGGCTCTTCATAGCGACAGTCTGCATCTGCATAAGGCATCTTCATAGCGACAGTCTGCCATCTGCTATAAGGCATCTTCATAGCACAGTCTGCCATCTACTATAAGGTCTTCATAGCGACAGTCTGCCATCTCATAAGGCTCTTCATAGCGACAGTCTGCCATCTCTATAAGGCTCTTCATAGCGACAGTCTGCCATCTGCTATAAGGCATCTTCATAGCGACAGTCTGCCATCTGCTATAAGGCATCTTCATAGGACAGTCTGCCATCTACTATAAGGCATCTTCATAGCGACAGTCTGCCACTCTATAAGGCTCTTCATAGCGACAGTCTGCCATCTCCAAAGGCTCTTCATAGCGACAGTTGCCATCTCTATAAGGCTCTTCATAGCGACAGTCTGCCACTGCTATAGCTCTTCATAGGACAGTCTGCCATCTGCTATAAGGCATCTTCATAGCGACAGTCTGCCATCTCTATAAGGCTCTTCATAGCGACAGTCTGCCATCTGCTATAAGGCATCTTCATAGCGACAGTCTGCCATCTACTTAGGCATCTTCATAGGACAGTCTGCCATCTACTATAAGGCTCTTCATAGCGACAGTCTGCCATTCTAAGGCTTCATGGACAGTCTGCCATCTATAGGCTCTTCATAGCGACAGTTGCCATCTGCTATAAGGCATCTTCATAGCGACAGTCTGCCATCTACTATAAGGCATCTTATAGCGACAGTCTGCCATCTACTATAAGGCTCTTCATAGCGACAGTCTGCCATCTCTATAAGGCTCTTCATAGCGACAGTCTGCCATCTACTATAAGGCATCTCATAGGACAGTCTACCACCTGCTATAAGGCATCTTCATAGCGACAGTCTGCCATCTGCTATAAGGCATCTTCATAGTGACAGTCTGCCATCTACATAAGGCTCTTCATAGCGACAGTCTGCCATCTCTATAAGGCATCTTCATAGCGACAGTCTGCCATCTGCTATAAGGCATCTTCATAGTGACAGTCTGCCATCTGCTATAAGGCATCTTCATAGCGACAGTCTGCCATCTGCTATAAGGCTTTCATAGCGACAGTCTGCCATCTACTATAAGGCATCTTCATAGCGACAGTCTGCCATCTGCTATAAGGCATCTTCATAGCGACAGTCTGCCATCTACTATAAGGCATCTTCATAGCGACAGTCTGCCATCTACTATAAGGCGTCTTCATAGCGACAGTCTGCCATCTACTATAAGGCGTCTTCATAGCGACAGTCTGCCATCTACTATAAGGCGTCTTCATAGCGACAGTCTGCCATCTGCTATAAGGCTCTTCATAGCGACAGTCTGCCATCTGCTATAAGGCATCTTCATAGTGACAGTCTGCCATCTACTATAAGGCGTCTTCATAGCGACAGTCTGCCATCTACTATAAGGCGTCTTCATAGCGACAGTCTGCCATCTACCATAAGGCGTCTTCATAGCGACAGTCTGCCATCTACTATAAGGCATCTTCATAGCGACAGTCTACCACCTGCTATAAGGCATCTTCATAGCGACAGTCTGCCATCTACCATAAGGCGTCTTCATAGCGACAGTCTGCCATCTGCTATAAGGCATCTTCATAGCGACAGTCTGCCATCTGCTATAAGGCATCTTCATAGCGACAGTCTGCCATCTACCATAAGGCGTCTTCATAGCGACAGTCTGCCATCTACTATAAGGCGTCTTCATAGCGACAGTCTGCCATCTACCATAAGGCGTCTTCATAGCGACAGTCTGCCATCTACCATAAGGCGTCTTCATAGCGACAGTCTGCCATCTGCTATAAGGCATCTTCATAGCGACAGTCTGCCATCTGCTATAAGGCATCTTCATAGCGACAGTCTGCCATCTACCATAAGGCGTCTTCATAGCGACAGTCTACCACCTGCTATAAGGCATCTTCATAGCGACAGTCTGCCATCTGCTATAAGGCATCTTCATAGTGACAGTCTGCCATGGGACTGCAAGTAAAATGGACTCCAGTCTGTGCAGAAAAGAAAAAGCTCCATGACAGTAGAAGTGTGCTTTATAGTGCACATGCATGTAAAACTCTATCATTATTTTATTATCCACTCATCTATTTATATCTGTATATCTGTGTACATACATAGATAAATAGATGGATGTGCATATACAGGTCCTTCTCAAAAAATTAGCATATAGTGCTAAATTTCATTATTTTCCATAATGTAATGATTACAATTAAACTTTCATATATTTTAGATTCATTACACACCAACTGAAATTTGTCAGGTCTTTTATTGTTTTAATACTGATGTTTTTGGCATAGAACTCCTGATAACCGAAAAAACCTGTCTCAAAAAATTAGCATATCAAGAAAAGGTTCTCTAAACGACCTATTACCCTAATCTTCTGAATCAACTAATTAACTCTAAACACATGCAAAAGATTCCTGAGGCTTTTAAAAACTCCCTGCCTGGTTAATTACTCAAAACCCCCATCATGGGTAAGACTAGCGATTAGAGTTGAGCGATACTTTCCGATATCCAAAAGTATCGGAATCGGAATGGTATCGCCGATACCATTAAAATATCGGCGATACCCGATACCGATACCGGAAATCCAATGTAAGTCTATGGGAACAAAATATCGTAACTAAAAAAACCCCATTCTTTCCTTGTAAACAGTAAATATACACACATAGAATACATATATATATATATACATGTCATTGTGACATATATATATATACATATATGTATAGTTTATACACTTCTACATAGTAAAATAGCCTCTGATTCAATTGCCGGGTAAAGCTGGCTTCTGTGAAAAGACAGAAGTACCCGACATGAAATGACACTTGGTGTACATAGGGTTAACCATGTCTTTTCATGTCGTTTGCTATCTGATTTGCACAAACAATTACATCAGTCTATGTGTGCAAAATTTCACACCTGTAGGGGTTAATTAAAGTTGTAAATTCGTTGTAAAAAAACTGACTTTTTTGCTACGAATTTACACCTTTAATTAACCCCTACAGGTGTGAAATTTTGCACACATAGACTGATGTAATTGTTTGTGCAAATCAGATAGCAAACAACATGGTTAACCCTATGTACACCAAGTGTCATTTCATGTCGGGTTCTGCATTTTCACAAAAGCCGGCAATTGAATTAGCGGCTATTATACTATGTAGAAGTGTATGAACTATAAATATAAATATATATATATGTGTCACAAATTCAATGACATTATATATATATATGAGGTGTAAAATTGCTGAAAAAAAATGCGTGGGCTCCCGCCCTATTTCGCAACCAGACAGACAAAGCCAGCGAATGGGGGCAGATAATAATAGCCCAGAGAGGGACCATTATTTTTGGCCCCCCCCTGGCTACTAACATCTGCCCCCAGACACCCCAGGAAAGACAAATCTATAATTAGATTCGCCCTTTCTGGCACTTTGCCCGTCTATTCCCATTGCCCTGTAGCGGTGGCGAATGGGTTAATATGGGGTTAAAGCCACCTTGCTATTGAAAGGTGACCTTAAGCCAGGTTAATAATTGAGAGCTGTCAATTAGACAACTATCAATTATTAATCCTATTGCATGAAATAAAAATAAAACACACACACTTTAATTAAAAATAATTTTAATGAAATAAAGACACATGTTTTTGACCATCTTTTATTTTACTGCAAAAACCATTTCCTGTAATAAAAATAAAATAAAAAAGCAAAATTATTCTTACCTATCCCATGCACAGTCAGGTCCCACGGTGTAATCCTTCAGAAAGGGTTAATGTTTACTGCAGGGACCGCAGCTAATGCTGCAGCCTCACAGTAAACCCCAAATGAATGAGTTCCTCTCCTGGCTGACAGGAGAGTAAAGGCTGGGTCTCACATAACGATACACCAGCGATCCCGACAACGATATGCACTTGTCAGGATCGCTGGTGTATCGCTACATGATCGCTGCTGAGCTGCCAAACAGGCAGCTCAGGCAGCGATCTGGGACAGCGACACTGCGGGTAACATCGCTTAAGGGCCCGTCTCACATAGCGATATCGCTACCGAGATCGCTGCTGAGTCACTAGTTTTGTGACGCAGCAGCGAGCTCACCAGCGATATCTGCTGTGTGTGACATTCAGCGACGATCAGCCCCCCTGCCTGGTATCGCTGATCGTCGCTGAAATGTCAGGACCTTTTTTTGATCGCTGGTTTCCCGCTGACAGGCACGCATCGCTGCGTGTGACAGGCGGGAGACCAGCGATCGCTGGTAACCAAGGTACACAGCGGGTTTCCAGGCGCGGGGCTGTGCCTAGAAACCCGCTGTGTACCTTGGATACCAGCGCCCTGATGCAGGGGAGCTGGTATCCAAGGTACACAGCGGGTTTCCAGGCACCGTGCAGCGCTTGGAAACCCGCTGTGTACCTTGGATACCAGCTCCCTGCATCAGGGCGCTGGTATCCAAGGTACACTGCGGGTAACTAAGCGATGTTACCCGCAGTGTCGCTGTCCCAGATCGCTGCCTGAGCTGCCTGTTTGGCAGCTCAGCAGCGATCATGTAGTGATACACCAGCGATCCTGACAAGTGCATATCGTTGTCGGGATCGCTGGTGTATCGTTATGTGAGACCCAGCCTTTAGTTACCCGCAGTGTACGTTGGATACCAGCGCCCTGATGCAGGGAGCTGGTAACCAAGGTACACAGCGGGTTTCCAAGCGCTGCGCGGTGCCTGGAAACCCGCTGTGTACCTTGGATACCAGCTCCCTGCATCAGGGCGCTGGTATCCAAGGTACACAGCGGGTTTCTAGGCACAGCCCCGCGCCTGGAAACCCGCTGTGTACCTTGGTTACCAGCGGATCGCTGGTCTCCCGCCTGTCACACGCAGCGATGCGTGCCTGTCAGCGGGAAACCAGCGATCAAAAAAAGGTCCTGACATTTCAGCGACGATCAGCAATACCCGCTATCGTCGCTGAATGTCACACACAGCGATATCGCTGGTGAGCTCGCTGCTGCGTCACAAAACTAGTGACTCAGCAGCGATTCGGTAGCGATATCGCTATGTGGGGTAAGTGGCCTTATTGTGGAAAGCTATTGATTGCTTACCACTTCACTTCCAGGTTTGGCCAGGGCAACATCAGTGACGTCAGTGGAACTGATTAACAAAATTGGGTCCCATTCGAAAGGAAAAATGGCGTCGGGCTCCCCTTTTTAGGTAGCCAGCCGATGAAAGGCGTGAGGCCGGATTTTCAGTGTTAAGGAGCAAGATCCATGGACTTGCAGAGCGTCTGAAATACCAGGCCACAGCATCCCATATTTTGGCTGATTAAAAAAAAGAGGATCCCTCAAAAAATTGGGTAGGGCCCCCTATTTTTACCATTCATTGAAGCACGATCCGCGAGGCCTGGATTTTCAAGGAAAAATTAAAAAGCCAAGATCCATGGACCTTGCCAGCCGATAACCAGCCACAAGTACTGCATTCTTGGCTGATCAATCAAAAATAGGGGATCCCCCGAAAAATTGGCGTGGGGCCCCCTATTTTGTTACAGCCAGATGAAGCAGACGCTGAGGCCGGATTCGCAGCTTTAAGGAGCCAGATTACCATGACTTGCCAGCCTTGCATAAACTGCATGTGACCGCAGCAGTCATGCATATTGCTATAACAAAATAGGGATCCCGCTCGAAAAAAATTGGCGGGGTCCCCCTATTTTGTTAACCAGCCAGATGAAGCATGACCGTGAGGCTGGAATTTCAGGCTTTAATGGATGCCCAAAAATATGGTACCTTGCCATCCGATACAGGGCCAACAGTCGTGCATATCTTGGGTATTTCAAAAATGGAACCCTCGAAACTAATTGGCAGGGGCCCCTATTTGTCTAACAGGCTAAGACGAAAGAAATCTCAACAAGCTGGTTTTTCAGGTGGTAGATCCAAACATCAATGGAGCTGCTGAAGAAACAGCAGCACAGGTTGCTTAGCATGGTGGTTAACAAATGGGGATCCCTCAGAAAAAAATGACCGTCAGGGTCCGCCTTTTTGTTAACAGCCAAGTAAATGGCAGAACGCCAGGCCTGGTATTAAAGACTGTCAAGGCCCGATTCTTGGCCCATACCATAAACGCAACCATGGGGGGCTACGTCAGCCCACATTTCGGCAATCAAAAGATGGCCATAGTGGGAATTTACCGCATCCACTTCCTGTAGCGTGTGCAAGCGTGTGGTAATAAGGGGTTAATGTCGTTGTTGCACGGTGACAATACCCGGTTTATAATGGAGAGGCGCAAAGAGACACCGATCCTGAATCTTTATGAATCCCAAATTTTATTTTTAAAACTAGCAAACCAGCAAGGAAAAAGTCTTTTAAATGGATTAAAGACAACACGTTTTCATTTCTTTTAATCTCTCTTCCTGCGACGCCACGATCTACTGTAGAAAATTAAAAAACAAACAGTTACACCTGTCGACGCAGTCCATAGTAACGACTGTCCCACGACGATCCAGCTCTGCTACATCGGAATGACAGGCAGAGCCTGACATCCCGGCGCAGCACAGCTGCTTACCTGCTTCCCCGGCGGTGACGTCATCGGACTGCTTTACGGCCGCGATTACCCAGCAGTCACTGCAGTTATCGCGAGAAACTGCATGTGACCGCCAGGGAGAAGAGGATGGCGGCCATTAAGCAGTCCGGGATGTGACCGCCGGAGATCTTCTGCCGGGTAAGTGCCGCTGACTCCTGACAGACCCGACCGACGGACACTGACAGTGACAGTGACATTCCGATTCCGGTATCCGATATGACGAAAATATCGGTACTCGGAATCGGAATTCCGATACAGCCAATATCGGCCGATACCCGATATTTGCAGTATCGGAATGCTCAACACTACTAGCGACCTTACTGATGTCAAGAAGGCCATCATTGACACCCTCAAGCAAGAGGGTAAGACCCAGAAAGAAATTTCTCAACAAATAGGCTGTTCCAGAGTGCTGTATCAAGGCACCTCAATGGGAAGTCTGTTGGAAGGAAACAATGTGGCAGAAAAGGCTGTGCAACGAGAAGAGGTGACCGGACCCTGAGGAAGATTGTGGAGAAGGACCGATTCCAGACCTTGGGGGACCTGAGGAAGCAGTGGACTGAGTCTGGTTGTAGAAACATCCAGAGCCACACGTGTGCAGGAAATGGGCTACAGGTGCCGCATTCCCCAGGTAAAGCCACTTTTGAACCATAAACAGCGGCAGAAGCGCCTGACCTGGCTACAGAGAAGCAGCACTGGACTGTTGCTAAGTGGTCCCAAGATTTCGGAAATCAAGGTGCCAGAGTCTGGAGGAAGACTGGGGAGAAAGAAATGCCAAGATGCCTGAAGTCCAGTGTCAAGTACCCACAGTCAGTGATGGTGTGGGGTGCCATGTCAGCTGCTGGTGTTGGTCCACTGTGTTTCATCAAGTGCAGGGTCAATGCAGCTAGCTATCAGGAGATTTTGGAGCACTTCATGCTTCCATCCGCTGAAATGCTTTATGGAGATGAAGATTTCATTTTTCAGCACGACCTGGCACCTGCTCACAGTGCCAAAACCACTGGTAAATGGTTTACTGACCATGGTATTACTGTGCTCAATTGGCCGGCCAACTCTCCTGACCTGAACCCCATAGAGAATCTGTGGGATATTGTGAAGAGAAAGTTGAGAGACGCAAGACCCAACACTCTGGATGAGCTTAAGGCCGCTATCGAAGCATCCTGGGCCTCCATAACACCTCAGCAGTGTCACAGGCTGATTGCCTCCATGCCACGCCGCATTGAAGCAGTCATTTGTGCAAAAGGATTCCCGACCAAGTATTGAGTGCATAACTGAACTTTATTATTTGATGTTTTTTTTGTTTGTTTTTAAAAAATACTTTTATTTTATTGGACGGTTGAAATATGTTAATTTTTTGAGACAGGTTTTTTGGGTTATCAGAAGTTGTATGCCAAAATCATCAGTATTAAAACAATAAAAGACCTGACAAATTTCAGTTGGTGTGTAATGATTCTAAAATATATGAAAGTTTAATTGTAATCATTACATTATGGAAAATAATGAAATTTTGCACTATATGCTAATTTTTTGAGAAGTACCTGTATATAAATACAAGGGCTCACTGTGAAAGGTGTGTGCATATATATATATATATATTATATATATAATAAATAAATACAGATATCTCTCAAGTTGAGCCTACACATGTATATATGTATGTATATTAATTATATATGTATGTATACACACATATATCCATCTATCTATTTATCTATATATGTACACAGATATTGCCATAGATGGACAAACCGATAGTGAAATAGATGGATAGATCGCACAATAATAACAATACAGTTTTTATGATTTCCTATGTGGCTGGCACACTTTGCAGATCTATACAAGAAAGAAAAAAATATGTAAATAAGTAAATAAATATAGAGATTACAATACATCAAATTTATGTCTATTTTGCCCTAGGATGAAAGCACTGAAGAAGTAACTATAGTTATGTAGGTGGCAGAATTTTCTATGTGTTTTATGGTTATAGGAATGTTTAGGAGGCTTGAATTCTCTATTTAGCAGAAACTCAAAATCAAAATATGGATATTCAAATGACAAATCTATCTGTGTCCATATTTTATACATATTTAGTTCTCTAATATGGGATAAAATATAGATGAGAAACTGAGAAAAGATGGATCTTACAACCTCAAGTATACAACCAATTTTTGACACAATTCCATGTTCCAACATAAGACCCTGAAGCGAGTCAGCGGGCGATTCTCACGTTTCAGTGTTTTCATAGTCACATGTCCATAAAGTCCATAGGCAGAAATTTCCAATGGATTCCAAACTTCAATCAAGTCTTAAAAAAGCGATCCATAATTTTAATGAATATTTTAGATTTGTATGAAATCTACGTATGGATCTGCAATATGGAAAAATCAAGAGTAAAAAAGAAAAGATGATACAAATAAAAACAATGAAACAACAACAGAGAGATGGTACGAAGCTGGAGGCAAATAGAGCCAGTGATATTTCATGTCATTTCTTGTTTCTTTGTTTGTATTTCATAGTGATCTTACAGGAGGCCGGAGAGGAGAATCCTGGCCTGATACTGGGCGAAATAAGAGAGACAAAAAGATTCATACTTTGTGTTATTGAGTTAGTGCTCGATCATAAGGGAATGAAAATGACAGAGGCCTTAATGTAACACAACCCATGAAATCCTGAAAACCGCAGCAGGTGTATGCGTGTTTGTGGCCACAGTGAGTTTTTGGTGAGTTTTTGATGCAGCGTATTTTGCTACATAAGAATTACAACATCCTTACAGTTCCAGCAAAGTGGATGGGATTTATAGGCGTCTCCTGCCCACTGCGCTTCTATCTGACTCGGCGTATACCGATCTGCGGTGCGTGCTTGAAATTCGCAACATGGCGATCTCTCTGGCGGGTGCGCTGAGTTTTCTGTGCAGATTTTACTTATAGATTTGAATTAAATGCGGAAAACCAGCAGGTTAAGAACGCACAAGGGCTCTTCGTTCACTGACATTGTGGAAACTCATCCAAAACGCATGTTATTGGCATATTACAGTAGCAAGGAAGCTTTGTCAACGCCAAATATCAGGAAGCATCAAAAACAAAGCAGGTTTATATAAAGCATGTCATACCAACGAGAGACAAAAACCGCAGCGTCACATGCAAACACAGAGAAAAAAATGAAGGTAACAATATTTACATACTAGGTGCAGAAAATCTGCAAGGAAAAACATGGGGGAAGTATTCCAGCTCCTGGTAACAAATATTTAAATTATTGCATAAAAAAGGTAGCCTTAAAGTAGGCACAAAGGATTACAAGGCACTATCTATCTATCTATCTATCTATCTATCTATCTATCTATCTATCTATCTATATCTATCTATCTATCTATCTATCTATCCATACAATATGATAATACAGTATAGTTGTGGTTCTTTACTTCGTATTATATGACAGAACGGCCCAGACTTCTGTATTCACATGAAGCCTTAGCTACGTGTTCAGTGCATCGGATTTCTGTCTGTAAGTAAAAGACAAAACAAGCTTCTTAATATTGCTCTGCTCGGCTTCTTAATAACACAAATCTGCACTTCTCACCTCCCCCTGCTTGGAAGGATGTTTGAAAATGATCCACACAGGGAGCACATTTCCTTTCTCTAAAAGTGCCCAGCACATGATGTGAGATCCAGGGCGCCGGGCTCAGTGTGTAAGGAGCACTCCGGCAATGAATGGAGCAGTGTGACTGCTGTGGGGGAGGGGAGGGCCTGCTCCTTGGCCTTGCACACTCACACTTGGCACATTACCACACAAGTATACAGGCTGTAAACAATTGTACATTCATCGGCAATGTGTCATGGAAGCTGAGGAAATAACATTGGCTTCTGATGCTCGTGTGATTATGGAATGTTATGATGATGTTTTCACTGCCCTGGAGCCACTTAAGGCAAAGTCCACATAAACTATCATGTGCTGTTATAGGATTTACACTCCGGCAAGTCTCCCAGCTGAGAGGAAAGTGTTTGTTGACCCGTATTAGAGACTATACAAGTTGCACATTAGGGACGGTCAGGGGCCCAGCGTTCCGCAGTTCTGCCGCACATAAAGCCTCGTACATGTAGGTATATAATTATTACAAACAATGCACATTCAGTGCTGAGGTACAGAAAGCAGCAAGCCTGGGCCCTATAGCGACAAGCAGCAAGGCCGAGCCCTATAGCGACAAGCAGGAAGGCCGAGCCCTATAGCGACAAGCAGGAATGCCGAGCCCTATAGCGACAAGCAGCAAGGCCGGGCCCTATAGCGACAAGCAGCAAGGCCGGGCCCTATAGCGACAAGCAGGAAGGCCGAGCCCTATAGCGACAAGCAGGAAGGCCGAGCCCTATAGCGACAAGCAGGAAGGCCGAGCCCTATAGCGACAAGCAGGAAGGCCGGAGCCCTATAGCGACAAGCAGGAAGGCCGAGCCCTATAGCGAAGCAGGAAGGCCGAGCCCTATAGCGACAAGCAGGAAGGCCAGGCCCTATAGCGACAAGCAGGAAGGCCGGGCCCTATAGCAAGAAGCAGGAAGGCCGGGCCCTATAGCGACAAGCAGGAAGGCCGGGCCCTATAGCGACAAGCAGGAAGACCGGGCCCTATAGCGTCAAGCAGGAAGACCGGGCCCTATAGCGTCAAGCAGGAAGACCGGGCCCTATAGCGACAAGCAGGAAGGCCGAGCCCTATAGCGACAAGCAGGAAGGCCGGGCCCTATAGCGACAAGCAGGAAGGCTGAGCCCTATAGCGACTAGTGATACGTAAATAGTACATCTCTTAGGATTACGTGTCCCCCACTATGAATGAGTCACAGATCCTTTAAATGGCAGCACTCCCATTAAAAAAAAACTAAAAGCGCTTTTTTATTCCATGTTCACAACGTTTTGCCTTTGGCGCGAGCCTTCCTCTACTACATTGTCAAGTACTGGAGAAAGGCGCTATCCTAGGGCCGATTCATCGTGTACAGGGCCTGAAATAAAGGCAGCGTTTCTCACTTTTGTTGAAATGGGTGTGCTGCCTTTATAGATCTTTTTCCTATTTATTTATTTATCATAATGTGTTTTTTATATATTTTTTAATATCACTGATGAAAGTAATCCTGCCTGTGCACACTCCATATTCAATCATCGGGGTAGGCCCACTACACGGAATGGAAACCTGTCATTGATTTGGCAAGATCTGCTACAAACCTATGGCAGAATTTGCCCAGGACGTGCGGATTTTGCTGTGGATTTGGAGCAGATTTCACCTTACGCATTATAATACCACGGTGAAGATCCGCAGCATAGATTGACATGATGTAGAGTTTGAATCCGCTCTGCAGATAACTTTCTGCACTAATATTTCTTCCTACTGGTACTAGTATAGAAAATCCAGGCAGGAAATCTGCATCGTGTCCGCACTGTATGAACGCATCCTTAAAGCAATTTTTAAGTGACAAACTTATTGCAGAAACTTTTACCATGTGAAACATTTACTGCTCCTTTAAACATAACTGGCTGCACCACTAGTGGCAAAACACAAATGACCATTTTGCACCTTTAGGCCACGCTGTATTTTACATCAGTATTTGTAAGGCAAAACCAGAAGAGGGTGATGAATACAGAAATGGTGACATGTTTCTTTTATATTTTTCCTCTGATTGTTCCACTTCTAGTTTTGGCTTACAAATACTGATGTAAAACACTGACCGTGTGAACGTGGCCTAAGTTTAATTTCTGTCTTTCGCGTTCCTTTTGAATCTAGACATCGATATATAAGGATCATTACCTTGAGATTGAAGTAGCCACCTCAAAATTGTACCCAAGATCAAAAGCAGAGAACCGTATACAGTAACCATTGGGGTATGACAACATAAAATTGAAATAATCTCAAAGAGTAACAATTAAAAGAGTAATATTAATGCAAAATATTTGCTCAGCACATGTCCTTTTTAGCTACCGGTCTATGAACATACATCATGTATCAGGATGGGCAGACAGACGCCTCCTTGTCTTAAACTGTAGTGTCGGTTTCCATGGTAACAAGTTGTTCACTACGGACCAAGGAAGGCAGCGATCCAGCTAGTCTGATCCATTATGACTGTGTTTCCGCTGCTGGGCCCAACTCGTATGTCTGATTACAAGTGTGGGGAAGACAGTGTCTGGCGGAGGCCGGGACTCCTGGAATACTAGAAAAGCAAAACAGCACAGACATATTCAGATTTCTAATTTGGTTGACTAAGTCAAGTAAATTTCTGCTAATCACAAATATATATATATATATTTGGTTAATTTCTTCTTGAACGAGTCGCTCTGCTTACTATACTTGTGACTTGTTTTATTATAATAAAAATAGAAAGTATTAAAAATAAAGGAATGTAGGAAAGCTAAGGTAGGATGTGTAAATCATGGTCGAATCTAACTCAACCTGGGGTCCAGGAATGTCTAAGGCTTCAAGTCAAGACTTTTATAAACTTGGCTGGTGAAAGGTTGAATTTCTATTCTTCCTAACCTCTAAACTTCTCAGAATAGAGAATGACCAAGATTGATTTCACTAATGTTACCACATCTTGAAATATATTCGTTAGAAATCAAAGGCACCAGAGGATTTGATAATTCATTCATAAAAAAAAAACCACATGGCAACATTTGGACCAAAAATGGCATTTGTCAAGCAAAGAATAATAAAAAACCCATAAAGGAGTAATATATGTAATATTCTTGTCTGTTTTTCGCTTGACAAAGGCCATTTTCGGATGAAATATAGCACTGATTTTATTTTTCTGGATGGATCAAATAAAAACTACATTTTTTCATCAGGTCCTCTGGAGCCTTGGATTATTGGATAATATGTGTTACTTTGGCTGAATGGAGAAGCTGAGCCAAGCTCACACATAGCACATGGGCTTTTTTAATAGTTTTAAAATGTAATTTGCACTTAAAAATAATATATTCACTTCAAAAAGAATTGTTAAGTAGTTTGTGGACTTTACCACCAGATTGCCAGAATGATTTGGCAAGAAAATGGTTAATATTGCTCAGGTCAGACATAAGCCACTTACCGGAATTCCTTTACACATTATACCACAAAATATAAAGTGAGCATTATGGAAAAGTGCTATTATATATATATATATATATATGTATTATATATATATTATATTATATATATATATATATATATATATATATATATATATTGTGTATGGCCATTTTGTGCTTACACCCCCTGGGAAGTTGTGGACAATTTACCCAGCTCGATGCATTATTAATACATTCCTCTATTGTATCGTGGGGCAATAATTTATAGGGCGGCTTTAACCAAACACTGCAAAGTGATTGAACCCTATGGGGCCTTAGACCCATTTTACAAGTATTTTCAGAAGCAGAAGTTTCGCAGGACAGATTACACAGATTTATTTTCTTATTACGTTTTACGTGTCCTAATAAATAATGAACGAATTGGAAACTTTACTAAATTTCTTAATTGTTGCTTCGCTGATTGGAGCCTTCCCTCCGAGCCCGGTCCTGTGTTTTATGTAACAAAAACATATAAGCTAAACCCATAATGAAGGGTTTTATTGCCGGCTTATCAATGCCTATAATTATTCTATAGGATAAACTAATTACAATAACAAAAAAAAAAAAACAAATACGCAAGACACAAATTAGGCAGGCGGAAAGGAAAGCTGCTAATTCCATTTTACACGACCGCGTAGGACATTTATTTATGAAAGTACAACTTTATTATTTTCTCAAATTTGGTTAAAAAAATACAGTAAATCTTTTATTGTTCAAACTTCCAGAAGTTTGGGGACGACAACAGACTTGGGTTCGTTAATTATCAAACTGTATCAGTTTTCAGAGTGTTGAGTTAATTTGACGAAACATAAAGGCCTGTTATGTGCAAAAAAAAAAAAGAAGTCTTTTCTCCTCCATTCTTTTGATTTTTTTTTTATACATCAAAGGAAAATGAGGGTAAAGAAAAATTGGCAGGCAAAGATATACATTGTTCTCGTGACAAGATGACTATCCTGAGGAGAATGCCTTCTCCATCGGAAGTGAGAACTCCCTTCTCCATCCTCCCTGGATACATTGTCTTAGAGGTTGCGCTATACAGTATGTTGCCATGGAAACGCAACCTGCTGCTGCTACAAAGTTTCAACACTAGCAGCTGAAGGGAACCGGCGTAAGGAGCAGCAGAATAAACAATATTTTGATTCATTGGAGAAAAAGAAGGTTACAAAAAAAAAAACAAAAAAAAAACCAGGGAATGAATGCTGGTATTGTCCAAGTCTTTCTGAATCTGATTTACCATATCATAACCCCTAGGAAGAAGAAAACATCAATATCCCTAAGGAATGGAGATGTTTCTATGGAAAACCTAGGAATTTTAGGCCATAACAGATCTGGTGTAAAAATCAAAGAGATCAAAGGCAGAGCTCCCGGGAGTATAGATGCATTGCTGAATTAAAGATGGACTATGTAGACTACAAAGTGCCTCTCTCTTTATTCAGGCCTCTGTTCAATTTCAAGGGAGGCGCTGTCTCCACATCCTATCTGAGCTGGGCAGGCAGCATCGGACAGGCGTGCAAAGGGTGATGATAACCTGAAAAGCTGAAGTCACAAGTTTTTTTTTTAAATAATAAAAAATATAAAAGACAAATCTATTATTAATTACAAAGCATTTTTTTGTTAAGTAGTTTATTGTTATCTGCAATCTCTACAGATATCACCGGAACTTCTATGTGCCACGTAGCGAAAAGAACCTTGGTGGTTTTGTTGGATCCTAAGATCTTCCCAGAGGTCTTTGCTTTTGACATCTTCATATTGTGAGCGGTTGAGTCCTCAAAGGTTTCCTAAGATAAAAAAAAACATTTATGGCCACCGTTTCTTAAAAACATCAGCAGTTTATAGAAGTTGAGTAAATTTTTACGCCTCTCGCTTCTCTTATTCTATCTTATGTCTCCTTTCATTGATTTCAATCACTTTAAGTCTAGGTTCACACGTGGCATTTTTACTATTTTTTCTTCTCTTGGCAGTAAAGAAGCTGCCTACAAAAAGAAGGTTTTAGTCCATTTTTTGTTTTTTTATTGGGTGCTTTTTTTCTGCATTTATCAGTGCAGATTACTTGTCATTTGTCTACAGAACATGTTTAATAAAGTCAGTTTTATTCTCCAAAATGCAACGAAAATGCAGGGTTGCATTTTTTTCAGCGTTTTTGCATTTTCTCATTGCTTTCTAATGCGGCAAAAACTGCTGCAGATTTGAAAAAAAAACCCAGCCGTTTACCAGATCAGTGTGGAAAAAAAGCAAGTGTGTGCGTGAGATTTGTGAAATGTCATAGATTGTGCTGGTACTGTAAAAAGCAGCTTTAATTTGCATTAAAATTAGCAAAAAATTGCATATTAAAATCGAAACGTGTGAACATAGCCTTAGGTTATCACAGAGTTTTAACGTCTTATTTCCGAATATGATCTGCTCTTAATTCTACTGTTACAATCGCATCGCTTTATTTCGGGTGAATGTGAATCTTTGCCTTTTTTTAAAATCTTGACATACATTGAATAATAAAGTAAAAATGGGCAGAATCATTTTTTTTAGTGGATCTGAAAGTCAGGTTAAAGCAAAATAAAGCAAAACGAAAACAAACCCTAAATAGTTGGTTAAGTTTAGTGACGTCTGAGGCATCAATGTGTGTTGAAATGTTTAGCGTCAGCAATAGATTTTCCGCATTGGTGGTCGTTCTGCTATTTTGTATTAGGGCCAGTGTTTTTCTAGAATAGTGATTTAACACGGGAAATATGACTTTAAACGGCCCCAATTTTTGGGCGGTATTAAATATTTGGGCCACGGTTGCATCAGTCAGAACCAAGTGTTATTTATATTACGAGCAAAACAGATATAATTAACAGATGTAAAATCCTTCCGGTCATCAGTGACAATCACAAACATTATCAGCGTACTAATTATGGCAGCTAATAATACAGGATGAATCTGAAGTCCAGTGTACATCTAGCCTAAATCTGATTTTTCAGTCAATTTTAACCCCCTCAGTTCTGTCTTACAGTCCATTTTTGTGACAGCCCATTCCGTCAGCCATAGCGTTATTTATTTTTTTCTCTTGACTTCGTTGTATAAGGCATTCTTTTTGAAGAATTAGTTGAAGTTTCCAGCTACTTTATTTTTCTTAATTCACTTTTATTAACTCTTTGCTGCTCACCCTGCAGCATAAATAAGCCTATTACCTTTTCACACAAGTTGGTTCAATTACAGCAAAACCAAATATTCTTCGGTTTCGCCGTTTTTTGCCCAATAAGAACACATTTTCTTGTCATATTCCAAGAGCCATAATGTTTTTCATTTTCTACTAATGGGCCCTTATATGTGGGACAAGTCCTAATTTTTTATTTTATCTATTTTTGTTTGGGGGGAGATGGGTTTGGAGGAAAATAAGCAATTATAACATTACTTTTTTGACCATTTTTCATTGTTTGTTCTATGGTGTAAATAATATGATTCATTTTCATTTATTAAATGGGTCAGCATTATAACTGTAGCAATTACAAGTATGCGTATTTTTTACAAACTACCACTTTCTTTGGAAAAATGTTTTTTTTTTTTAAATTGTGCATTTTCTCTATTTACCAATGTTAATTTTTTTAAGTTTTACTAAGGGACTTCATAATGGTATATTTGGATTGCTAATATTATGCTTTGGTATACCAAATAATTATTATCCATCAGTCTTCAGCATGATCTCATAGCCATACAGCCATGGCAGGCCTTAAGGCCCTTGTATATGCAATTATGCAATGGCAGTTTAACGGTACTCCAAAATTGTGTCCACAGACCATTGATGACAAAAGGAGCCCCCACCTTCTCATACAGTACCTAGATGGTGGGGTCTCATCTCTTACACCTACACCATCCAATTGAAATAACTGTTCATCCTTTTGGAACACATTGTCAAAATTGACGTATCACTGTGTTAAATGTGCCATCAGTTAAGGAGATCAGCAATCATGCTCAGTAATAGAGAACATTTAGCAATCTTGCACCTATTAGATCTTGATGTTGTCAGGTTAAAAAACTTTTACTGGAGCAGAGTTTTGCATTCTCAGATATTACATAGATTAAAAGTAACTACAGTGACTGGCAGCTGGAGCTTTTAAAAAAAAATGTTTAGCGTTGGTCAAAATAATTACATTTTAATAACCCAGATTTGTCAGCATTTGGTTAAGCTTGCCATTATTTTTTAGATAGTCATTAGTCAACCTTTATCCTCCGAATTCCCCTCTATTTGTACTATCAGCTTAATCGACTGTGTTTGCTTTCTTATTATGAAAAGTGGAGTAAGGGTACCGTCACACTCAGCGACGCAGCAGCGATCCCGACAACGATCCAACCTGGCAGGGATCGTTGCTGCGTCGCTTTGTGGTCGCTGGTGAGGTGCCAAACAGTCAGATCTTCCCAATGACGCAGCAGTGACCCGTAGCGACCTGTGTAACGATGTGTCTACTATGTGTCTCAGTGCTGAGTCGCTAGCGAGATCGTTGGTAAAAGGCGTCAAACACACCGATGCATGCTACCCAGCGGGATCTCAACCACCAAAGAAAAGTCCAGGCATTTCTGACACGACCAGCGATCTCACAGCAGGGGCCTGATCACTGGTAAGTGTCAAACTTAGCGAGATCGCTAGTGAGATCGCTGTTGCGTCACAAAACTTGTGACTCAGCAGCGATCTCGCTAGAGATCTCGCTTAGTGTGACAGGTCCTTAAGTCTCTGCCAGACTTCTCTGTAGGTGACTTATCTCCCGTGCAAACAAAAAGAATGTGGCATGTTATAATCCAATAGCAAATCTCAGAAAAGGACAGGACACTGCCCAAATATATATATATTAGATGGGTTGACGATATTAATCTAAGGCCGGGGTCACACATATGAGAAACTCACATGATTCTCGTGCGAGTCTCTTGCATGAACACCCGGAACTACCGCCGGCACTCGGAACGGAGCGTTCGGCTGCATAGCATGTGTGATCCTGGCCTAATGTGTAGGGCATCTTTATCCTTACAACTACCTTGAAACAACAGTATTTGTTTAAAAAAATACTGAATGGTAGTTATAGGCTGTGAAAACTTAAAATTAATTTGCATTTGTGCAAAGAAATATGCTGTGTACAACACATTTATCGAGTTAGTCATGGAAATTAATGTAGTGCCCAACTGACGGCCCAAACATGGCTTTGCATCCCGCCAATGCCTACTTTGTGTGGTCAAGCAAGGGTAACTCATGAAAACAGTGTTTTTTTCTATTTATTTACATTTACAATAATGTTTATAAATATTTTGCCAAAAAAACTATATCAAATTTTAATTGATCAAGTTGGGTCTATCCCTGTTTTAGATGACATTAAATCTGAGTGAAAAAAAGACCTTTAATATGATGGTTAATTCTCTGTTATTAGTTTGATAGAGCTTAGTATATAAATGTTATATTTGGCCCTTTTAAGACTTTATTTAAGGTTGGCTACTAGTGATGGGTGAGCATGCTAGGCACTGCTTGAGGCTCGATCGAGCATCCTGCTGCTCGAGATACTCGGCCCTTCATCAAGCATTGAGCCTGATTTTCAGCCACTAAACATGCAGGGATTGCCTGTCAATAACAGTAATGCCATAATCATGTTGGCTACTAGCATTACTGTAATTGGCCGGACATATACAGTCATCAGGTCTATATAAGTCAGAGTGCTGCCATTTTCCTCACATAGAATGCTGAAATAGCTTAAGGCACTGCCACACTTAGCGATCACACCAGCGATCACGACAACGACACGACCTGGCGAGATTGCTAGTGCGATCGCTATGTGATCGCTAGTTAGATTCCAAACACAACTCATCAGTCGATCTGTATAACGACCTCTGCGGTCATTGGGAAAACCTAGTCCCACCTGCGACGCTGGTGAAGTCGTTCATAAAGGGTGTCACACTCAGCGATTCAGGCTCACCAGCGGGACACCAACAACCAAAAAATGGCTCAGAACGTTCATGAACGATCAGCGACATCTCAGCAGGGGCCACATCGCTGCTACATGTCACACACAGCTAAGTCGCTAACGAGATCGCTACTGCATCATAAATGGTGACGCAGTAGCGATCTCGTTAGCGATCTCACTAGAGATCTCGCTTAGTGTGGCATACCCTTTAGGGACAGCTGCAGGAAAAGTTACAGTGTGCTGGACAGCATTTATACACCTGTGCAATCTTGAACCAACAGCCCATTTTTGGGCTAATGCAAATATATTCTATTCTTTAACACTGCAGTTAGGGAGGAGTATCTGCTGTAGTTGGATGAGTGTATTAGGGGAATTTAGAGCAGGCTTGATTGCATAACAGTCCTTGGTGTTGCTCAGTTAAAGTAACAGCTCTTTTTAGGGCTAATTCAAATAGATTCTGGTCTCTAATACTACCCCTGATATCTGAAAAAATTGAGGGTTCGGTGGCTTAGTAGAGATTATCGTATTACAGACATTTTGGCAGGTTTGATTGCATTGCAAAGTTTGCTGCTGCCACGTATTAGAAATAATCCTTTCCTTGACAATTCAAATAGATTCTATTCTGAAATACTATCTCTGATAGCTGAAAAAAATTGAGGGTCCGGTGGCGTAGTAGATATTATCATATTACAGACATTTAGGCAGGTTTCATTGCCTTCCAAAGTTTGTTCCTACCACCTTTATATCTGCTGCTGGAGGCCGGTACCAAGTCGGAGGAGGAGATGGAGAGTCGTGAACGCTTGACTGTTGGGAATCTGGCACACATGGTAGACTTTATGTCCCACTGCCTTTCAAGTGACCCTTACATTATACGCAATTTGGGCACCACCAATTACTGGTTGTTAACCCCTCTTGATCCCCGCTATAAGGAGAATTTTCCATTTCTCATTCCAGCAGGGGAGAGAGCTAATAAAATGGTGAAATGCTAGAAGGCCTTGTGGAAGAAATGGTAAAAAAATTCCCATCTGACAATGCTAGCGGAAGAGGTCAGAGTTCTTTGGACAACCAAGAAGTAGAGGAGGGAGACACTATCAAAGATCTGGGACAGTTTCATTAGACCCCCCCAGCACCCAGGACATGATTTCTGGGGTACTCTGACAAGGAGGGAAAAATTAATGAAGATGGTAGAGTACCTCGCCGACCGTACCAGCGTCCTCCGTAATTTCTCTGTGTCGTACATCAATTGTGTGTCCAAACTGGACACGTGGTTTGAACTGTCCTTCTACACCTTGGAGGTGCTGGCCTGCCCTACCACTAGAATTTTGTCAGCACTGGTTTTTAGTACTGGTGGGGGCATAATAAGTGATAGGCACATCCGCCTGTCAACTAAAAATACTGACAGGCTGACTCTCATCAAAATGAACAAGGCCTGGATTGGCCAAGACTCAGCAGCAGCAGAACATAAAGTCAAATAATAAATTCCTTTTTTAAGGGTGTATTCCCCGGCACGCCTTCCCACTCAAACAAGGATATAAATTTCTGGTTTGATAACTTTTAATGACCTCCTCTTCCTCCTCCACCGTATCTACAGGGTCATGATCTGACTCTTGTTCTTAATTTTTCAAGAGTGTGCCTAATGCGCTACTATTTAATTTATAAAGTCATACTTGTAAAATCATCTTACATTTATACAGGGTGGGCCAGGGTGATACACCTAAATAAAATGGGAATGGTTGGTGATATCAACTTCCTGTTTGTGGCACATTTGTATAAGGGAGGGGGAAAACTTTTCAAGACGGGTGGTGACCATGGCGGCCATTTTCAAGTCAGCCATTTTGGATCCAACTTTATTTTTTTCAATGTGAAAAGGGTCATGTGACACATCAAACTTATTGAGAATTTCACAAGAAAAACAATGGTGTGCTTGGTTTTAACACAAATTTATTTTGCCCCACATATCTGTCATCAGGGGGGCATTCACAGTAATTGCGTTGGTCAGGGCAAGCGTGTCATTATGAGACATGTACTGCTGCAAGGCGGGGTTGGAACCCCCACAAAAAATTGAGCTGGATGGGGACCGAGTACCAAGGAATGTACACAACCATGATGTTGCTGAAACCCAAAGTGTCAAGATGCCTAAACAGCAAGATTTCAATGGCAAGCAGTCTATAAATATACCCCTTTAGTATTTGGGCCTATGGCTGGATGGGTGGGTTGTTGGCTGGTATTTTATCTGTGTTTCAAGGCCTGGGGTAAGGACAACTGAACGCTACGCTGGGTCAAGGAAGTGGATGTGGTTGCTGATGGTGCTTGAGAATGTGTAACAACAGTTGCGGAGCTGCACACATCATTCCCTGCATACTGGATCGGGGATTGACAACCATGTAGCACCCTGTGTTCTTTCTTCCTTCGTCTCTTTTTTCATTTTGGTTGATTCCTCACCGATGTCATACATCCATGGCCACTCATCACTTGTTATGTGTAGAGGCTGAGCAGAATACAGACGAGTGTGTTGGAGCTAGTATTCAACTTCTGCCCACTGCTGCTCACAAAACCTTGTCAAGAACATATAGTTGTGCTCAAAAGTTTTTTTGCTTTTTTGGCCTTTTTTCAGAGAATATGAATGGTAACACTAAAACTTTTTCTCCACTCATGGTTAGTGGTTGGGTGAAGCCATTTATTGTCAAACTACTGTGTTTTCTCTTTTTAAATCATAATGACAACCCAAAACATGTGTGCATAAAAGTTGAGTGAGTTTCTGGAATCCAGACTGACTCTTGCATTCAAAAGTACAACTCATCCTGCAAAAAACAAGCCCTCACATGACTATATTGATAGAAACATTTAAAAGTTATGACTGTGGGAAGAAAGGGAGAAAAAATGGGAATACCCCTGGTCCTGAAGGGGTTAAATAGTTACAGTAGGAGTGAGGGCCCTGCTCGCAAGCTTACAATCTACAAGGAAATTGGCGGATACAATAAGTGAAAAGTGCTTGGTATTTCATATCCAATAATTGTAATAAATAGGGATTTTCAGTTAAAGCCGGATCATGTTTAAGAGCAATTATCAAGTGCAGTTATCGTGTGCATGGAGGGTGTCGAGGTCGATGAATAGGAGGGAGCAGATTCTGAATGATATCTGGAAGGAGGGAGCAGGAGAGAGTTAGGTTAGTGAGTTGAGGTGATATTCTTGTTTAAAGAGATGGGTTTTTAAAGCACGCTTAAAAATGTGGGAGCTAAGTAACAGTTGGATCATGTGTGCTAGTGCATTCCAGAGAACTGGCGCAGCAAGGGCAAAGTCTTGGAGACAGAGGTGCAAGGTTCGGATTATGGAGGATGCTATTCTTAGGTCATCTGTAGAACGGAGGAAACATGTAGGGCGATAGACAGAGATGTGGGAAGAGATATAGGGCAGTGCAAAACTGTGGAGAGCTTTGTGGGTGAGAGAAATCAGTTTATACTGGATCCTGTAGCGAATGGGCAAACAGTACTGCCACAAGGTGGAATCATCAGTGAAGCGGCTGGATAGAAATATGGCCGTGGCTGCCACATCTGCTCTTGGGTATAGAGAGGCCCCAGGGCTTGATAAATGACATTAAATTGGAGAATAACTGCTCTACTAATCAAATGTCCAGGAAAATCCTCACAACCAGGTGAGTTAGAATTTTGCCTGATTTACTAATCTTTAATGAGCAATTAATTGGATAATCCATTTAATGTTTTTTTTTATTCCACCAAACCCATAATTCTTGTCGATTAGGGAAGAGTGTGAAAAATGAGTTATAAATAAAAAGAGAGAGTGTAGGGGGATTTTCAGTAAAATGTAATTGCGGTTTATAATAATATTGAGTTGACTTGAATATTGCAAAACCAATGGAGAGTATTTTATCTCCATGTAAGATTGGAGGTTTGAATTTGCCCATCCTCCTGTGCCCAACCCGATCTATTTACCTGAAGGAAGCCATATACATTTGATGGCTATCGGAAGAACAATGCTTTGACCGATTGTTTGGCCGACTGTCATCTAAGCCAACTCTCCCTCTCACACGAATGCTAGAAAGGCCAGGAGATCTTGTTTTCTCTAGAAGAAAGCTTACCTCTGTCAGAACAAAATGAAATCACACATGCCTGATTGACATCTCTTTCAACAGTCAGTCGCCTTGCAGACCCCATACACATTAGGTTGTCTGCCGAACCTGTCGATATTGGAATGTTCAGCTGACATAAGTTCGATATGTATGGGTTCTTTAACTCTTTGAAAAGATTTTATCAAAGTTTATCTTAACTAAAGCACACAATACTGTCCTGTTTTTGCGATCATCTGATGTGTATTGTACAATGCAGATAACATTTTAGTTAAGTAAAATATGGTAAATCAAATGATAAGTAAAAATAGTGTTCCATATTCATAAAACAATTGGACATCACTAACTGAAAATAGAGCGGTTCATATGCATAAAACACAATTAGTGTACTTTACGTATGAATATACATAGCCAAGGTTATAATGATTTTTTTCTAAGAATATTAGTTGCATCCCTTGTACCAAATCCATTAAATTGACAACATTTATAGGATATGTAAAATCTTTATTAATGATTGATTGCAGTTAAATCATTGTGAATAATACAACATCAGGCACAATAAACATAGAACTTGCTGCTTTTGGCTTTTCATTAACAGACATGTAAAATAAATTGCATGTATAATTGACGAATATTCATTAGGAAAACATGATAAGCTGTTCAAAATTAATGTTAAAACATTTATCATTTTGTAACTAAACTCAGTGCTAGAGATGAGTGTACCTGAACTCTATAGTTCTGTGGTTCGTACCGGACACGGTGCTGAACTCCGAATTTTGACTTCTCGTGGAAGTCTGTTTTACAGCTCAGGCGTACGGGAAGGAGAGAGAGAAATGGCGGTCTTCCAGCTCCAAAGTTAAGGTCCTCATTGACTTTAATGGGGTTCAGGTTCAAGTTCAAGTTCGGGTACAGTATTATATTAGTTTTTCTGGTGAGTAGTTTGTACCATGGATTTAGGAGACATTTAAACTGCTCGATGTGGCTGCTAAATGGCCTCATATTGGCTACATAGAAGCCTAACAGAGGGTTGATCAAAATTCCATGTGCTCAGAACGATTATTAATTTGATCATTCTTTATGCACAGAGTTTAATTATTCTCGGCAGCCCATGCCCTGTTTAAAAGTAATTTCAGCCGATGAACGAATGTTTGGTTTATCCATTGGGTGATCAGCTGCCTGTTTACTCTGGCCAATTATCTGAAAATGAGGGTCCCTAGAAATGCTCCTTCCAAATCAATGTAAATACATCAGTGTAAGGGCAAGGCAAGTTTTTCTTGTAACTTTAACATTCACTTTGCCAAAACACCATTTATTTTCTGGGTCACATTATAAATGGCAAAATCTATTCATGTATATAAAATAACCACTGACCTCCAAGAGGACACTGTTTCCTGACACCCCATTTCCTCATATGCTCATGTATAGTTGTTTAAAATACAAAGAAGAGAGGTAAGTGTCTGCCAGATACTTCTATCATAGGAAAACGAACCCACCATGTCCTGGTTTCCTTAAATGTCCGAACAGGAAACAATTTCTATTGAATTGGACGGCAAGTTATGGGCACAACTGATGAATATGGATCAGCCAATGGATTTCTATATATTTCTTTGAGACCAATGGTGCCAAAGTGAACTGATGTACAACAGCCTAAAGACACATTATAAAGAACCTTTAGCTCTAATCTCCCCTTAAGTGATGGATGGAATAAACGATTGGACTGAATCTTTTTCTGTGAGAATCTTTTGCAATGACTCCCTAATCTGGCTCATAAAGTGGAAGTCCTGAACAAGTAACCCACTTTTTATGGCATCGATGTGGCTTCATAAGGTGTATAGACAGCGGTTTCCCTAACTAAGCCAATCTCTTTCTTTAGATAATAAACATTTTTTTATTTTTGTTTCAGGCATTGAAAGCCGTTTCTTTCCTCTTATTTTATATGCGACTTCTTTTACTCTATGTTGATTTAAGCTTTCTTAGCGGGGACATAGAGATTTGATATGCAGAATGAACGCTGAGCTTGGCATGCTTGATTTATGAAACCGTTTTTGTTGAAGTTTAGTTGTATAGTTACAATTGTTATATTATATGCATTTGGACCAGTGCTTTTTTAAAGTAACTGTCCTAAAACTGATCCCGTCATCACTTATAACATTGGTGTCTTCAAATCAAAAGATTATAAATTACCATGCAAACAGCCATGTCGAACATGTGTCAAAATGTAGGCGTTAATTAAAATTATCTTTACGTGGCTTTTGATTCACTTTTGTCTTATGAACATGACTTCTGTGCAATGAAATTTGCGAGACTGAAGCCACTTGTGAAGGTCAAACATTCTGCAAAACCACATTAAAGACAATAATTATACTATGAAGCGCACAGGTCTGATGACGGACTTTGTTCCAGTCATCATGGTCTATATCAATGAAGTTAACTGAAGCACAGCATGTAAAACCTTGAGATTCAGCTGGTTAGTAAGGTCTAATTAATGGTTATCAGAGATTCAGACAGCAAGAGATATTAAAGCTCTGTATAATGCAGCTGTGATTAAGCAATGACCTGGCCGTTAAATTTTTTCTAAGGCCTCTTTCACACTTCAGTCGTGCGACGTCAGTCAA